>JBBCBC010000009.1:13575827-13963727 GCA_037126765.1 Stenogyne calaminthoides | reverse complement strand
GTTCCATACCTTAAACCCTTCTTCTTCCTCAAATCTCCAAGACGTAAAAATCCGACCTCTTGATCCGCTTCCCGGATAGCTTTAGAGATCAAAATCCTTTCCGGTAACGTTTACTCTCCGCCTACATCAATGGCATCCGGTTCTAAATCTACTCCTCGCCCCCTCGTTCATGGTTTCATCATCATCCGGACGATGACAACACGGTGATATTTGAATTGCACCACCGCGTAAAGTGAAACCGCCGCTCCTAACCCCACAAGGCCCTCCGTCATGGTGCCTCGGCGCCTGATCGGGATGACCGATTCTGATGGAGTTGGAAGAAATAACACACATTCAATACTGGGCCGAAGTTCCCTTCGTATGGTCCAAGCTGGCCAACGAGGTGGCGAGGTCGGGTCTTCTAACGTCCGAAATATGGGGCCTACTGGCGGGCTTTTGACTATCACTTTATGTGCCCGGGCCCCATACAAGAGATCGGCGCGACCTGGGAGGTCGGTCAAGTCGGACATCATGGCATCACATGACAAAAATTGGCCTGCTTCACCGATGGCTACGTAATCCTCCGCCGCTTTTACAAGGTCCCCGGACATGCATTTTATGGGCGACCTCACCTAAAGCGTCGACTAGCCGCCACCCAGGATGATCGCGGTCAACGAGCAAACAATGGAGGTCGGGATCTGGTTTCCGCTTCATCCGGCCATTTCCCACCGGGCGGCGGCTTGGAACGAGCTTAACCGGATCACTCCTAATGGGTGGAGTTACATTCATTCTACTGTGACCGTACTCGGGCAGGCCGGGCTGCACCGACTATCGACCCCTGGTGAGCTGGCCTTTGTGATGATGCCCATCCATCAAGCCGGCGGCTATAATGTTGTGCGGCTTCGTAAAAGTCTGGAGCTCGTGAGTGGTATCCCAAGTAAGATTGAGGGGTGGCATTATAAATGGTGGTTAAATCTGGGGACGTGGGAATCTATGGACCCCCGAAAGCACACTGCTGCCCATCATTATCCCAACGATTATGCCAATCAATTCGAACCATGGTAAGTTAAGCCCTATTTCCGATATAGGCAGCTTGTACTAATCTAATTCTCTTCTTCTTTTTACGTTTTCACTCTCTTCTTCTTGACCTTTACTAGGACTTCAAAGAGGCATTTGACATCGTTCGCGACATTCCACCGAGCTGGCGGGACGTGAACACTTTGAACTCTGAGCTTGACCGACTCAACGCCGGCCTGTATACTTACCCGCGTCACTTGAACATCCCCTGTAAGTACCCTTACTCCGTAATTGCGAATTTCTATTGTCGGCCTGTCGACTAACTCAATTCAATGTTTACTGTAGTCCCCCAACATTCCATCTATCGCGCGAAGCCTCTATGCAAACGTCATGACTAACTCCAATTCCAATGTTTCTGCAGTCCCCAATGATGATGACTCGTTCCTAGGCTGGGAGGAGGAGCGGGTGAACGAGTAAGTTCTCATCACAATTTCAGGAGGACTTTTTCAATATTATTTTGATGCTATTTTTCTATTATTTTCTGACAAACGAACCGGCCCCCGACCGCCGTAGGTGGTTAGCTTCCCAGAGCCCTCCAATTCAATCGCCGCCTTCGAAGTGGTGGTCGGGCAACATCTCCGCCAGCGCATAACACCCCACGGACGCGACGACCGATCACGCTTAACGCCACGCTTAAGATGTCAGTAACATGTACTGCCATGGTCCACACCTATAATATGGCCTTTTATCTGGAGAGGACCACCTTCAAATGGAGACCGAACTCCGACATCTCCTGGAGTCGAGGGCTCGTGTAGTGATCAATCTGCAAGGCAATCTTGGCGGCGGCCGAGACCCAAAAAAGGGCCGGAGAAAGCTAATTCGGACACTTTCAGGGATCTCGACTCGAGGGTCAGCCGGGCCGAGATGGAGATGGGCCGGCCATAGAGAGATTGAAGTTGGCTCGTAAAAGCGATCGGCTAGCCGGGCAAAGTAACGACTAAAGACGCATCCAGCGGAGAGAAAGGCGGCCGAGGTGGAGGCTAACCAGAGCGAGAAAAGGGGAGGAAGGAGGACACTAGGGAGGTCCAGCTTCAAGGCCGAGGAGGTAAATGCCAATTTGGCGATGTGATGGCCAACGCGAAAAGCGAACCTTATCGCAACCTTATCAGCTTTGTTGTGACCTCAAAGACTACGTCGGACAACCCCCGGCCTCCGATGTCCTGCCGAGATCCGAGACTTGGAGGATATGGGCATTGATCTCTCTTTCTTTCCAGATCCAAGGCGACGCATCGTCCGCCTCTCCCGACTCTCGGAGGCCGGCCCCCTATTATATATCTTCAAACGAACTACACGAGGAGGTCGCCCCTCGCAATTGTCATTCTCCGAGCCCACTCGTGGAGGAAGTGATGAGCTCGGAGGTGGTTCCCCCGCCACGACCCGCCCTCCGAGCCTTTATTGTGGAGAAGGTATCGAGCTCGGGAGGTCGATCATGCAGACGATTACCCTAGAGAGCCTCCTTTCGGGAATGGTCAAGACCCGCCCTCAACGCCCGCCGAGAAGGATTGAAGTTGCAGCCCTACCTACCACTTTTTTTTTTTTTTTTTTATTGTCAAGGCCTTGGGCTTTGATTTGTAATGCACTACCTCCCAATCTTCGGGTCTTTATCAATGAAAGTAGTTGTTTCCTTTTTTCGTCTCATCTCGGTATTTGTGTTGGGGATTATACCGAAAAGTATGCTTTTTACTTTGTATAATCTAAAACCTAATTTCGGACTTATTTCTTGAAATAAATTGTTTATCATCGATGCTTTAAATATGATTGAATGTTATATATATTTCTTAAGATAACTGTTTCAATAATTAAATGCGTGTTACATCAGTAGTTAATTTAGTGATACCCGATCACGAAGATTAAAATTAACGGTCCCTTGTAACTATAAGCACGCCATTCACGACCTAGATGGAAATGAACAACCATCGCGAAAAGGTTGAGGTGTAAGGCTCGGATTGGTTTGTCTTGACCAAGAGATTACACTAGTGCATGATCGATCTTATTTGAATAGGACCCTGAGGAGGATAAATTCTTCAGAACTGAACAAGGAAGAATTAGACCTCAGTGGTTCGTTGTTTCTTAACCTTCGTCCCTTAAATAGGATCACGTGGGATCGGTAACTATTGCTTTGACTTATCATGGGTAGCGAATCAGAGAGAGATTCAATACGTACTTTATCTTGGGCAATATTATTGGTCACATGTGATTGCTAAGATTTAATACTTAAGAATCGTGTGCAAGCACGCTTTGCTTGATTTGCCCCTTGGGAGGTTCATAAGTTTTATCATACCAAATCTTGCAAGTGGAATTTGTTTCCGGTATGGATAATAATGTTGAACCGTTCCTCGACCAAGGACAAAAGATATTAATTAATGGAAAGCTATTTCAGTGGCTTGAATTAATTAATGGGCTAGATAATCTTAAACACGGGAAATAATGACCGGGAGCCATATTGACTGTAATATGGGTTAAGATGGATAGTGCAATATTGATTATGTAGTGGGATTAATTAATATTTATGGGCTTGAATTATATTGTGGCTCAATATTAGATATTCAAGATCCATTAGAAGGTCCAATCTTAATTCTCCTAAAGGCCCCCTGAGTAGCCCAACATATAGTCCAATAACTGAAAAAGGTGATTAAAATAAAATAAATATTGTTGCTTATATTTCCTCTTTTTTTTCGAAAATTATGGATAAAAGAGGGAGAAAGATTTTCTTTGAATTTTGTTATGGAATGAAGATATGTATTCTTGGAATACAAGATTATCTCATTAAATTCAAGAAATCTCCCACTTGGTTATACATAGTGATTTTTCGAAAATTTTGGAAAATAGTGGACAAGAAAGATTTTCTTGATTTTCTTGAAAAGGTATTATGGAAGATATGTATTTCTTGAAATACAAGAATATCTCATAAATTCAAGAAGATCCAAATCTTGGATTCTTGCATCACATATTTTTCGAAAATTCTCCATAAATAGAGGAGGTGAGATTTTTGTGGAATATTTTAATTATGGGAAAGAGAATATATAGGATATATTCAAGATTTCTTGGTGACCAAGAAAAGTCTTATCCCACATTGAAATATCACTAAAATTTCGTGCCCCCTCTCCTATAAATAGGGATGATTAGTTCATTCCCAAGTACAATTCCATGTCTTTGGAAATATTAGCAAATCCACATAATGGTGCAACAAAGTTTATTTTTTCCTTTTTTGTTAATTGTTCGCGAGTATCCTTCCACCGGATTGTCGAGCAAGGGCTAAGGGAATACTTGGGAAGTCCTTTTGGTTAGTCCGTCCGACCGAAGCCCTTGCCATCCAGGAGAATACGTTCACGTAAACCCGTAGATTCCGCATGCGTAGGTTTTACGTGGCTTTTTATATGCATGATTTGTTGTTGCAATTATTATTTGAATTAATATAGGATTAATTCATGCTAGTAATAATTGATGAATTAAATTTGTATTTAAATATTCACCCCGAATAGATCTGTGCGAATCATTCCCCAACAATTTGTCTTATTAAATAAAACTCCCATATTTCATCCCCCCAAGTCGAGGTCGCGAGCTCGCCTAGGGGCCCTGGCTTGAACTTGTTCGACTTTTGGCAGGTCAGACTTGGGAAGTGTGCATCCGCCGAAATCCCATCCTCGGGGAGGCGAACAGTCGCCTCGATTTTCTGAATCGGCTTGATGTGTGACAGATCTGTAATGATGGCTGGGGTATTTGGTGATGACGCATGCCGTGAATCAGACCAACCAGGAGTTCCGTGCTGCCTACGCGCTGCCCGTGCAACGCCGGTTTCTTTGAGGGGCCCTCGAGAGTCAAAATATTGCATTTTCTCCCCCGCTTTTCATCTATAAATAGGGTGGGGTTTTCAGAGATACAATACACATTGTACCCCCTCTGCTCTCCCCATACATTGTACCCCCAAGCTTAGTCATGGGCAGTTCCGGCGAATCCCCCGCTTTGAGGCTCCCTCTGCGACTGACTCCTTCCGTTCTATAGATATGGCCTCCGGTATTCAGTCCATCCCTGCGTTTCCCTCATTTTTTGATCATGTCTTCATCGGAGGATGACCCTACGACCATTGCCAAGTCTTGCTACCACCGGGATGGCGGTCTTGTCGCCGCCGTGATGGAGGTGCCCCAGGCCCTCTGCGCTTCGGGCACCGATCGGGATGACGGGATTAGTGATGATGGGCATTTCCTGACATATAATATAGATTTAGTATTGTATATGCGAATCCGATCAGGCCAAAATGCCCTTCACAATCCCTTGAATTTTTTGCACCACATGTATGACACTCGTGTTAATTTAACGCGGGAAGTCCCATTGCAGCATGTGACACTTCTCGGATGTTAAAACATCATTTTCTGATAGTTTTGTAGCATCTTTCTTAGCGACCACCATATCCGAGAGCCGCTACACTAGTAACAACGTAGTACAGGCCAAGTCGCCAGCTCGAGGAGCTCTGTAGTATAGTCTAGGTCGCTAGCTCGACTAGCTCCGTAGTATAGACCATGTCGCTAGCTCGATTAGCTCCGTAGAATAGACCAGGTCGCTAGCTCGCCTCCGAAAAATGTATTGTATTGGAATGCTTCTTTTTCCCAACCTCTGGGTCTATTGTAATGGGGTTCTCCTCGACCTTCGGGTCTTTATTAATGAAATTCTCTTTTCTTTTTAACTCATTTGTTGTGTTGACTCGATTTCCTTATGTGATTTTCTCTTAGTCCTTGTCGTCTTAATGCTTACGCAACTTGTTTACTGGACATTTGCTTAATCGTCTTACAAAGTTGGGGGATAACCGCACCGCTAGGGTGGCGATCTCGCCTCCAGTATTTCAAAAGTCACACCTCAGGTTCGCATGTTATCAATCATGTCGGTCATGGTCAAAGTTCATCACTCCACACATGTCGTGCGTATTGACCTCAAGTTAAAGGAGTATCGCATCGCTCCCACTAACCGAGACACCCGTAGACACATATTGTGGAACTACATCAAACAATTCTCGGATGGGTATACCAATACCCTCTAAGATATATGTGCATCCATCATGAGATACCTAGTATCTTGTAGTATGTGAGATCTTACTACACTCTCTAAGAGTGTGATGCAGATTGCACACCAATCTCAATTGCATCATCAATATCACATTCTTAATGATCCTTGATCTGGGCTATTTGAGAATCATGCTTAAGTCATCTGAGTTCTCACAATTATCTCAATGACAACAATGATTCATGGGAACACAAATAAGAATAAATGCAAACAACCAAACATAATATCCAAACAACTATAATGTCATACATTTAATATTAAACAAACAGTAATATTAAAACCAATACTGAATATTATCTTATCATTATGTCCTTACAATAGGATTGTCTCTAGAACACTAACACTAACAATTTGGGCCCATAAATTTTGAGTTTCAGCAAAAGTAAGCCCGTGTTGGGATATTTTAGTTTTGATGAATTATGCCAAAACATTATCAACTTGTGTTTTTGAAGCTAATCTACAGATAACAAGTTGAGGGGGAACGAAAGAACAAATTGAGGGGGAACAAATGAAATCAGAAGTAGATGATCGAGATCAGACGAGGCTGCAGATGAGACTGATCGAGATCAGATGAGTTAGATGTGTTCCAGAGTTAACTGATGAGCTGTGCAAATCAAATGTGAAGAAAAGCTAAAGCCAGCAAATCAGAAGAGAAGGTTGCAGATCAGAAGATGAACAGATGAGATTGATCAAAATCAGACGTGATAGAGATCAGATATGATTAATTGATATGCTAACCTGATGTACTGACCTGATGTTATCCTAATATATTGATCTGAAGAAGTGTTGATATGATCAGTCGAGCTGATCAAATCTTGCAAGAAGAAATCAGATAGCCTGAGTCAAGTGACCTGAGGGTCAGTAAGTAAATGTGACCTGAGGGTCAGGATGTACGATTCGAAGATTTGAACTCAAGAAGTTCGAGTGTCAAGATGCCCGATCGCATAAGGTCCCAAGAAAAAGTCTGTTGAATCAAGAACTCAAGGCTCGGATAAACTCAAGATCTTGAGACTCGAATCAAGAAATCAAGAATATAGCCAAGAATATAGATTCAGTTGACGTGGACCAATGAGAGGAAGACAACAAGCCTGAACCGTAAATTTTAAGTTTTCACAAATTTAGGTCCGTCAATAAGGGAAAAATGACCTATATTTGCCAAAAAAAAAAATTATGTCCTACTTTTTTCCCAAAAAAAAAAAACTTAATGTTCTACCTTTACCGAATTTTTTTTAATGTTCTACATATAATGTCCCACCTTTGATCAACATTTATTAAAAGCATTATAAACATTCATATCTTCAATATCAAACAATGATTAGAGAGCCATGAACACTTAATATAATTTAAAAATTCAACTAACCTACATATATCATTTATAAAATAGATAGATGAAGGTAATTGAAATTAATAAAATATATAGAATAAAAAATTATGTAATATATAATATATAAAATCGCTCACTACCATCATTATTTACTCTTATAATTATTTTAGAAAAAAATTTAAGTCCATATATGATACTTTACATAAGTATAGCTAATATTATTCGTACTAGATAATTTAAGGAACATAATATTTATGCATTACATTGCACGATTAAGATTATGATTTCCTAACTTATATTTATAATTTAAAAAGTATAGATTTGACCGAGTTTTACATCTAATCAATTAGAAAGGTAAGTTGTATGGGTCTTGTATCAAATACATTATAAAAATGATATATAAAAATTATTATTTTTTAATTTAGTTAAATCTATTCAATAATAATAATAATAATAATAATAATAATAATAATAATAGTTTTTTCTACTCAATATCATTTGTGGGATAAACACCTTACTTTCAATATTTCTTCATGATATAATTTTAGCTTCGAGATTGTGATTTCCAAGCTCCATGACAATCAATCTCAAGTAATTGCACAAACCTGACTTTTGGTTAATTTTTCTAAAAAAGCTTCCTTCAAAATCAAATGGTGGTTCAGAAGTCCCGAACATTTATACAGTTTAAGAATCAACATAATGCAACTTACAATTATCTCCTAACTGAAAATTTGATCTGCAAACAATATCGAAACTCAAACATACTCTTGTATCACCATGTTTCGTAGACAGAAGATTCTCATTAATTCACTTCACTTCACGATGTGTTGGAGCAAGTATTGCCCTATCTTCAAAGTATTTATAAGTACATAAATTATCAGCTATGAACATGTAAATACTTTGCACTATATCATCAACATGATCACTTACATCGTAAATCAAATTATCTTCGAAAACTTCAACATTAGCAAAATCATCTCTTCTATCTCTAAGGACACCATCACCAACTTTCAAAATCCGTTTGGAGAATTTAGTAATCTCATTCGTAGTTGAGTTGGAATCAATATTTCTATATTGCAACCTAGAATCCTTGTTAGTTTTAATACCTTGAAATGCTTAAATAAATAAAAATATTAATCATGTATGTATAAAAAAATTGATACCAAAGATAAGATATAAATAAAATATACTCCCTCTGTCCCAACATTTTCTTCACATGTGAAGTGGCACACATATTAAGAAAGTGGAATAATGAGTGAGGGTTTGAGGAAATGACATTTTGTGTATATATGTGAATATTGTGAGAGTATAGTTTATAAAGGGTTTTCCTTTTTAATGGTGTGAGCAAAATATTGTGAAGTACGGAAAAGAAAGTGTGAACAAAATCATGAGAAAGAGAGAGTATGAATTAATGGTTGAGTGTGCAACGTCTTCCCACATATTATTTGGTAACATTTACGCATTTTATTTAATTTTTTAGGTAATTATTCTATTGAAAGTCCAAATTTTATTAAGTTCAAATTTATACGTGAATAATTTTAAGGGTTAATTACCAAAAACAATAATTTTTTTCCACCTTTTGTGTTTTTATCAATTACAACATAGTATCATTTTTTTTCTTACAATTCAAGACAACATCATTTTAACTTTTGCGATTCGAAGTGTCTGCCCACTTTCCGGCAACAATTAAATGGGGTGGTTGCCACATAAGATATTCACATAATAAAATATATTTTTTTATTTGAAAATATTTTTTAAGAAAATTATATTTAAAATATATTTAATCAATACATTAGCTAATTAAGTAATTTTAGAATTCAAAATTGTATATAAAATTAATAGTATGTAGATGACGATATACACGATTATCATTATTTACCGATATATACAATTATCTCTATGAGGACTATGATATTGAATGATTTGATTGATTCCATCTATAATAATTTATTCAATATTACAACAAAAATCAAGTGTAGATCTTTATTAATTGTGATATTAAAAAATTCAAAATTATCTAAGTACGGTTGAATTAATTTAAATTTCATGAATCAATTCACATTAATTATTTAAGTTGACTAATTAATATTCAAATATTAATAATCATCTTGATTTTAGGAAGAATACCATCTTTAACAATACCAAAATAAGATTTAACATAATAATGAATTTAAGATGTTTGTAATTTCACTAATAGACTGTTTTTCATTAAAAACTAATACTATTAGAATTTATTGTGTAAATTTTAAAAACTTTTTTTAAGTTAATTATTTCTTGAGTTAAATTACATTATTATGTTTTTTTCCTTCAATATTTTGAATAGAATTTTCACGTTTATTTGAAACTTTATTTATTTAGTCAAAATTTTCATTTAGAAGTGGTGTATTAGAGTATGTGATTTGCTTTGTCATGACTAATTTTAGCACATATTTTTTTAAATTTAGTACATATTTTTGGTTTTTCATCAATTTTAAGGAAATTAATTATTCATTAAAGACTATTAATTGATGGTAACATCAATTAATTATTCCTCTAATTAAATCAATCATGAAAAATGAAATGTTTGACTAAATCACCATCATTCTTCCCAGCGAGATAAAACTCCCTAAATTAAAATACATGCTTTAAGTAGCGCCAAAAAAAATAATATATATATATATATATATATACACGATTAATAATGTGCACTATATTTGTAACAATGTTTCCATGAAATTAACATACAAATTAATCATTGCCTATAATCATGTCTAATTATTAATGGACAATTATTGATGATTTATTACACATAATAATATAAATTGTTATATGTTGTTTATTTCATCACATATTCATATAATCTTTCTATCTATAACGATATAATACACCTACAGATTTCTTATTAGGTTTTCCCGCCTTTTTTTCTGGTCGTTGATATTATCTTGATGATGATCTCGGCCATTGATTTTAGTTTAAGAAAGTAGAATCATTTTCTCATCTTGATCCTCCACTTTTCCTATAATCAAGTGTGCAAACATTATTTTCACTAATTTCTCTCCTTCGATTACACCTGATGTTGGGAAATTTAGAGTTTTGATGAAAGTTCTAAAACACATGTAATAGGACCAGCCAGACATGTTAGCTGACCGATGTTTTTAATACCAGTTATAAGATGACCAGCTGATAATTATTGTATAGAACAACTGACGTATAAGATAGGTCACATATTGAGGGGGAACTCAATATGTATAGGTCAGATCTAAAGACCAGCTGAAAACAAAAGATCAGCTGAAGTCCGACTGGCCAGAAGGCAAGGGAAGGACAGAAGATCAGACGATCTTATAAAGTCAGATAATCAGGTGAAGTCATGAAACATAAATTGAAGACCAAGATCGGATGACTACCGTAAGATCGGATCAAGAGACCTACATCATCGAGTCGCTAGTTGAGCTAAGACAACAAGAAGACTCTATCAGTAGATCGATCGATTTAGAATCGATAAGGTCACCACACCGGTGTCAACTAATGTTTCACCATGCCATGCGTTATCGATCCGAAAAAAAGAAGAATGTCAACTTTAGTTGGTGAACAAACTCTGATATGTTGTACTTGTTAACCAATAAGAACAAGACACGTATGACCTGAGCTGACACTGTGAATTTCGGCGTTGCATAGTTAAACGGCTAGAAAAATGACATTTCGGCCATGCCGCAGGAAGCATCGCCACATCAAATCCTCTGATATCTACTAAAATATTAGGAAATTCAAATTGCTCTCCAACGGCTCTTTGATTTCGAGGTCTATAAATATGGGATTACTCTTGAGTGAGGACACCTAAAAAATTATCAAGAAGCTCATACTCTGAGCCAAAATTTCCATGACTAACAACACAACCTTGAAGATTATTTTCTAAGTGTTCATCCCATAGTTCTTAGCACATAAATCTTATCCTCTAGTTTTAGGGCTACTTAAATACTAGGAAAGATTTCAAAGTTGGAACAAACAACAAATCTTACCCAAAACCCAAAGTTAGGTTAAGTTTGTTTAGCAAGATTCTGTGACTAGGGTTTCTAGTTTCGATTTCGAGGATCGGTTGAGTGAGAGCTCTATAAATATCTTGTTGGTGTAATGTATTGGACTAACACAATAATCTAAGTCCGATTGGTGGTTCGGTTAAGTTGGTGCCCCTTGTGATAGGGAAGAGTGGACGTAGGATCCGGTTGTCCGAACCACTATAAATCTTGTGTACATTTATGTTTTGATTAATTGCTTTACACTATTACACACAACTTGATTAAATCTTGCATACATATTCGAAGTTATGAACTAGCACCAAGTTATCGATCCGATCAGATTGACTCCATAGTCATCTGATTGAAAACAACTTTGGAATCTGATTTGTTATAAACTGGTTTTTCAAACTGGTATAAACTAGCTTCCGCACAATCAGTTAAACTGATAGACACCGAATCGATTCGCCCTCAAATCGACAAGAAGTTGATAACGAAATCCAAACCGATTCACTTGCACTTTGATCGTGCAAACCGCAATCACACCGATCGACAACGAAAAAGTTTTCGTAAGTCTATTCACCCTCCTCTAGACTTACGCCCTTTAAACCCGTTCGGGACCTACAAGTGGTATCAGAGCAGTGGTTCTCCAAATCACTGGCTTTGAATATCATCGGTTCTTGAGGAAGAACCTTTGTGGCCACTTGAACTGATCTTGAAAAACCTTTTCAAATCTCATCTGTTTTCAAACACACGATCAACATGGATAATACTTCGGGTATGTATCATGATTTGCCTAAATTTTCCATTGATCAGTATGCAGACTGGAGGATATACATGAGCAATCATCTGGGATCAATAAGCAGCAGGATGATGGAAGTTCTTGAATGAGGACCCATCATCATCTACCATGACAACCCAGCTGTTGGAGGTGATCCAGATTTTACAGTTGGAATTCTTGTCAGAAAGAGTCCATACGATGGATCTTCAAGAGAGAAAGTTGTACACTCGATACTGATCGATAGCAGGCACATAATCATGAAGACCATGGACAAGATAACCAGAGAAAAGATAAAGTATCTCAAGACAGTCAAACAGATGTGGGATACGCTTGCTGAAATGTGTGTAGGAAATGATCTAATTAAAGATAGCAGACTGCAAGCTGAACTGGTGAAATTCGAGAAACTTAAGATGTTAGCAAATGAAACCATCAATGAGCTCGATGGAAGAATCACCATGTCAGTTAACAAGCTTCGGGAACTTGGACGAGAGATGTCAGATAAAGACATAAATTACAAGATCTTGAGATCTCTGACTAAGAAGTGGAATATGAAAGTCACTGTAATAAAGGATTGTCAAGATATTGCCAAGATGAAGCCAAGCAACTCGTTTCGAGTCTTAAAGCCCATGAGTTCGATCTCGATCGAAAGGGCAAGAAGAAGAAGACGAGTAGCTCTTTGAAGCCACACCGCCACATCAAAATCAACAGATTCAAATTTTAAAAAAAAGAACTCAAAGTCTATCGAACCGATTGGAAATATTATAAGTTAAATCGCAGATTGCTTTGCTAACCAGAAAACTTGAAAAATCTAACATTCAACTTTGCAAGTATCTTAGATTTTACAGGGATTATCAAAACAACAGAGAAAGAGATAGGACCAAACCGACGATCTCCGAAAAAGGACCAGATCGATTCAAGAGATGATCGCAGAAAGGATCGCAGAGAAGATAAGAAAAGAGATGATCGGTGTGATGAAAGAAGAGACAACAGACCTGAGAGAAGAAATTCTGATTTCAATCAGACAGGTAAGTCACCTGACAGATTCTACAAACGGAATGACTCACCTGGCAGAAGAAGTTATGTGGATCCTGGAGCGTGTTTCAACTATGAGAAACCAGGTCATTACAGCACAGATTGCCCAGACCTGACACCAAAAGAAAGAGAAGAGAAGCGGAACAGAAGAGAGCAACACTATAGAGACAGGAAAGCCATGGTTGCTGATACATCAAAAATTGATGATTCTTATCTGCCTTCTAAGGATTCAGGCTACTCATCTGTAGAAGATTTCTGTTGTATAAGCAACGCTGATGATTTCATATGTGGATCCTCAAGTTATATTCTCTTCTGATGATGAAATCTGTCTGATGGCTAAGGAGGAAGACCAACCTGAGGTAACCTTTAAACCTTCTGCTCTTTCAGTTTCCACACCAGCTATGATTAGCACACCTGCTGGAGAGATTGACTTGCAGCTCTATTTGAGCAATTGCTTGATGATCTCTCTAACGCAGTAGACACTTATACGATAGTGGAAGCCGAAAACGATTAGCTAAGGATTGAAAATACTCAGCTTGTTAAGGAATATGTTGTCAGTAGAACAACTAAACTAAAATCGGCGAAGTCGCCGAAGATAATCAAGAACTGAAAGTTCTGAAAGTTAACTCTTCTGATCAGGAGAAGCAGATTAAGGAACAACTAGCTATCAATAAACAAAGAAGTCGATGATTTTGAAATCCTACAAGCCAAGTTTGATGATCTCTTTCCCACTACATGAGAGTCCAAATTAATCGAGGATAGTTTACGTAAGAAAATCTTGAGTTTTATTTAAATCTTCAAAACCGATTCGTGATATGAACAACTATTTTCGAACGACAATTAATAAGAAGGAAATTGGGTATGAAAACCCTTCTACATCCTCAAAAGCCCTGGCCCCGATTCACTTCAAAAAGGTGTAATCAAACAAGTTTCATTAAAGATACAAATAAAGCTAAAATCAGATCGAGATTGAACATGATTGGTAAAGCAGATGCCTAATCGAAGGGAAATGTAAATGGACCCTAACTCATCAAGCATCGATGAGGAATCAACAAAAGAACCCGGTTCTTTCAAGAGACCTCAACTCGATCAAAGAAATTAGGTATCGGAAGAGACAACCTCTAAGGGAAATCGATCCAAACCTAATCAGTCAAGTCATTTAATAGGCAAGTCAAGGATAAATCTTTGAAACCAGATATGGGAATAAGATATGAATCTTTTAATGGTAGCGGTTATACGCGCACTTTATAATCGAAACCTAGGGTCAGCTTTGACCGAGGCCCACCGGGTTAAAAGAAGACAAACTGCAAGGAAAAATCCCAAGTCTTCTGATTCACCCAAGGCTTGCACAAATAATCATACTGATCAGAATGCATATGAAGAGATGTATGATTATGTAGATGTTTATGGGAGACAAACCAGCCTTCGATCTATCCGACACAATAGAAGTGCCCTGTTTGTATGGATCCCTAAAAAAACTCTAACCCTAACCCCTCCTAAAGGGGACCTAAAACCTAAGTTGGGTAGGTTTGCATGGGTTTGGCCAACAAAGGAGGTGTACAAGCAACTATCTGGTACATCGATAGTGGATGCTCAAGGCATATGACTGGAAGCAAACATCTCCTTAGATCTTATACAGAACAAGAAGGCCCACGTGTACTCTTTGGTGATGATAACTTTAATTTTACTAGAGGATTCAGAACCTTAGAGAATGATGATGTACATGTTACTGGAGTCTCGTATGTCGAAGGTTTAAAACATAACCTGTTATCAGTTTCACTATTCTGCGACAACGGATTCAATGTTGAGTTCTCGACTAATTAGTGTACTATCAAGAATCGAGCTACTCAATAGATCTTGTAAATTGGTTCAAGGAAAGGTACGATTTATACAGCAGATTGGAACAGTTGTCCAAGAAATGCATGCCTGATTGTTAAGAGTTCCAAAAGTAGCAGTTGGCTCTGGCACAAAAGAATGAGTCATCTGAACTTTAAAACTCTTAACAAGATAGCAAGGATGTCTTTGGTTGAGGGACTTCGAATGAGGTATTTTCTAAGGATCGGACATGTGTCGCATGTCGGAAGGAAAACAAAGTTAAAGCCTCATTCAAGGAATCTCGGACCGGCATCCAGCAGAGTATCAGAATCGCTCTATATGGACTTATTTGGACCGATTACATTATCGGTCTCGGTGGGACTTAAATATACTCCGTAATCATGGATGATTATTCCAAGTTTACCTGGGTTGTATTCTTGTATAAGAAGAATGAGACAACAACAAAGATACCTGAACTACTCAAGAAACTACAAAACGAAAAGGGTGTCAGTATAGTGAAAATCAGATCAGATAAAGGAACATAATTTCTGAACTCTTTTATTACTGATTTTTGGACAAAGTTTGGTATACAACATGAGACATCAGCTGCAAGAAAGCCACAATAGAATAGTGTAGCAGAACGGAGAAACAGAACACTCAAGGAAGCTGCTCGCACTATGTTAGCTGAACATGCAACACCAAGCCGTTTTTGGACAGAAGCCATCAATACTGCATGCCACACTCAGAACAGATGCTCTCTGACTAAGGCTCACTACAAAACACCCTATGAACTGTGGAAGGGCAGAAAACCTCATGTTTCTTACTTCCATGTTTTTGGGTGCAAGTGTTTCATACACAACAATGGGAAGAGTCAGTTGAAGACTTTTGAGGCCAAGTCAGATGAGGGTATATTCTTAGGATATTCCTCATCCAACAAGGCTTTCAGGGTTTACAACAGGCGAACCCTAGTTGTGGAAGAAACACCTCATGTGGTCTTTGATGAAACATCTTCTGAACAAGAGAAATCTGCCTCAGAACAAGAAGTACCAGATCAACCGGTACCTGATGCACAGAAAATGGATCAGCTAAGTATCAAAGAAAAAGGATCAGAACACGTAACAGTGTATATTCCAGATCTTACTGATTCACCAGGTCAATCAGACCCTAAGGTACGTACAACTGTTAATGAAGAAGCTGGTACATCTGAGACAAGTATCCGAACCATCCGGGTTGTGGGGAACACTTGAAATGCACAGACATCAGCACATGATGAGTCCAACATCAGTTGAGACTTGTCCATGTCAAGTGGATCATAATTCTGCACCACTCCCAATCACTAGTAATGAACTACTATCAGAAGAGGATGATGTTCTCCAAACTGATGCAAATCAGAAAAGAAGGACCTGGGTAACCAGTCATCCAACTGATCTGATCATCGGAGACCCATCTGATAGAGTCAAAACTAGACATCAGATTGGTAAAAGTGCCATGTATTGTTGTTATCTATCTTTGAAGGAACCAACTGAACTAGAAGAAGCTCTACAAGATGCAAATTGGATTCTAGCCATGCAAGAAGAACTAGAACAGTTTGAAAGGAATCAGGTTTGGAAACTGGTGGACAAACCAACCCATCAAGATGTGATTGGCACAAAGTGGGTATTCAAGAACAAGAGAGATGAGAATAATGTCATAACCAGAAATAAGGTAAAACTTGTTGCTAAGGGGTATTCACAATCAGAAGGAATTGATTATGATGAGACCTTAGTGTTGGTCCCGATGCAAATGAGTCTTACACGTGTATGGGGGGGGGGGGAATACACGTGTTCAGTGTTTTTAAAACTTTTTCTTACTGAGGTCATCTTGGGTCAGATAATCCTGAAGATTAGGTCCTGAGAAGCACAGATCGCTATGAGTCAAAGTCTCATCGAGAAGTGATCCCGAGCCGCTTTTCGAGATACCTCGGATAATCCCAACCCGAGTCCCGAAGTTTCAGAGATCCTGAGTTGCTTGGATCGATAACTAACTTATCGAACCCTCGTAAAGAGTGAATTTGGTTTGGTAACTATCTGTTCTAGCTACTCGGATGTCTTGAATGGTTGGCCCTTTAGTTTATACTCGTTTTAAGCTTTTTTGAAAAAACCTTCCTTTAATGGAATAGTGATTAGGTTGTGATTCAATTACATGCAACTTCCAGTGGATTGATTCCAACTGAAATATCAGTGAAAATATGCTTTCAAACTCAGTGATGCAACAGTTAAGCACAAATAAAGAAAGCAATAAACAACACAGCAATTATAGTGGTTCAGAGACTCAAGCTCCTACGTCCACTCTCTCTGATCCTCAGAGAAATTCACTAATCACTTCTGAGCTTTCTGACTACCTCGCGTAGTTTACTTACTCAACTCGGCCCTGAGTTTTCTGACTACTCCACGTAGTTTACTTACTCAACCTGACCTTGAGTTTTCTGACTACCTCCGTAGTTTACTTACTCAAACACAAACAAGCTTTCAGACTACCTCTGTAGCTTACTAACTTCTCCTCTAGAGTTTTCTAACTACTCCGCGTAGTTTACTAACTCTTTACAATCTCACCAACAAACACACTCCAACTACCTTCTCAAGGGTTTGGGGTTTCTCGGTTGGTTTCCAACTATGATGAGATATCCTTTACAATGAAATACAATGCAAAGGGTTAGGATATCTCGACTAAGCTTCGGATATGTCTTATCAAGCTAGGCTTAGTTTAGTTAGCTCTCTTCAATATAAAAGCACTTGGGAAATTCTAAGTTTTTCGAGTGCTTTAACTTGGCGATAATAAGTTTGAGCTTCTTTGAGTTGCTTATAAATTTCCCGTAACCTTACAATGTAGAGGGTCACCAGTATTTATAGGCATACACCAAGGTTACTCTTGAAAACTATCCGTTGGAGAGATAACTTCGTGAGTTTCCTCTTATGGTGTGTGAGGAACGGCTATATTTAGGGTTTGAAACTCCCTAACACGTTTTAGGCAATAACCTTTCATGTAGCCGGTCTTCACTTTTTGCAGTCTGGAACTTTGTACTTCTGACATCTTTTTTCAATGACCGTCATCGATCGTTGTCGAGATGGTATGATGTTGTCTTCCTCTTTTTGACTTTTGTCTCCAGTTAAAGGTAGACAACTTCAACGGCTCTTTTGGTTACAAACTCTGAGTTTGATATAACCTTAACAACACTTCTGACTTAGTTCCTTTTGTCTGCATTTGAATGTCTTGGCAAATATCCATTATCTAAGGAATCGCGATCTTCTCAGTATTGCATCCTTCAGATAGATATATTCAGTGCCTCGGAACATTTAGGTTTATACTGAGCATTCAGTACATTACTGAGTCTTCAGTAATTAATGTGCCTTCAAAATTCTTGATCTTCAGTTCTCAGTCTTCAGTCTTGTGTCTTGTGAGTCTTGATCTCTTGAGTCTTACGAGTCTTGGCGTCTTCCGAGTCTTGCGTCTTTTGCGTCTTGAGTCTTTGAGTCTTGAGTCTTGAATTTTCGGTGACATCTTGGTGATATATTGAGTTCTTTCTTTGAGTCTTGGTTTGATATATTGATTCTTCATCTTTGAGTCTTGATTCTCGATTTCTCGGAGTCTTGATTCTCGATTTCTCCTTTGAGTCTTTTGAGCATAAATGATAAGTTTTCATTGATGATTGGTATACCATTACAGATTACAATGAGTCTTATCAACAAAATCAAAAAGACAAAAATTTAAAGGAATCCGAGTCTTGATCTTGATCTTGATCTTGATCTTGATTTGGCTCTTGATCTTACGCTCTTGATTTGCTTCTTCTTCAACTTCATTGGTGGGGCACCTCCGGGTTGAACATTAGAAAATCTCTTCTTGATTCATTTCTTTCCTTAATGATATCGCGGGATTGTTTTCTGTCAAACCCAACCGACCAAAGATATCTTGAGCAATTTCTTGAGTAATGGCCTTCTCATTCACCAAGCCATTACCAAGTCTTGGAGGAGGATAGGAATATGGACCAGGGGCAACTATTTGTACCTTTCCTTCATCAACTAAGTTCATCCAACTTTGGAGATATTTTGGATAGAAGGTTAGGAGATATTCAATGAACGCTTCATTCTGATCTGAGCTTTCCCCTCTCCACTCCCTAAGCACATCAAAATAGAACCAGAAGGTTCTCTTGACCTCTTCCCACATGTCGTTGAGCTTGATAGGCATCCATTTGTCAACGTGTGGCCACTTTAGTGCTTTTGATGTCTCTCTCCTTTTGCTCGCAAACTTTTTGAATCCACTCCTTCGCCGCCCGGCTCTTCTTGATCTTCTTTTCGATCATAGGCACGCCTTTGAGACCGGCAAACAGCTTTAGCCTGTTTCTATCCGGAGTGTCTTGATGCATTCTTCAGATTGAAGACTTTCTTCTTCCGAGGTTGAGACTCGATTCTTGAGTTCCTTCATCCAGAATCAGCTTTTCTGGATTGGCTTAGAAGCCTTCAGACGCTTGCTCTCGGGTTGAACAATGCCCAAGGCTTTTCCTCTTCATAGCAATTCAATTGACCGACTTGTTCCAACCTTAGTTCTAGCTTTTCGGTTTCTCTCTTGCAACATCAAGCATGGTTTCCTCGTAAACTTCGAGTGTAGATAGGATTTGGCGAACTTCGGTTTATCGGTAACCCGACTTCATTTAAGGCTTTGGATAGGTTATACATTTGAGCTTCTTTTTCATGCCTTTTCTCCATAAAGCGTGCCAATAACTTCCTGAAGTCTTCACCTTCCTTTTCCCCTTCTTGCACCGTAATTTGGAAGAAGTCCGAAGTCTTTGTGTCCATGTGGTATTGCTCTTTGCTCACACAACGACCTCTCCCGCTATTCGATCTTGTTCGTCTTCCAAACCCTCCTAATGTGGTTCTTAGCCACGTAAATTGAGAGATGGGCAAAACCGCCGAGAGTGCTTCTTTAAACATCCCTGTCATCTTGGTCATGAGCATTGAGCTCATTTCCTCAACAGCAGATTTTATCATCACTTCATTCCTCTCTGCCAATTTCACCTCTAGAAATGCAGTCTCTCCTGGTGCTTTTTGTTTGATTCAATTTTCGACTTTAGCCTTGACTCCCTCCAAACTTTTTCATTCATCTTATCTTCCATGGAGGTCATCCAGGAGGTCGAGTGTTTTGGATTTGCACCGGTTTCAAGAGTGACTAAGACTATCCATCTTCTGAGCTTGGCTGGCCAATGTTTTTTCCATCTGAGCAATCTTGTTCATCATTGGCTCAACCTTCTCAAGTTTCTCCTTCAAGGGAGTGAGGTCAATCTCAGAACCTTCGCACATTGCAAGGTTGATTGATCATCCCGAGGTTCGAGATAAAACCCGAGGGTTGGTTGCACTGAAGCTTCAGCTTCATCCCGAGCTCCGGGTCTCAAATCGAGCCTCACCTGTACATCGGACAATTCAGAATTAAAGATAGAAATTTCAGTAACTTTGGCATAATTGTTAATAGTGCCAAAAGGTACCTGAAGAGTGCTAGCTTCAGTCTGAGGTTGACCGATTTCAGGTTGATCAGCACCAGAAATTTCCTTCTCCATGTGAGAGATGATCCTCAAAGATCTCCCCTGTTGGTCCCCATCTTGAAATTTGTCTCTGTTTGCTAGGGGCACCAACCCAGTAGCTCTCCTTTCAGCCTATCTTCCTCTGAACCAAATTTCATCAAAATCGGAGTTTTTCATCCTGAGCTTTGTCCTTCTGAACCCTGAGAAGTCGGTTAGGAAGGCTGTCTCCTCATTCCACCAGTCTTCCCCTCTAAATGCAGCAATGTCAAGCATCTCCGGAAGAGTCTGATTGAGGATGAACACAGTCGACCTTAATCTGAAGAAGACATCTTGCAGATCAGGGTATGAGCTGAGCTCAGGGTAGTGGTCAAGAATGAACCGTTCCCCCTTGCTCCTCCACTCGCCTTCTTCAGTTTCTCCCTTTTTCCATCTAGGGCTCTCTGGTTCAGTCGAAGCATCAGTTGAGGATCAGCGATAGATCACTTTCGAGAGCTCATCAAGAATAAGTTTGCTCCCGAGTCTCAAGAAGATCTGAAGTTTGTGATCAGTCCTCGGTTTGCATCCGAGTGGGTTAAGGGGGCTGGTGACACTTCCTTAGATTGACTACGAGTTGGCTCTTCATGCGAGTGGAAGACACATCTTTGGTAGGAATCTTTGAGGCCTGAGTTCCTTTAAAAATTTCCTGAGAAATTTTGTCTGAACTGAGTGAAGTTTCAAGCACCTCAGAGAAGACCTGCTCCTCAGTCTGTTCTTGTGCCTTAGAGATAACCTGAGCTAAATCTTGCAATGGCGAATTCTGAGCGATTTGGCCCTCAGGTTGAATCTCTTCAGAATCACTGCCATCTTCATCGGTGAGAACCACCAATCTTCTGCGCTTGGGGGCGAGGGTTTTCTGCTTCTTTAGCTTCTCACCCTGCTCCATCTTTGCCTCCAACAAAACCTTCCCCCTGGTTTGTTGGGTCTCTTCAGCAGCAGCAGCTTTTGGTGATTCTGCTTTCTTTTCTTTCTTCCCTCTGATGGCCTGTTTCTTCACAGCAATGGGCTTGAAGAGCACCTTGGACTTAGGGAATGGGGTAGAATTGGCGAAGATATCCTCCTTCTCTCTGCACATCTCCAAAATAAATGCTATTTTGGTTGCATGGTGGATCTTACCTTTAATCAAAATAGCCCCGTTAACTTTCTTTATGACCTTGGCTTGCTCCGTCACCGTCTGAATCAAGAATTTCAGCCAGTTGAAGTCAGTGGTGGGAGAAGCCTCGATCGCCGCCATCAGTCTGAGCTTCGGGGTACTGATCTGCTCAAAACTCCCCGCAAGACTCATGATGCTTTTGCTCACAATATCCATCAAAACTCGATATTGTGGCTTCAAATGCCTCTTATGCAGTGTAGCCTCAAATTTCACAGGATTCTCAGCAATCCTATCTAAGTACTCCTGCTCTCTACCCAACATATACATAGCAGGGTCCTCTCCTCTATCACAAAGCTCAAAAACATTGTATAAATTCTTTGGAATTATGTACATTTCCCTCTCAAAATCGATGTATTTGGACGAATGCTCTAAATGTGATACAGTGATCTTAGAGTGTAAACCATCCTCTTCATCTATCTCCAAATTACAGAGGAACTCGATTACCTCTTTCGCGTACTCCTGATCTGGTCGGCTTGCGACTAGATGAGTGAGTTTAGCCAGTCGAATCATATGCAGAGCCTCCTCTTCTGGCTTTGAGTTGGTTGTGCTATCGAGTGAGACAACGAACTCATACCAAGGCTTGTTGGTTTCGGCTAATCTCTCGAACAAGGTTGGGGCCATTTTTGAGATTGATTGAAGAAATGAAGTTTTTAGGGTTTTGAGTTTTCTGGGCAAAGGGATTTTTATTTGCAGAGGATTTGGGAATGAAGGGTTTGATAAAATTTTGGCTTGAATGGCTTATTGGGGTATAAATAGTTTTGAGATCGTGGGAAAACGCGTTGGTTAGGTGAAAAGCAACGGTTGAGATTAATCGCCGATTAATCGGGTATACGAGCAGACGATCTGCGAAAAGTAAGCCGCCAAAATATCCTCATTGGTCATTAATGTAACAGAGCATTAAATGACTGTTGACCTTCTTCGAAATTTCAAACGATCCCGCCCAAAACATTCCTTAGGTGTTTTGTATTTATTGAAAATGATTACTGAACTTCACTTAAGCAATAAATGAGTTGCATGAGTCATTACTTCCTCAAACTAATTTCTCTCTATCAGTCTTTTTCGAAGTAATCGACCTTGATAAAAATGTCGATAATAATCGAGTACTAATGGGTTCAAGATAACATCGAATAATCGACCTTCAAGAATCTGAAGTTTCCGAGACTCGATTCAAGATTTCCATTTTATCCCCGAGTCTCAAGAGAATTCGAGAAAAACTTCATGCATCCGAAAACCTTCAATTTTTTCAGATTTACTCTATACACCTGGATCTAACATCCCTAATTCAACTGAAAGTTCCTGAAATCTTGATTCAGCCAAAGGTTTAGTCAAGATATCAGCTCTTTGCTTATCAAGATGAATTTTCTCCATCCTTATGTCCTTTTCTCGACATGATCTCGATGAAGTGATGTCGATATCCACATACTTGCATCGGTGTGTAATACCAGATTTTGTGAAATAGCAATGGCACTATTATTGTCACAAAATATTGGTACTTCATTGGCTACAACTTTATAATCCCTTAATTGTTGTCTCGAGCCAAAGAATGAAAGCATGACAGACTTCTCAGTAGCCATGTATTCAAATTTCTTGAATCTTTGGTTGCACTTCGAGGTCCTGCATTTCTTCGAAAACCAAGATATCACCATTTCCTAGAAATTGACAAGTTTCTCGTAGTGGACTTCTTGTCAATTTCGCAACCTCCATAATCAAGATCCGAGTAACCCGGTTAATTCAAGGTTATCATCACCGATACCATAATCCTCTATTCATCGTGCCCTTAAGATACTTCAAGATCTTTTTGGCGACCTCCATGTGACTAAATTTTAGGATTAGCTTGGTATCTTGTACATATCCCAACAACAAATGTTATATCCGCCTACTACTTCGTGAGATAGAGCAATGATCCAATGATTCCTCTATAATCGAAGATGACTAACCGATTTGCCTTCGTAATAAGGATCCATCTTGTAGTTAGTATTCATGGGAATCCTAATCGCATTGCAATCTCAGTACACCATATTTGGCAATCGGATCTCTGGTGTACTTTGCCGGTTGATGAATATTCCTTCCTATGATTGTTTCACTTGAAGACCTAGAAAGAAATTCATCTCTCCCATCATTGACATCTCAAACTTGCCTTTCATCGTTGTTGAAAACTTTTTTCACACAACGGTGATGGTTTGGAGATCCAAAAATGATGTCATCAACATATCTCGAACCAAGAAGATATCCCCCATCTTCTATCCTGAACAGAGTTCTATCAACAAATCCCCTTTGACAAAACCATGGTCAAGAAGAAACCGAGAAAGAGTATCATACCATGCTCGGGTGCTTGCTTGAGACCATACAAAGCTTTTCCGAGCTCAGAACTTGGTCATTCTTTGAAACAAGGAGGTTGTTCAACATAAACCTCTTCTTTAAGCACACCATTTGAAATGCACTTTTCACATCCATTTGATAGATCGTGAACTTTGTGTGGGTTAAAAAGCATATGCAAGAAACAATCTGATGGCTTCTAGTCTTGCAACAGGTGCAAAGGTTTCATCATAGTCCAAGTCTTCTTCTTGGGAATAACCTTGTGCAACTAGCCTTGCCTTGTTTCATACAATGTTGTTATTTTCATCTCTTTTATTCTTAAAAACCCACTTGGTTCCAATGACATTGTGCCTTTCAGGTCTATCTACTAACTCCCATACTTCATTCCTTGAGAATTGATTCAGCTCATCTTGCATAGCAGTAATCCAATGAGAATCTTGTAGAGCTTCACCAATCTCAAAGAGAGTTCTTTCTCCGATAGGAAGCGGCCGAGAATAGTGCACTCTCACCATGGAACCTTCTTGTTTTAACACCTTCAGTTAGATCACCCACAATCTGACTTGTAGGGTGACTATCTAACCATTTCCTTCTTGATGTTCCCCCTTCAGTAGTATCCTCAACATTTGAAATGTTAGGTTCAGTTAATTCAGTAAACTTAGGGAACAACGAAAAAGGAGAAAGGGAATCATCTTCCTCAAGGGAAATTCCATTCAGAACATTGTCAGAGACATTTGTTCCCCTTTGGTTGATAGATTCAGAATTTGCCTCAGTTGTGACCACATCTTCACCGCATCATATTTGTCTGCTCAGATTGGTCACCTTTTGAGTGTTGGTTTTCCCGAGTCTCACCATCCCGAAGTTCCATCCGAACTTCTTTATCTAAGTAAGAATATTCCTTTCAGCTTTTTAATATCAAATGTTTCAGTCACTCCAATCATAGGATGTGACCGACTTCTTCTTTTCAAAGTTTAGTGGATGATTTATCTTTTACATTTCAGCTTAATCTGGTGATCCTCTTAGTTCATCTCAAGATCATGTTCTGTTTCTTCCGAAAAAAAAGTAGATTCATGTGAAAAAACAACATGAGGTGTTTCCTCCACAATAAGAGTCCTACAGTTGTAAACTCTGAAAGCTTTTAAATGATGCTTTAATTTGTTTTCCTTTCTGGCATGCATCACAAATATGTTCCTTACTGAACACTTCATTAGGCAACCCTCTCACAAGTGCTAATCTTGCAAGCTTATTCAAGGTTTTGAAATTTAGGTGATTCATTCTTTTATGCCATAACCAACTGGTATCTGTGGAACTTTTAGCAACCAAACATGTATCTTTAGGAGTTTAACTTTTAGCAATCAAACATGTATCTTCAGTCTGTCCCTTGGAGTTATCTCCAAAAGTGATCTGTGGGCCTCTTTGTTCAACATAGTCACTGAGTATCTTCTTGAATCCTGTCATATGTCTTGAACATCCACTGTCAAGACACCATACATCAGGGGCCTTTTCATCTCTGCTCATCAGTGCTATGTGATCTCTAATCAGCTTAGTGCCCTTGTTTTCCTCCTGAAAAATAGATCAATTTTTAGGTACCCAATTTGTGTAGGGTCCTACAAGGTTAGATGTACCTTTCGGAATCCAAATTAGAGTGGCTAATTTGTCTTCCATAAACATCAACATACACATTTATTATTTGGGTGCCTTAGCGCTTTTTTACGTGTATGTGTGCTAGCTTTTAGCATGAACATGAGCTTTTGAATTTTTCTTTGGTTCAGCCTTCTGTTCATTTGCTTTGGCTTCTGTGTGGCCGGTCTAAATCTTTGATGACTCGGGTTCAGATAACCTTTACCCTTAGGCAAGTGGGGTTCACGTTGTGCATCTTAAAAAACTGGTCTTTTCGGTGTACCAAGGACTTGGTTTCTTGATTGAGAATGTCTTTCTTTGAGTGTTTCTCATCCGAGGATTCCTCCGATGGTTGATGTGAAGCCATTGGGTTTGCATTCTTAGCCCGAGGCTTTGAAGTGCTTACTGAAACTTTCCAACCGAAAGTGCTCGGTTTTTCTAGCCTTCACCGAGGTTTGGGCTTTCCTACCTGATCATTCAGTTTTACTGAGACCATAGGTCCTTTTTCCTTGCCTACAACCTTGGGCATTACTTCAGTTTGAAGTGTAGGTGCCCTTTGGTTTTACAAAGATTATCTTCTTGCTACTTGATGCAAAGATCGAGATGACCTTGTGAGGTTCCCCTGGAATGTATCCCAATCCGCATTTTATAGTGGCAGATCTCTGGTAACTCGAATTCCATCTATTACTTTAGATGCAGATTCAATAGAGTTAACTTCTTCATGCACTATCCTCACGATTCTGTAGAGTTTCATGCTTCTCGAGAGGTCATTGAACTTAGTTCGATAAATTTGAATCTCTTGGTGGATTTCTCTAGCTTTTCGATTAGGGTCATTATCAACTTCTCTTTCTCTCGAGAGTTGTACTTTTCGTAACATCCATTTCATCAAGAGCTCCCATTAATTGAGAAGTGATTTGAGATTGCTATAGTTTTTCCATTTTAGATTATCGAAACTTTCGGTTCTTATTCTCGCTCTTGAGTTCTATTTAGCAGTTCTTGTAAAACAGCATAGTCCTTCATCAGATTCTCAAAAGAATCCATCAGGTCAAAATGACTATTTTCAGTGGAACTTGAAAACTCTTGTGCTAGTGTAGGAGCAACAACAGAGAAAGAAGAGTTTACCTCCTCAATGGCCATCAGACAAATGTCATCACTTTCACTGTCTGAGAATATCTCATCTGAAGAGCTAGATTCTTCCTCAGAATGTTCTTCTTCTGCAACCATGTCCTTTTTGCTTGAGAACTTCTTGTCTCTTTTAGCTTGCCTTTCTCTTCTCTCCTTAGCACTCAAATCTGGATAATCATACTGGAAGTGACCTTTCTTTTGTCAATTATAGCATCTGTTGGTATCATCATCCTGATCACTTTCTTCTTTGGACTTGGAGTCCTTCTTTCTGGATGAAGATCCCTCAGCTTTCAGGTCCTTCTTCTTCTCAGTTGATCTGTCCTCAGGTTTCTTCTGGTACCTGTGGTTCCTGTAATAGCTTTTGTATTTTCCGAATCTACTATTAAGTCTTTCAAACCTCCTTGCCATCAGTGCTAGCTTTTCCTCAAGCTCATCCTGATTTTTGGCATGGGGGTTCTCAGACTCTCTAGTTTTACAGGTTTTATCCTTGGCTTTTAAAGCCACATTCTTACTAGATGATGAATCATCTTTGCTGTCAGCCTTTTTGGATTTCTTATCAATTACAAATTCATAGGCCTTCAGCTCAGAGAAGACTTGTTTGTATGGCATTGAATTAATGTTCTTGGTGTTTTCAATCACCACTGCATGAATATCCCATTTCTTAGAAAGACCTCTAAGAATTTTCAATGCAACTTCTCTTTGTGGATATTTCTTTCCAAGTGCATTTAGATAATTCATGATGCTAGTGAATCTGACTTCCAATTTGTCTATTGATTCACCATCATCCATTTCAAAACTGTCAAACTTTCCAATTGCCACTGAAAGT
This sequence comes from Stenogyne calaminthoides, assembly GCA_037126765.1. Lineage (NCBI taxonomy): Eukaryota > Viridiplantae > Streptophyta > Magnoliopsida > Lamiales > Lamiaceae > Stenogyne > Stenogyne calaminthoides. The sequence continues at coordinate 13,936,054 of JBBCBC010000009.1, read as the reverse complement.
TTGTTTTCTTTTATATGATCTTTGCCTTGGCACATTACAGCTAGTGTATCCCAAATCTCCTTAGCAGTATTGCAGTGAGAGATCATTCCTATCACACCATCATCAATTGTACTGTATAGTGTGTCTTTAGCAATGTTGTCTAGATTGACTAACTTTCTCTCCTCAGGAGTCAGTTGGTCATCAGACTTAGGAAATTCTGCTCTAGGATCAATTCTCTCATCTTCTGTTCCTCTGGGATTCACCACAATAAATTGGAATGGTCCTTGAGAGACCACTCTCCACATACGCTCATGTTTAGAATACAGGTGAGCCTGCATTCTTAGTCTCCACAAATCATAGTTCTCCACTGAGAACATGGGAAGTTTTTTATAAGACAATTTTATCTGAGCTTTTTTTTAAAAAAAAAATAAACAAATAAGATCAGTTCAGATAGACCACAAGTATTTTTAGGAAATAAAACTTTGGTCAACAAAGCAGGTGGACAAGTTGAACCACTGCACTGATACCACTTGTTGGTCCCGGTGCAAACGAGTCTTACACGTGTATGGGGGGGAATACACGTGTTCAGTGTTTTTAAAACTTTTTCTTACTGAGGTCAGCTTGGGTAATCCTGAAGATTAGGTCCTGAGAAGCACAGATCGCTCTGAGTCAAAGTCTACTGAGACAGTGATCCTGAGCTGCTTTCAGATACCTCAGATAATCCTAACTGAGTCCTGAGTTTCAGAGATCCTGAGTTGCTTGGACCAGATAACTAACTTACTGAACCCTCAGAAGAGTGAGTTCAGTTTGGTAACTATCTGTTCTAGCTACTCAGATGTGCGGAATGGTTGGCCCTTTAGTTTATACTCGTTTTAAGCTTTGCTGAAAACCTTCCTTTAATGGAATAGTGATTAGGCTGTGATTCAATTACATGCAACTTCCAGTGGATTGATTCCAACTGAAATATCAGTGAAAATATGCTTTCAAACTCAGTGATGCAACAGTTAAGCACTAATAAAGAAAGCAATAAACAACACAACAATTATAGTGGTTCATAGACTCAAGCTCCTAAGTCCACTCTCTCTGATCCACAGAGAAATTCACTAATCACTTCTGAGCTTTCTGACTACCTCGCGTAGTTTACTTACTCAACTCGGCCTTGAGTTTTCTGACTACTCCACGTAGTTTACTTACTCAACCCGACCTTGAGTTTTCTGACTACCTCCGTAGTTTACTTACTCAAACACAAACAAGCTTTGGACTACCTGCCTAGCTTACTAACTTCTCCTCTAGAGTTTTCTAACTACTCCGCGTAGTTTACTAACTCTTTACAACTCTTCTCACCAATAAACACACTCCAACTACCTTCTCAAGGGTTTGGGGTTTCTCGGTTGGTTTCCAACTAGGATGAGATATCCTTTACAATGAAATACAATGCATTTTGACTAAGCTTCGGATATGTCTTATCAAGCTAGGCTTAGTTTAGTGAGTTCTCTTCAATATAAAAGCACTTGGGAAATTCTAAGTTTTTCGAGTGCTTTAACTTTGCGATAATAAGTTTGAGCTTCTTTGAGTTGCTTATAAATTTCCCGTAACCTTACAATGTAGAGGGTCACCAGTATTTATAGGCATACACCAAGGTTACTCTTGAAAACTATCCGTTGGAGAGATAGCTTCGTGAGTTTCCTCTTATGGTGTGTGAGGAACGACTATATTTAGGGTTTGAAACTCCCTAACACGTTTTAGGCAATAGCCTTTCATGTAGCCGGTCTTCACTTTTTGCAGTCTGGAACTTTGTACTTCTGACATCTTTTTTCAATGACCATCATTTTGTCGATTGTCGATATGGTGCGATGTTGTCTTCCTCGTTTTGACTTTTGTCTCCAGTTAAGGGTAGACACCTTCAACGGCTCTTTGGGTTACAAACTCTGAGTTTGATATAACCTTAACAACACTTCTGACTTAGTTCCTTTTGTCTGCATTTGAATGTCTTGGCAAATATCCATTATCTAAGGAATCACGATCTTCTCAGTATTGCATCCTTCAGATAGATATATTGATTGCCTCGAGAACATTTGAGTTTATCTTTGAGCATTGATACATTCTTGAGTCTTGATAATTCTTGTGCCTTGATATTCTTGATCTTCAGTTCTCGGTCTTCAGTCTTGTGTCTTAAGAGTCTTGGCGTCTTCTGAGTCTTGAGTCTTGAGCGTCTTCTGAGTCTTGGCGTCTTCTGAGTTTTCAGAGTCTTCAGAGTCTTCTGAGTCTACAATGACATACTGACTAATATACTGAGTTCTTCATGTTGAGTCTTCAGTTTCTCAGTTTCACCCTGAGTCTTCAGATTCTCAGTTTCTCACTGAGTCTTCAGATTCTCAGTTTCTCACTAAGTCTTGATTCTCGATTTCTCCTTTGAGTCTTGATTCTCGATTTCTTCATCGAGTCTTGAAACTCGGTTTCTCACCGAGTCTTGATTCTCGGTTTCTTCGAGTCTTGAAACTTCGGTTTCATCTTTGAAACTTTAGTTTCTTCAGAAACATACTGAGTTCTTCAGAGTCTTCAGAACCTATTCTGATCTATATCTGGCCGACTATACATTTTGCGAGATAACATCCACGAATACTCTAAAACTGAATCCTGACTCAACTATCAAGATCATTCTGAACATGTCATACTCAGGGGTTTTGGGATCTTAATCAAAATCATATATCTTTTATTAAATTCATCTCCCAACACTTTGCAACAAAGCGCTACCGAAAAGCCATTCACTATTTTTGGCATATCTTTTTACGAGAGGGTTTATTGTGTATCAGATGGATGTAAAGAGTGCATTCTTAAATGGGGTACTAGTTGAGGAAGTTTATGTTGAACAACCTCCAGGCTTTGAAAAAGGCGACCAGGTGTACCGTTTAAGAAAAGCTCTTTATGGCCTGAAACAAACTCCTCTAGCTTGGTATGATACACTCTCTCAGTTCTTGATAGACAGTGGTTTCACTAAAGGAATATTGGACAGAACCTTATTCACAATAGAAGATGGAAAAGATATTCTGATGGTTCAGATTTATGTGGACGACATCATCTTCCGATCTCCCAACAAGAGTTTATATAATAAATTCAGCAAGCTGATGCAAGGGAAGTTCGAGATGTCCATGATGGGTCGGATGAGTTACTTTCTGGGTCTACAAGTTAAGCAAAGTACAGAAGGGATATTCATCTGCCAGGCGAAGTACACTAGGAGTTTATTGGCTATGTTTGGAGTTCAAAACTGTAAGGAATCCAGAATTTCTATGATGACTGAATTCAAGATGAATCCAGATGTGAATGGTCAGAAAACTAATCAGAAAGAATATAGGGCTCTCATTGGATCTTTACTATACCTGACTACCAGCAGACCAGATATCACTTTTGCAGTTGGTGTATGTGCCAGATTTCAGGCAAATCCAATGCAAAGCCACCTGGAAGCAGCTAAGCGGATTCTTAAGTATCTGAAGGGGACAGTAAACCTTGGTTTATTTTACCCATCAGATGATAATCTAGAGCTTAGTGGGTATTCTGATTCTGATTATGGAGGTTGCAGAATTGACAGGAAGTCAACCTCAGGTACATGTCAGTTTTTAGGTAGTAAACTGATCTCGTGGTTTTCAAAGATGCAGACATCAGTTGCGACATCTACTACTGAAGCAGAATATATGGCTGCAGGAAGCTGTTGCTCCCAATTGCTCTGGCTTAGTCAGCAGCTGAGGGATTATAACATTGTAGCTAAGAACGTACCTATATTCTGTGACAGTAATAGTGTTATTGTAATCACTCAGAATCCTATTCTACATACAAGATGCAAGCATGTGGATTTCAGACACCATTTTATAAGAGATCATGTTGAAAAGAAGAATATCAGAATGGAAAAGATCCATACTGATAAACAGAAAGCTGATATTTTAACCAAGCCACTAGCTGAGATCAGATTCAGAGATTTATGCAATGAGCTATGGCTTCTGGATCTCGGAGAAAGTGCACCAGAAATGTTTGGTGGACTGATCTCCAGAACCAGCTGGTTAATAGACTAACCAGGTTAAGAGGAATCAGTTGAGGTAGGTATCTCAACTGATCAGAAGATCAGTCAAGAAACTGATATGAGAAGGCTTTATCAGATTAAAAAGGAACTGATCAGATTAAAGAATTATCAGATGAAAGGAACTGATCAGTTTGGTTGTTTCATACTTTGTAAGTCGATTAAGTTAATGTTCAACAAGCAAGTTACATAAGATTAAAGATCCAATCGCATAAGGAAACAAAAAATACAAAACAATGGAATAATAAAAAATTTCATTGATAAAGACCTGGAGGTCAGATTTACATTACAAGTTACAAGTACAAAAGGACCCGGAGGTCAGTACATAAACCATAAACCAAAAACCCTAAGCCTAACCCTAGAAGGGGGGAGAGGCTTTAAAGATTTTAAAGTCTAATGCTCCCATTTTCCCCCACTTAACCCTAAAAGGGGTGTGAGAGGCTTTGAAATAATCCTAAGCCACCATCAGAGCTTCGGAGTGAGGAGCGAGAGCGACATTGAAGGATTTCTAAGCCAGGAGCCCCTAGTCCTAAAATCAATGGGCTCTCCAGCTGTTAAATGGGACACAAGTGCCAAAGATGTGGTCCAAAGACCATATGGCCACAAGTGTCGCATGCAAATATTGAGTTTGATATACGATGATCAGCTGTTAACTGATCAAAATCGGATACCAAACTCATGTTTTGTATCAGACTGAGTCTGTTGAAGCTAATTTCGTCATCTCGATAGGCACACAAGGTGCATACGGTTAGGAGAAGTGTCTTCTCATTTGCTATAGCAGATCCGCCTCCTCGGTGGTAGAGAAGCTTGGCAATAATTGTATGTGTAATCTTCGATGACGACGAAAGCAGTAATAAGGGACGCACAGGGTGCATTTGAGAAGCTGAATTCATTTGAAAAGGGTTAAAGGTTTTTGACAGATGTTTCACCGGAAATAAGGGTTCAATGGAAAACATGGAGTATAAGCTAAATAAAGAAGATGAATGGTTTATGTTGTGTTGTTTTGCCTAAAACCCCAGATCCTTTTATAGAGGCCAAGCAGGGGTATAGGTGCAAATTTGATTTCTCAAAGCCTTTTAGAGATATTTGTACCACAAGGACAACGACTAATGATTGGATAAGCTTACAGCGATTGATATCCCAAAGTATCCAGACTATTATTAAGAATGTCAAATCGTGCCGATTTAGGAAATCGAGACGAATCTCTGATTTTCCAAGACTAAGCTTAGGCGGTAACACTTATTCCAAGAATTGACTTGTCTGAGTAGAATTAGATTAGGTCAACTGAAATCTAATTAGATAAGAGACTGATCAGATGAGGAAGATCATTTGAGTATGATACCTCAACAAATCAAATAAATCAGTCAATAAGTAATCAGAAATAACAGTTGAAGGGGGAACTTCAACTGGTCAGGGAGGATCAGAAAAGGGAATATCAGACGCAAAGTGGAGCGGGTCAAAAAAGGGAATATCAGATGCAAAGTGGAGCGGATTAGCTAAAAGGGACAGTTGGGAAATTATAAGGATTAGGCAGAAAACTAAGATCAACAGTGGTACAAACAGACTACAAGTGGTATTGACTGATTACAATATCAGTCAACCATATACGCATTTCTGTTTCTTTGTTTACTGTTTACATATCTGAAATTATCTGATAATATTTGCCTTTACTGTACAAATACTTTTGTGACGCATACCCTGCTAATTATTTAATGCGGACGTGGGGTATATGTATTAAATGCAACTAAATGTGTTTTTAAATCCAAAAGTTAATCGTGCGTGCATATCCTGACCACACGATCAAAACCGCTCAATCTGGATCGTTTATCCTTTTCAAACATTTGATCTTCTAGTCTCGATTTTCCCTCCTTCCTTTTATAAGCTTCATCAAAACCCTACCAAAGTACTTTTCTCAAAATTCTTGCGATTTATTTTTCTGTAAGCTCACAATTATCTTTCTGCGATTCAAAGTGTTCTTATGATTCAACCTGTTTCAAAAATCAAAAAGCAGAATCTGGTAATTTCTGGTTGTTTGATGAATTACTTTCCTAAATTCCATTGATCATATAGATTACGTCTATTTATGTTATCCTGTGTTGTGCCTTATCATTTCTTGATATCCGTATGTATTCATCGATTACTAGGTCTGAGAATAGGTGTGATAATCAATATATGATATCTTTATGGTTATGCACAAATTTTTATCATGGAATGGGCAAAATTATGTGTAACTATGCGGATTTGGCAACCAAAATTATTGAAGTCAAATTTGTAAGGTTTGGTGTTACACGGGATCCGGAATCAATGGAGGTGGAACAGATTCTGAGGAAGGGTGGTCTCGAAAAATACTGTGCTGCTCACTGCAATCCAGTAATGTAGTATGAAGCACTAGAATTCTTGAGGAATTTGAAGGTTGACGAGGAGAATCCTGGACACGAACTGTGTAGGTCCCGAACGGGTTTCGTGAGGGCAGAAGTCTAGAGGGGAGGGGTGAATAGACTTCTGAAAACGTTTTCATCCAGATCAGGTGTGATGGCAGTTTGCCTGATCAGAGTGCAAATGAATCAGTTTGGACTGATATCCAACTTACTGATCGCCTGAGGGTAGATCAGTTTGGTATCTATGAGTTTAACTGATTGTGCGGAAGCTAGTTTATACCCGTGTGAAAAACCAGTTTGTAACAAATCAGATTCCGAAGTTGTTTTTCAATCAGATGACTATGGGGTCAATCTGATCAGATCAGTAGCTTGGTGCTAGCTGATTCTAACTCAGAATATGTATGCAGATTTAATCAAGTTGTGTGCAATAGTGTGAAGCAGTTAATCAAACAGGTAAATGCACACAAGATTTATATTGGTTCGGACAACCAGTCCTACGTCCACTCTTCCCTATCACAAGGGGCACCAACTTAACCGACTTAACCAACTGGACTTAGATTATTGTGTTAGTCCAACACATTACACCAACAGATATTTATGGAGCTCTCACTCAACCGATCCCAGAAATCAGAACTAGAAACCCTAGTCTGAAATCTTACTAAACAAACTTAACCTAACTTTGGGTTTTGGGTAAGATTTGTTGTTTGTTCCAACTTTGAAATCTTTCCTAGAATTATATTAGCCTAACAGCTAGAGGATAAGATTTCTGTGCTAAGAACTATGGGATGAACACTGAGAAAAATTAATATTCAAGGTTGTGTTGTTCCTGCGGAAATTTTGCTATAGTATGAGCTTCTTGATAATTTCCGTTTTTTCACACTGAAGAGTAATCCCATATTTATAAACCTCGAAATCAAAGAGCCGTTGGAGAGCAATTGGAATTTTCAGCTATATTTGGTAGATATGTACGATTTGATATGACGTGCTTCAGGGACGGCATGGCCGAAAACATGAATAGTTTTCTTTTATAGCCGTTTGACCAAGCAGCACCAAATCCCGTATTGTCAGCTCCGTTCATACGTGTCTTGTTCTTAATGGTTAACAAAAGCACTTTTCAGTGTTTGTTCTTCCAACTAAGGTTGACATTCTTCTTGTTCAGATCAACATCGTATGAATTGGTGAAACATCAGTTACTACCGGTGTGGTGACGATCGATTAATCGATCGATCTACTGATAGAGTCTTCTGGTGCCAGTTGTCTTAGCTCAACTAGCAGACTCGGCCGATGTAGGTCTTCTGGTAGTCATCTGATCTTCAGGTCTTCTGAATTTGTGTTTCAAGACTTCACCTGATTATCTGACTTTATAAGATCGTCTGATCTTCTATCCTTCCTTGCCTTCTGGCCTGTTGGACTTCAGCTGATCTTTTGTTCTTCTTATCTTTAGATCTGACCTATACATATTGAGGTTCCCCCTTAATATGTGACCTATCTTATACATCAGTTGTTCTATATAATAATTATTAACTGGTCATCTTATAACTGGTATTAAAAACATCAGTCAGCTAACAGGTCTGACAGATCCTATTACATGTGTTTTAGAACTTTCATCAAAACTCTAAATTTCCCAACAATTTCCCCCTTTTTGATGAAACCAAAACACTTGAGAAACCAACACAGTTGATAAAATATAAAACAATAGAACACATAATCAGAAGACAATGAGATTTTGTCTTACGATTTGAAAAAAAAAAACTTTTCATTCATCAGATTTATCGATTACATATTACATCAGAAAAGTTTGAGTTTAAATCCATCTGATCCTAAACAGTCTTCTGATCTTCAATCTCTTGGCTTATATCCCTCTGGCATTTCTCGTTGATCCTCAGGAATGTTGAATATCCGGTATAGCTTCCATTTGACATCATTGATCTGCTGAGGATCAGTTATGCGAGCTTTGTTCAGGATGTCAAAACAGAACCTTTGAAATGTCAGTCTGTCAAATGAGCCATCTGCCTTCTTCGAGTAATCCATCACGTCATACTCTTGAAGAGATATTCTCACATTGATTACTCTGGCCTCATTTTCCAGATATTTCAGAAAATCTGGGTGCTTGTTCTCCAACCAGTTGAGAAATTCTGCATCTGGTGATTCTTCTTGTGGCACTAGACCCAGAACAAAAGCATCCAGAAGCCATTCACTTCTGATCTTATTCCATTCCTCGAACCTATCAGCATGTGCAGCAGTTTTCGGAATGATTTCATCAACTCTTGCTGGCAACTGAGGTTCTGGCCCAGATTTTCCGGCTTTGCCTTTCTTCGCCCTCGATCTGTATTTCTTTTTCAGATTTTTTGCCTCTGCCAATTTTTCTGCTCTTCTTTCTCTTTCACTAATTTAAGCTTCTTCAGCAATCTGCTCCTTAGGCATCTCTCGGCCCGGTTCCTTATCGGCAGATGTCTAATTTAGTTTGTGTTTGTCGTGGATGGTTGGATACAGTTCTCGATGTCCCAAAGACGCGCAGCTAACTTCCTTGCCTTTGACTTCTCCATCTTCTCAGAGACATCATTTGCAAACAGATCCAGATGGTCTAGTCTCTGGCAACATGATTCAACTGTCTGAATCAGTTCTTCTGTTGTTTTGATAAAGTCAGTTGGTTTCTTAATCTGTCCTTCCCCCTTTTTGGTTTGATCAAAAAGATCATTTAGGTGGGAAGTCAGAGATCCAAAGCTGACTGATATGGCCTTGTTAAGATCTTCAACAGATAAACCTTGAGCTTGAGTGGATAGATTTTGAATCTTTGAGATCAGCTCAGTCTTGACAGATTCAACGGTAGTAGAGAGGGTAAGAATGAGTTTATCAAGTTTTTCTTCAGTCATTTCAAGCTTTTCTGTGACCATTAGAAGAGAAACTTGTTGTTGATCAACCTGAACTAACTTGTCGTCAACTGTCTTCTTAAATTCAGCAGTCAGGTTGGTCACGGTTTGAGAGAACTGATCTTTGATTGCTTCAATCAGGGAAATAGCCTATTCCCGTTGATCCGTTATTTCTTTGAGACCAATCTGCCTCTGATCAGCTATTATGTTGCTAAGTTCATTAGCCAACACTCCCTCAACTTCTTCTTTCAGAAGATCTTTAAAACACGATCTGATCTCCTAAAGTTGATCAGTGGTGATGTGTGTTGCAGTAACATTTTGCATCACCTGATCATATCCAGTTGTTTGAGCCTCCAGTGGCTGGTCATGAACTGCAGCACCAGTTCCACTATCATCGGCAACACCCACATTCTTCATCTGATCATCTTCCTTAGAAGTTTCTACAATAGCCTCCAGTTCAACTTGTTCAATTATCCCCAGCTTTCTGTGGATCAGAGCTTTGATCGCTTCAGTAGTTATACCTAAGCAGATTCTTCATGTCGAAATCAAAATCTGCAAATGCATCAGCACCTCCCATCTGTTCAATAATGATCATGAAATCTAAGAAGTTCTTCAAACGGAGATCTTTCCAAGTGAGGATCTCCATTACTTCCTCTCGAATAACAGGATGGGCTACCAACTCTGGATACAACTCATCAATTTCGCGTTCAATTCTCATTCTGACCATTTTCCCGGTGATGGTCTTGGATGATCTGGACTCAGGAATCATCTGTTCAGATCGATCAGGTTCCGGTTGATGAGATGTAGAGGGTTATGTTGGTGTCTGAGTAGCTGGATGTTGGTGATTAATTTGAATCTGCAAAGGTTACCGCGGTGGCGAAAGAAAGTCGTCTTGTTACTGCGGCGGTGATCTTATTGGTTTCGTGGTGGTGAACTTTTCGAGTTTATAAGCATGTGAAGGAGAAGAGAGATATGCTCGGACTAGAAGTCCGAGTGGTGAATCGGTATTGAGATTGAGGTGAAGGAGATCGTTAAATCCTTTGCTCTTTCCTCAGTTGTTACGGTGAGCTCTCAACTTGGGAAGCTTGCTGTCGATTTTTCGGTGATCTCGTGGCGATCAGTCGATCGGCACTCCTCTTCATCCGACTCATCTTCCAGAAAAAGAGTCATGGTGGCCTGTTTTACCTTCTTTGGCCTCTTCTCTTGAGCCTTTACTAGTTTTCTCTTCTTCTTTTGAGGAGCATCAGTTGCAGACGTAGCTGCCTCCTTGTTTTTCCCTTTCTTAGTCTTAGGAGGGGTAGGCCGCATATCATCATCTGATGGCCCATAGATGGCAGTTGTGGTTGAGAGAAAGGCCTTGTAGGACTTCAGTCCATTCTGATCCCATTCAGCATTGGGCATCTTGTCCTTCAAAATGACTGCAGCCTTGTTGAGATTGTTGATTCTCTTCTTCAGATGGACTTTTCTCTGCTCACTAACTCCAAACTTGTCATGTTCTTGGAGAAGAATAGCCTTCAGGAAACCATGCCAATTAATATTTTTGGCTTCATCGATGATAGCAGCCATACTATACATCTTTATAGTTGTTAATCCATCTGGGTTAAACGAGATACCCATGATTGTTTTTGACAGAATGTCAAACAACAAACGGTATTTCCTTTTCAACATAGGCCTGACAAAACCTACGATCTGGTGTTTATCAGCCTCTCTGAAGAGTTCATTCCTGATCAGCTCGTCTTCATTCTCCCTGTAGTGAGCAGGAGAGATTTTTCCTTTGGGCAGGTTGAACAGTCGAGTTATATCAGCATTTGTAAGTCTGATATCCTCTCCATTTACTGAAGGAATCAGTTCATCTCCTGGATTTTCCGTGTCCACCTTCAAATTACTCAAAAATTCTAGTGCCTCATACTGCATTACTGGATTGCATAAATAGACGTAATCTATATGTTCAATGGATTTTAGGAAAAAAAATAATTCATCAAATAACCAGAAATTACCAGATTTTGCTTTTCGTTTTTGAAATAGGTTGAATCGCAAGAAACACTTTAAATCGCAGAAAGATAATTGTGAGTTTGCAAATCTCAAGAATTTTGAGAACAATATTCTGGTAGGGTTTTGATGAAGCTTATAAAAGGAGGGAGGGAAAATCGAGACTAGAAGATCAAACGTTTGAAAAGGATAAACGATCCAAATTGAGCGGTTTTGATCGTGTGGTTAGGAAATGTAAGCAAGATTACCTTTTGGATTTAAAAACACATTTAGTGGCATTTAATACATATACCCTACGTCCGCATTAAATACTTTGCAGGGTATGCGTCACAAAAGTATGTGTACAGTAAAGACAAATATTATCAGATAATTTCAGATATGTAAGCAGTAGACAAAGAAACAGAAATGCGTATCTGGTTGATCGATATTGTAATCAGTCAATACCACTTGAAGTCTGTCTGTCCTACTTGTTGATCTTAGTTTTCTGCCTAATCCTTATAATTTCCCAACTGTCCCTTTCAACTGATCCGTTCCACTTTACGTCTGATATTCCCTTTTCTGATCCTCCCTGATCAGTTGAAGTTCCCCCTTCAACTGTTATTTCTGATTACTTATTGACTGATTTATCTGATTTGTTGAGGTATCATACTCAGCTGATCTTCCTCATCTGATCAGTCTCTTATCTAATCAGATTTCAGTTGACCTAATTTGATTCTACTCAGACCAAGTCAATTCTTGGGATAAGTGTTACCGCCAAAACTTAGTCTTGAAAATTGGATAGTCATCTCGATTCCCTAAGTCGGCACTATTTGACATTGGTAATAATAGTCTGGATATTTTGGGATATCAATAGCCGTAAGATTATCCAATCATCAGCCGCATGTTTCCTACGCGCTGTCCTTGTGGTGCCAATTTCTCTAAAAGGCTTTGAGAAATTAAATTTGCATTTGCACCCCTGCTTGGCCTCTATAAATTGGACCAATGATTTACACAACATAACACATTCACCATACTTATCTTCTTTAAGTGTTGTAAAACATGTATTCCGGTGAACCCTTATTTCCGGTGAAACTTCCGGCAAAAACCTTTAACCCTTGTCAAAAGATTTCAGCTTCTCAAATCAACCATGTGTGTCCCTTATTATTGCTTTCCTCGTCATCGAAGATTTCACATACAATTATTGCTAAGCTTCTCTACCACCAAGGCGGCGGATCTGCTATTGCAAATGAGAAGACACTTCTCCTAACTGTATGCACCTTGTGTGCCTATCGAGATGACGGAATTAGCATCAACATACTCGGTTTGATACAAAACATGAGTTTGGTATTCGATCTTGATCAGACAACAGCTGATCATCGTATATCAAACTCAATATTTGCATGTGACACTTGTGGCCATATGGTCTTTGGACCACATCTTTGGCACTTGTGTCCCATTTAACAGCTGGAGAGCCCATTGATTTTAGGACTAGGGGCTCCTGGCTTAGAAATCCTTCAAGGCCGCTCTCGCTCCTCACTCCGAAGCTCTGAGGGTGGCTTTAGGATTATTTCAAAGCCTCTTACACCCCTTTTAGGGTTAAGTGGGGGAAAATGGGAGCATCAGACTTTAAAATCTTTAAAGTCTGTCTCCCCCCCTTCTAGGGTTAGGCTTAGGGTTTTCGGTTTATGGTTTATGTACTGACCTCCGGGTCCTTTTGTACTTGTAACTTGTAATGTTAATCTGACCTCCGGGTCTGAATCAATGAAAATTTCTATTATACCATTGTTGTGTATTTTCTGTTTCCTTATGCGATTGAAGCTTTAATCTTATGTAACTTGCTTGTTGAACATTAGCTTAATCGACTTACAAAGTATGAAACAACCAAACTGATCAGTTCCTTTAATCTGATAATTCTTTAATCTGATCAGTTCCTTTTTAATTTGATAAAGCCTTCTCATATATCGGGTTCCTTGATCGATGATCTTACGATCGATTGAGATACCTAACTCATCTGATTCCTCTTAAACCTGATTAGTCTCTTAACTAGCTGGTTCTGGAGATCAGTCCACCAAACATTTCTGGTGCTTTTTCTCCAAGATCCAGAAGCACTAGCTCATTGCATAATTCTCTGAATCTGATCTCAGCTAGTGACTTGGTTAAAATATCGATTTTTTACATTTTATCAGTATGGATCTTTTCCATTCTGATATTCTTCTTTTCAACATGATCTCTTATAAAATGGTGTCTGACATCCACATTCTTACATCTTGTATGTAGAATAGGATTCTGAGTGATTGCAATAGCACTATTACTGTCACAGAATATAGGTACGTTCTTAGCTACTATGTTATAATCCCTCAGCTGTTGACTAAGCCAGAGCAGTTGGGAGCAACAACTTTCTGCAACCATATATTCTGCTTCTGTAGTAGATATCTCAACTGATGTCTGCTTCTTTAAAAACCACGAGATCAATTTACTACCTAAAAACTGACATGTACCTGAGGTTGACATCCTGTCAATTCTGCAACATCCATAATCAGAATCAGAATACCCGCTAAGCTCTAGATTATCATCTGATGGGTAAAATAAACCAAGGTTTACTGTCCCCTTCAAATACTTAAGAATCCGCTTAGTTGCTTCCAGGTGGCTTTGCATTGGATTTGCCTGAAACCTGGCACATACACCTACTGCAAAAGTGATATCTGGTCTGCTGGCAGTTAGGTATAGTAAAGATCGAATGAGAGCCGTATATTCTTTCTAATTAGTTTTCTGACCATCCTCATCTGGATCAATCTTGAATCCAGTCATCATAGGAATTTTGGCTTCCTTACAGTTTTGAACTCCAAACTTAGCCAATAAACTCCTAGTGTACTTCGCCTGGTAGATGAATATCCCTTTTGTACTTTGCTTAACTTGTAAACCCAGAAAGTAACTCATCTGATCCATCATGGACATCTCGAACTTCCCTTGCATCTGCTTGCTAAATTTTTCACATAAACTCTTGTTGGGAGATCCGAAGATGATGTCGTCCACATAAATCTGAACCATCAGAATATCTTCTCCATCTTCTATTCTGAATAAGGTTCTGTCCACTATTACTTTAGTGAAACCACTTTCTATCAAGAACTGAGAGAGTGTATCATACCAAGCTCGAGGAGCTTGTTTCAGGCCATAAAGAGCTTTTCTTAAACGGTACACCTGGTCGCCTTTTTCAAAGCCTGGAGGTTGTTCAACATAAACTTCCTCAGCTAGTACCCCATTTAAGAATGTACTCTTTACATCCATCTGATACACAATAAACCCTCTGTGGTCAGCATATGCCAAAAACAGCCGAATGGCTTCCAGGCGAGCGACTTGTGCAAAGGTTTCATCATAATCAATTCCTTCTGATTGTGAATACCCCTTAGCAACAAGTCTTGCCTTATATCTGGTTATGACGTTATTCTCATCTCTCTTGTTCTTAAATACCCACTTTGTTCCAATCACATCTTGATGGGTTGATCTGTCCACCAGTTTCCAAACCTGATTCCTTTCAAACTGTTCCAGTTCTTCTTGCATGGCTAGAATCCAGTTTGCATCTTGTAGAGCTTCCTCTACTACAGTTAGTTCCTTCAAAGATAGATAACAACAATACATGACACTTTCACCAATCTGATGTCTAGTTTTAACTCTATCAGATGGGTCTTCGATGATCAGATCATTTGGAAGACTGGTTACCCAGGTCCTTCTTTTCTGATTTGCATCTGTTTGGAGAACATCATCCTCTTCTGATAGTAGTTCATTACTAGTGATTGGGAGTGGTGCAGAATTATGATCCACTTGACATGGACAAGTCTAAGCTGATGTTGGACTCATCATGTGCTGATGTCTGTCCGTAGGAACTTCAGGTGTTCCCCCTGAACCAGATGGTTCAGTTGATACTGTCTCAGCTGTACCAGTTTCTTTATTGATAGTTGTACGTACCTTAGGGGCTGATTGACCTGGTGAATCAGCAGGATCTGGAATATACACTGTTACGTGTTCTGATTCTTTTTCCTTGATACTTAGCTGATCCATTTTTTGTGCATCAGGTACCGGTTGATTTGGTACTTCTTGTTATGAGGCAGGTTTCTCTTGTTCAGAAGATGTCTCATCAAAGACCACATGAGGTGTTTCTTCCACAACTAGGGTTCGCCTGTTGTAAACCCTGAAAGCCTTGCTGGATGAGGAATATCCTAAGAATATACCCTCATCTGACTTGGCTTCAAAAGTCTTCAACTGACTCTTCCCATTGTTGTGCATGAAACACTTGCACCCAAAAACATGGAAGTAAGAAACACGAGGTTTTCTGCCCTTCCTCATTTCATAGGGTGTTTTGTAGTGAGCCTTTATCAGAGAGCATCTGTTCTGAGTGTGACATGCAGTATTGATGGCTTCTGCCCAGAAACGGCTTGGTGTTGCATGTTCAGCTAACATAGTGCGAGGAGCTTCTTTGAGTGTTCTGTTTCTCCGTTCAGCTACACCATTCTGTTGTGGCGTTCTTGCAGCTGATGTCTCATGCTGTATACCAAACTTAGTGCAAAAATCAGTAATAAAAGAGTCAAAAATTATGTACCTTTATCTGATCTGATTTTCACTATACTGACACCCTTTTCGTTTTGTAGTTTCTTGAGTAGCTCAGGTATCTTTGTTGTCTCATTCTTCTTATACAAGAATACAACCCAGGTAAACTTGGAATAATCATCCACGATTACCAGAGTATATTTGCGTCCGCTGAGACTGACTAGTGTAACTGGTCCAAATAAGTTCGGTAGGTCCCGAACGGGTTCAGTGAGGGCAGAAGTCTAGAGGGGAGGGGTGAATAGGCTTCTGAAAACTTTTTGTGCAGATCAGGTGTGAGGGCAGTTAGCCTGATCAGAGTGCGAGATTAGTTTGGTAACTATCAGTTTAACTGATGTGTGCGGAAGCTTAAGTTTTACCCGTGAAAAACCAGTTTTTATAAATCAGATTCCAAAGTTAGTGATTTAACCAGTTGACTGAAGTGTCAAGCTTGATCAGATCAGAAGCTTGGTGCTAGCTGATCTCGACTTAGAATATGTATGCGCTTTAAAGGTTGTGTGCAATTGTGTATACAGTTAATCAAAGCGGTAAAGGCACACAAGATTTATAGTGATTCGGACAAACCAGTCATACGTCCACTCTTCCCTATCACAAGGGGCACCAACTTAACCAACTGAACTTAGTTTTATGTGTTAGTTCAACACAGTACACCGACAGATATTTAAGGAGTTCTCACTCAACCGATCCCAGAAATCAGAACTAGAAACCCTAGTCTGAAATCTTGCTAAACAACTTAACCTAACTTGGGTTTGGATAAGATTGTTTTGGTTCCAACTATGAAATCTTTTCTAGTGTTTAAGGTAGCCTATCAGCTAGATGAAAAGATTTCTATATTAAGAACTTATGGGATGAACACTTAATAAAATAATCTTCTTGATCGTGTTCTTCGTGCGGAAATCTGATAATTGCTTGAGCTTCTTGATTGTTCGGTGTTTCCGTATTTCACTCAAGTGTGATCCCATATTTATAGACCTTGAAATCAAAGAGCCGTTGGAGAGCAATTTGAATTTCGGGCTATATTAGGTAGGTTTCGTGATTGATTGATGTGGCGTCTTGAGAGCGGCATGGCGAAAAGCGTGAACTTGTATTTTATAGCCGTTAGAGAGAGCAGCATCAAATCCCTTAATTGTCGGCTCCGATCATACGTGTCTTGTTCTTATTGGTTAGCAGACGCACTTTTCAGTGTTTGTTCTTCCAACTAAGGTTGACATTCTTCTTGTTCAGATCATAGACGTATGATTAGGTGAAACATCAGTTTTTCACGGAGAGTCGACGATCGATCGAATCGATCGATCCACTCCGATGGAGTCTTTCGGGTGCGGTTGACTTAGCTTCAACTAGCGGATTTACCGATGTAGGTCTTCTGGTCCGATCTTCGGAAGTCATCCGATCTTCAAGTATTACGAGTTTGAGTTTTATGACTTGGTGAGATATCGACTAGATCAGATCGATCTGATCTTCTGTTCTTCTCTAGCATTCTGGCCTTTCGGATATCAGCTGTTCTTTGGATTTTCAGATCTGACTTATACATATTGAGGTTCCCCCTCAATATGTGACCTATCTATTACATCAGTTGTTCTATATAGTAATTATCAACTGGTATTCTATAAACGGTAATATAAACATCAGTCAGCTAACAGGTCTGACTGGTCCTATTACATGTGTTTCTGGAACTTTTATCAAAACTATAAATTTCCCAACAAGTTCATATGGGGGCGATTGCAATACTCGCTGAATCTTTGGTCCAGGATTTCCTCGAATGAGGCTTTAACCATTTTCCCTCCGACATGCGACACACATGTCTGATCCTTAGAGAATACCTCATTCGGAAGTCCCTCAACCAAAGACATCCTTGCTATCTTGTTAAGAGTTTTAAAGTTCAGATGACTCATTCTTTTATGCCAGAGCCAACTGCTACTTTTAGAACTCCTAACAATCAGGTATGCAATTCTTGGACAACTGTTCCAATCTGCTGTATAAATCGTACCTTTCCTTGAACCAGTTAATAAGATCTGTTGAGTAGCTCGATTCTTGATAATACACTGATCCGTCGAGAACTCAACACTGAATCCGTTATCGCAGAATTGTGAAACTGATAATAGGTTATGCTTTAAAACTTCGACATACGAGACTCCAGTAACCTGTACATCATCATTCTCTAAGGTTCCGAATCCTCTGGTAAAACTAAAGTTATCATCACCAAAGAGTACACATGGGCCTTCTTGTTCTGTGTAAGATCTAAGGAGATGTTTGCTTCCAGTCATATGCCTTGAGCATCCACTATCGATGTACCAGATAGTTGCTTGTACACCTCCTTTGTTGGCCAAACCCACGCGAACCTGCAATCAAATCAGGCTTTAGGTACCCCTTTTGGATTGGGTCCTGAGGGGTTGGAGTTTGTTTTAGGGATCCATACAAACAGGGCACTTCTATTGTACTCAGATAGATCAGAAGTCCTGATTTGTCTCCCATAAACATCTACATAATCATACATCTCTTCATATGCATTCTGATCAGTATGAATATTTGTGCGAGCCTTGAGTGAATCAGAAGACTTGAGATTTTTCCTTGTAGTTTGTCTTCTTTTAATCCAGTGGGGCTCAGGTGCAGCAGCCCAAGGTTTCTGATTGTAAGGGTAGGTACGACTGCTACCATTAAAAGATTCATATCTTTTTGGCATAAATGGTCTTAGCAGTTTACCTTCAGCTTGCTTGTTAGACAGCTGACCCTGATTAGGTTTCAGATTAGATTTCCCTTTGACAAGTTGTGTTTTCTGATACCTAATCTGCTGATCAGGTTGAGGTCTCTTCAGAAGAACTGGGTTCTTCTGTTGATTCGTCGGCTGATGCTTAATCAGTTGGGGTCCATTTCTGTTCCCTTTCTAATTGGGCACTTACCTTACTTGTTCAGCAGGTCTCTTTCCCTTATCAGATATATATTTTGCTTTTTGTGTATCTATATCTGAAACTCGTTTGATTACACCTTTTTTAAGTGAACCAGACGGGGATTTTGAGGATGTAGAAGGGTTTTCATACCCAATTCCCTTCTTATTAGTTGTCATTCGAAAATAGTTGTTCATATCCTGAACAGTTTTCGAAGATTTTATGAAAACCTGTATTTTCTTACATAAACTATTCTCAGTTAATTTCAGAACTTTCAGTTCTTCTGTTATCTTCTGAGCAGCTTCAGCTGATTTTAGTTCAACTGCTTTACTGACAGGATTTTCCTTAACAAGCTGAGTATTTTCAATCCTTAGCTTATCGTTTTCAGCTTCCACTATCGTATAAGTGTCTACTGAGTTAGAGGGATCATAAAGCAATTGCTCATAATAGAGCTGCAAGTCAATCTCTCCAGCAGGTGTGCTAATCATAGCTGATGTGGAAACTGAACGAGCAGAAGGTTTAGAGGTTACCTCAGATTGTTCTTCCTCCTTAGCCATCAGACAGATTTCATCATCAGAAGAGAATATCAGATCATCGTAGTGGTAGAAATCATCAGCGTTGCTTATTAGACAAAAGTCCTCTACTGATGAGTAGCCTGAATCCTCTGAAGGCAGATAAGAATCATCAATTTCCGATGTATCAGCAACCATGGCTTTCCTGTCTCTATAGCATTGCTCTGTTCTGTTCCGCTTCTCTTCTCTTTCTTTTGGTGTCAGGTCTGGGCAATCTGCGCTGTAATGACCTGGTTTCTCACAGTTGAAACACGCTCCACAATCCACGGAACTTCTTCTGCCAGGTGAGTAATTCCGTCTGTAGAATCTATCAGGTGACTTACCTGTCTGATTGTAATCAGAATTTCTTCTCTCAGATATGTTGTCTCTTCTTTCATCAGACCGATCATCTCTTTTCTTATCTTCTCTGCGATCCTTTCTGTGATCATCTCTTCGGTCATCAAATTTGGTCCTTTCTGGAGATCTGTCAGCTGGCCTCCTATCTCTTCCTCTGATGTTTTGATAATCCCTGTAAAATCTGTGATACTTATCAAGTGGGATGCTAGATTTTTCAAGTTTTCTAGTTAGCAAAGCAATCTGTTCAGTTTGGCTTATAATATTTCCAACAAGTTCAGTAGACTTTGAGTTGCTGCTGGCTGCTTTGAATGCAACTGATTTTGATGTGGCAGGTGTGGCTTCAGCAGGTAAATCGTCTTCTTCTTCTTGTCCTCTTTCGATCAGATCGAACTCATGAGCTTTAAGACTCAGGAACTCCTTTATTACAGTGACTTTCTTATCCCACTTCTTAGTCAGAGATCTCAAGATCTTGTAATTGATGTCTTTATCTAACATTTCTCGTCCAAGTTCCCGTAACTTGTTGACTGACATGGTGATTCTTCCATCGAGCTCATTGATGGTTTCATTTGGTAGCATCTTAACTATCTCAAATTTCACCAGTTCAGCTTGCAGTCTGCTATCTTTAATCAGATCATTTCGTTCACACATTTCAGCAAGCGTATCCCACATTTGTTTGACTGTCTTGAGATACTTTATCTTTTCTCTGGTTATCTTGTCCATGGTCTTCATGATTATGTGTCTGGCTATCGTATCCAGAGTGTACAACTTTCTCTCTTCAGCATCCATCAGGGCAGGACTCTTTCTGACAAGACTTCCAACTGCAAAATCTGGATCACCTCCAATAGCTGGGTTGTCATGATAGATGATGATGGGTCCTCGTTCAAGAACTTCTATCATCCTGGTGCTTATTGATCCCAGATGGTTGCTCATGTATATCGTCCAGTCTGCATATTCATCAATGGAAAATTTAGGCAAATCATGATAC
This sequence comes from Stenogyne calaminthoides, assembly GCA_037126765.1. NCBI lineage: Eukaryota > Viridiplantae > Streptophyta > Magnoliopsida > Lamiales > Lamiaceae > Stenogyne > Stenogyne calaminthoides. Next base: position 13,915,416 of record JBBCBC010000009.1, on the reverse strand, counting down.
ATACCCGAAGTATTATCCATACTGATCGTGAGTTTGAAAACGAATGAGATTTGAAAAAGGTTTTTCAAGATCAGTTCAAGTGACCACAAAGGTTCTTCCTTAAGAACCGATGATATTCAAAGCCAGTGGTAGATCCCGAACGGGTTTCTTGAGGGCAGAAGTCTAGAGGGGAGGGGTGAATAGACTTCTGAAAACTTTTTCGTGCAGATCGGTGTGATGGCGGTTTGCGATCGAGTGCAAGTGAATCGTTTGGATCGATATCAACTTCTTGATCTCCGAGGCGGATCGGTTTAGTATCTATCAGTTTAACTGATTGTGCGGAAGCTAGTTTATACCCGTGTGAAAAACCAGTTTGTAACAAATCAGATTCCGAAGTTGTTTTTCAATCAGATGACTATGGGGTCAATCTGATCAGATTAGTAGCTTGGTGCTAGCTGATTCTAACTCAGAATATGTATGCAGATTTAATCAAGTTGTGTGCAATAGTGTGAAGCAGTTAATCGAACAGGTAAATGCACACAAGATTTATAGTGGTTCGGACAACCAGTCCTACGTCCACTCTTCCCTATCACAAGGGGCACCAACTTAACCGACTTAACCAACTGGACTTAGATTATTGTGTTAGTCCAACACATTACACCAACATATATTTATGGAGCTCTCACTCAACCGACCCCAAAAATCAGAACTAGAAACCCTAGTCTGAAATCTTGCTAAACAAACTTAACCTAACTTTGGGTTTTGGGTAAGATTTGTTGTTTTTCCAACTTTGAAATCTTTCCTAGAATTAAATTAGCCTAACAGCTAGAGGATAAGATTTCTGCGCTAAGAACTATGGGATGAACACTAAGAAAAATTAATCTTCAAGGTTGTGTTCTTCGTGCGGAAATTTTGCTATATTATGAGCTTCTTGATAATTTTTATTTTTTCACTCTGAAGAGTAATCCCATATTTATAGACCTCAAAATCAAAGAGCCGTTGGAGAGCAATTTGAATTTCTGGCTATATTTGGTAGATATGTACGATTTGATGTGACGTGCTTCAGGGACGGTATGGCCGAAAGCATGAATAGTTGTCTTTTATAGCCGTTTGACCAAGCAGCACTAAATCTCGTGTTATCGTCTCCGTTCATACGTGTCTTGTTCTTATTGGTTAACAAAAGCACTTTTCAGTGTTTGTTCTTCCAACTAAGGTTGACATTCTTCTTGTTCAGATCAACAACGTATGAATTGGTGAAACATCAGTTACCACCTGGTGTGAGCTGACCTGATTAGTTACAACTGATCAGTCTACCTGATAGAGTCTTCTAGTGCCAGTTGTCTTAGCTCAACTAGAGGACTCGGCTGATGTAGGTCTTCTGGTCTGATCTTCTGGTAGTCATATGATCTTCAGGTCTTCTGAATTTGTGTTTCAAGACATCAACTGATTATCTGACTTTATAAGATCGTCTGATCTTCTGTCCTTCGTTGTCTTCTGGCCTGTCGGACTTCAGCTGATCTTTTGTTCTTCTTATCTTTAGATCTGACCTATATATATTGAGGTTCCCCCTTAATATGTGACCTATCTTATACATCAGTTGTTCTATATAATAATTATCAACTGGTCATCTTATAACTGGTATTAAAAACATCAGTCAGCTAACAGGTCTGACTGGTCCTATTACATGTATTTTAGAACTTTCATCAAAACTCTAAATTTCCCAACAAACTGATATCTTCAATAAATGGAGAGGAGATCAGACTTACAAATGATGATATATCTCGACTGTTCAACCTGCCGAAAGGAAAAATCTCCCCTGCTCAATACAGGGAGAATGAAGACGAACTGATCAGGAATGAACTCTTCAGAGAAGCTGATAAACACCAGACCGTAGGCTTTGTCAGGCCTATGTTGAAAAGGAAATACCGTCTATTGTTTGACATTCTAACAAAAACAATCATGGGTATTTCGTTCAACCCAGATGGATTAAAAGCTGTAAAAATGTATAGTATGACTGTTATTATCGATGAAGCCAAAAATATTAATTGGCATGGTTTTCTGAAGGCTATTCTGCTCCAAGAACATGACAAGTTTGGAGTTAGTGAACAGAGATAAGTCAATCTGAAGAAGAGAATCAGCAATCTCAACAAGGTTGCAGTCATTCTGAAGGACAAGATGCCCAATGTTGAATGGGATCAGAACGGATTGAAGTCCTACAAGGCATTTCTCTCAACCACAACTGCCATCTATGGGCCATCAGATGATGATATGCGGCCCACCCCCCCTAAGACTAAGAAAGGGAAAAACAAGGAGACAGCTACGTCTGCAACTGATGCTCCACAAAAGAAGAAGAGAAAACTGGTAAAGGCTCAGGAGAAGAGGCCGAAGAAGGTAAAACAGGCCGCCATGACTCTTTTTCTGGAAGACGAGTCAGATGAAGAAGGAGTGCAGATCAACTCGATGCGCAGAAGAGAGATCGATTTGAAACATCGATAAGACCACAAAGCTTCTCAAGTTGAGAGCTCGCCAGAACAATCTGAGGGAAGAGCAAGGGACGAACGATCTCCTTCACCTCAATCTCGCGCTGATTCACCTCTCAGACTTGTAGCTGCTAAGCATATTTCTCCTCCTCCTTCACCTGCTTGCGAACTTGAAAGTTCACTAGTTCATGAACCAAGAAGATCACCGCCGCAGAGAATCCAGACGCACTTGTCGCTGGCCAGAGAACCTCTGCAGATTCAGCCAATCAACCAACATCCAGCTACTCAGACTCAACCAGAACCCTCTACATCTCATCAACCGGAACCTGGTAGATCTGAACAGGTGATTCCTGAGTCCAGATCATCCAAGACCATCACCTGGAAAATGGTCAGAATGAGAATTGAACGCAATATTGATGAGTTGTATCCAGAGTTGGAAGCCCATCCTGTTATTCGGGAAGAAGTAATGGAGATCCTCACCTGGAAAGATCTTCGTTTGAAGAAATTCTCAGATTTCATGATCATTATTGAACAGATGGGAGGTGATGATGCATTCGCAGATTTTGATTTTGATATGAAGAAATCTGCTCAGGTAGGATCACCAAATGAACCCGATAAGCTTCTTTGAAACGATCAAAGCTCGATCCACAGAAAATTTGGGAATAATTGAACAAGTTTAACCGAGCTGGCCAAGAAACTCCTAAGGAAGATGATCCTATGAAGGATGTGGGAGTTGCCGATGATAGTGGAACTGGTGCTGCAGTTCATGACCACCCACTGGAGGCGCTAACAACTGGAAATGATCAGGTGATGCAAAATATTCCGCAACACACATCACCACCGATCAATCTCGGGAGATCGATCTTGTTTTAAAGATCTTCCGAAAAGAAAAAGTTGAGGGAGTGTTGGCTAATGAACTTAGCAACACAATAGCCGATCGAGGCAAATTGGCCTCAAAAGATAACGAATCAACGGGAATTGGCTATTTCATTGAAGCAATCAAAGATCGAGTTCTCTCAAACCGTGACCAACCCGATTTCTTTGAATTTAAGAAGGCAGTTGATGACAAGTTAGTTCGGGTTGATCAACAACAAGTTTCTCTTCCGATGGTCACGAGAAAAGCTTGAAATGATGAAGAAAAACTTGATAAACTCATTCTTACCCCTCTCTTGCCGTTGAATGCCAAGATCGAAATGATCTCAAAGATTCAAAATCTATCTACTCAAGCTCAAGGTTTATCTGTTGAAGATCTTAACAAGGCTATATCAGTCAGCTTTGGATCTCTGACTTCCCACCTCAACGCTCTTTTTGATCAAACCAAAAAGGGGGAAGGACAGGTTGAGAAACCAATCGATTTTTATCGTAACAAATGAAGAACTGATCAGACAGTTGAATCCTATGGCCAGAGACTAGACCATATGGATCTGTTTGGTAATGAAATTTCTTGGAAGATGGAGAAGTCAAAGGCAAGAAAGTTAGCTGCGGGTGCTGGGACATCAAAACCTGTACCAGCCACTCAGACTAAGAGAGTCACGAGAAACACAGCTAGCCAGATACAGGCCGATAAGGAATTGGCTGAGAAACTGTCTAAGGAGCAGATTGCTGAAGAAGCTCGAATTAGTGACAAAGAAAGAAGAGCAGAAAAATAGGCAGAGGCAGAAGGTCTGAAAAAGAAATACAGATCGAGGGCGAAGAAAGACAAAGTCGGAAAATCTGGGCCAGAACCTCAGTTGCCAGCAAGAGTTGATGAAATCATTCCGAAAACTGTTGCACATGCTGATAGGTTCGAGGAATGGAATAAGATCAGAAGTGAATGGCTTCTGGATGCATTTTTTCTGGACCTAGTGCCACAAGAAGAATCACCAGATGAAGAATATCTCAACTAGTTGGAGAAAAAGCACCCAGATTTTCTGAAATATCTGGAAAATGAGGCCAGAGTAATCAACGTGAGAATATCTCGTCAAGAGTATGACGTGATGGAATACTCGAAGAAGGCAGATGGCTCATTTAACAGACTGGCATTTCAAAGGTTCTATTTTGACATCCTGAACAAAGCTCGCATAACTGATCCTCAGCAGATCAATGATGTCAAATGGAGGCTATACCAGATATTCAACATTCCTCAGGATCAACGAGAAATGCCAGGGGATATAAGCCAAGAGATTAAAGATCAGAAGACTTTCTAGGATCAGCTGAATTTAAACCCAAACTTTTCTGATGTAATATGTAATCGATAAATCTGATGAATGAAAAGTTTATTTTTTCTGATCCTAAGATAAAATCTCACTGTCTTCTGATTATGTGTTCTTTATTGTTTTATATTTATCAACTGTGTTGGTTTCTCAAGTGTTTTGGTTTCATCAAAAGGGGAAAATTGTTGGGAAATTTAGAGTTTTGATGAAAGTTCTAAAACATATGTAATAGGACCAGTCAGACCTGTTAGCTGACCGATGTTTTTAATACCAGTTATAAGATGAGCAGTTGATAATTATTGTATAGAACAACTGATGTATAAGATAAGTCACATATTGAGGGGAAACTCAATATGTATAGGTCAGATCTAAAGACAAGCTAAGAACAAAAGATCAGCTGAAGTCCGACTGGCCAGAAGGCAAGGGAAGGACAAAAGATCAGACGATCTTATAATGTCAGATAATCAAGTGAAGTCATGAAGATCAGATGACTACCAGAAGATCAAACCAAGAGACCAACATCAGCCGAGTCTGCTAGTTGAGCTAAGACAATTGGCACCAGAAGACTCTATCAGGTAGACTGATCAGTTGTAACTGATCAGGTCAGCTCACACCAGGTGTCAACTAATGTTTCACCATGTCATACGTTGCTGATCTGAACAAGAAGAATGTCAACTTTAGTTGGTGAACAAACTCTGATATGCTGTACTTGTTAACCAATAAGAACAAGACACGTATGACATGAGCTGACACTGCGGATTTTGGCGCTGCATAGTCAAACGACTAGAAAATTGACATACACGCTTTCGGCCATGCCGTACCTGGAAGCACGTCACATCATATCCTGCATATCTACCAAATATAGCCGGAAATTCAAATTGCTCTCCAACGGCTCTTTGATTTCGAGGTTTGTAAATATGGGATTACTCTTCAGAGTGAAGACACGAAAATTATCAAGAAGCTCATACTACAGCAAAATTTCCGCACGAAGAACACAACCTTGAAGATTATTTTCTAAGTGTTCATCCCATAGTTCTTAGCACATAAATCTTATCCTCTAGCTGTTAGGCTACTTAAATACTAGGAAAGATTTCAAAGTTGGAACAAACAACAAATCTTACCCAAAACCCAAAGTTAGGTTAAGTTTGTTTTGCAAGATTTCAGACTAGGGTTTCTAGTTCTGATTTCTGGGATCGGTTGAGTAAGAGCTCTATAAATATCTATTGGTGTAATGTGTTGGACTAACACAATAATCTAAGTTCAGTTGGTTAAGTCAGTTAAGTTGGTGCCCCTTGTGATAGGGAAGAGTGGACGTAGGACTGGTTGTCCGAACCACTATAAATCTTGTGTGCATTTACCTGTTTGATTAATTGCTTTACACTATTGCACACAACTTGATTAAATCTGCATACATATTCTGAGTTAGGATCAGCTAGCACCAAGCTACTGATCTGATCAGATTTACTCCATAGTCATCTGATTGAAAATAGCTTCGGAATCTGATTTGTTATAAACTGGTTTTTCACACGGGTATAAACTAGCTTCCGCACAATCAGTTAAACTGATAGACACCGAACTGATCTGCCCTCAGGCGATCAGTAAGTTGGATATCAGTCCAAACTGATTCACTTGCACTCTGATCAGGCAAACTGCAATCACATCTGATCTACACGAAAAAGTTTTCAGAAGTCTATTCACCCCTCCCCTCTAGACTTCTGCCCTCACGAAACCAGTTCGGGACCTACACCTGAGTTAAGGTTATTTTCATGAGCACCACTCCAAATTCGCCACTATATATAATTCACCCAGATATCTGGTGGTTTTCAATCTAATTTTTTCGAGTTTAATTATGTTTTTCCACTGAAACACGAGCAGATTTTGAGCAACCAAAGAGTCCACATAACTGTAATAGAAAGGCAAAAAGTCTCCTCATCAAATGAATTCATGTTTTGATGAACCCACTCAACCAATATCCCCAAACCATACATAACAGTAACTGGACACAACCCCAGACCCGAGGAACCCACTCACAATCTTGGAATGCATGCTCAGCAGTCTCTACCTCCACACCACACCTCAAACAAAACGGCTCCACATCTATAATACCAATCAAATTGATTTTTGTAGGTATTATAGCATGTAATATCTTCCACAAGAAGACTCGAATCTTCGGAATTGCCCTGAGCGTCCAGATTTTTTTCTAATGTATAACGTCCCCTGTCCCGGAAGCAAGAGAGATCTCACGCTCAGAAGCACAACATTCCCAGATCAGGTCGTATAGATTGTGTTCTTTGTGAATCTCAAGAAAGGACATCACGCTTATAGGTAGGACTTAGTGGAACAGTTCGGATCCTGTTCACATCCACCCTATCAAACGTGGCCTCCAACTTCTCGAGATTCCACTTCGTACGGTCGTCCCCCATCAAATCACACACCCTCAACTCCGGCTGCCCCTCCACCACTGTCGTTCGTACTTTAGGATCCCCCTCCCCATCAAACAACCACGACTCCTTCCACACATTAATCGACTCCCCATTCCCAACAACCCATACCAACCCCTTCTCTAAGATTTTCTGACCCTCCAGGATACTTTGCCAAGTATAGCTTGGCGCATAACCAAGTGTAGTCGTACGAAAACACCCCCTCGAAAAGTACCTAGCTTTCAGAACTTGAGCTAAGATAGAGCTCTCGTTCTGAATCAACCTCCACCCCTGCTTGGCTGAAGGGCTATATTGAAAGCAGCCAGATCCCTAAGTCCAAGCCCACCATCACACTTCGATCTGCACAACACCTCCATCTCAACCAATGCACCCTCTTCTCGTCACACTTCTGCCCCAATAAAAACCGAGTAATCACTGACTGTATCTTACGAATAGTTTCCTGAGGAATACGGAAATATGACATAAGCTAGCTAAGTTGAGATTGCCTGAGCAACTGACTTAACCAAAGTTATCTTCTCCGCTTGAGACAGAATCTCGCTTTTCTAATCTTTGAGTTTCTTAGTAATATGACCCACAGAACCCTGAAAACCTCCTCCCACGAATGACCTACCTTGGTAGGCAGCCCCACATAAATCGAATGCTGGTCAACCCTCCTTACCCCCAACACCTCCGTCAAGCCCACACCCCTCTCCTCCGGGACACCTACATTGAATATAATATCGGACTTGCTCAAGTTGATAACCTGGCCCGAAGCTGTCTCATAGCTTACCAAAATTTCCTTCACCCGAACCAGCTCAGCAACATCGACTCTCCCAAAAATAAGAGTATCATAAACAAAGAACAAATTCGAGACCATAGGTGCTCGCCTACAAATCCGAACTCCGGACAAAACACCCTTCTCCACTTCCCTCCTGATTAAATCCGACAAGGCTTTAACAAAAAACAAGAACAAATAAGGAGACAGAGGGTCCCCCTAACAGAGGCTCCTTGTTATAGTCAGAATATATGCCGGCGTATGAACAATCACTCACACAGAGCACAATGAACACAAACACAGAGAGATTTGGTGACCCGGTTCGCCAAATATGACTACGTCCGGGGGCAATACCCAGCCAGGAATTATATTAATATTTCTGCCTAAGAACTATTTATAGGCTACAGTCAGTAATACAACGTGTATTTATAGGCTACAAGTAGGTTAGTTCTCTTCATGGGCCGGATAATCTCGGCCCTCTAGGTTTTCTTCATGCCAGATAACAAATTCCTCCTTTATCGGCGCCAGTCTCGTCCATAGCTGGAATTTCCCTTGTTACGCCCCGAATATCCACCCGCTTAGGTATCACAGGATCTCATGCATATTCTGACCCCGTTTTTGAAAAACTTATTTGCACTCGAGCCCCCGCCTTTCTCTTATAAGTCAACACTCTCATTCACATTGTAGATTTTCGTCCTCCTCGAGTAAATTCCGGCTAGCTGCTTCCCGCTCCTTTCGTGGAATCTTTCCTTGGTAAGTGTGTTGTCTCTCTTATTCTCTTTCTTGATCAAAATGTCTATGCCTCCGTGCGGCCGTTTGGTTCGGTTGGAAACCCAACCCGCTTTCACTGTATCAACGGAATCGGATTCCTCGGTGAGGGAGGTTCTATCGACCGGTGACTCGAGCGGCACGGGGTCTTCTCATCCCGCCAGGGGGAATTCCCCAATTGACTTGGACATATTCGGCCTTCTAGAGGACCTTGAAGTCCTTACGCCGGAGAAGGAAACGGGGAACCCTCGGAGCCCTCTGAAGGAGCCAAAAACCTCCGCTCGCTGTGACCAGGAACACCCCGATTTCTTCAATTATCGGTCCAATCGGGATGGGTCCCACCTCCGCCGACCGCTTCGTTCCTCGATTCATGCGGCGACCAGGTCTCGGTTCTTTATAAATGATAAGATGTTCCGTTCCACTATGTCGGAGGCCGACCTGGACAAAGCTCACCGTCGATACGAGACTCCGAGAGATGTGTTTTTCTATCGTCTGAACGATTCCGAGAGGGCCGACCAGCCCCCAGAGGGTATGATCGCCATCCATGAGGCGACCATAGATGCGGGTCTTCACTTTCGGCTACATCCCACGATCTCTCACCTCTTGGCCGCTTGGCATCTCGCCCCTGCGCAGATAACTCCGAATGGATGGAGCTACCTGCTGGCGACCTTGACGATGCTTGGCCAGGCTGGTCTCTACCGTCTGCCCACTCCCATGGAGATGAACTACTTCTGGTCGCTGGGCGCCCAGCATGGCCAAGAGGGCCACTATGCCCTGAAGAACCGCCCTGGTCGGCGGATTATGTGGGGGATTGTAAATAAAATCAAGAATTGGCATCCTCGATGGTGGTTCGTGGGGGGGGGCATGGCAGAGTGCCTCCCCGGGCTCCGTTTTGGAGATTCCCATCCCCACCGATTTCTAAGAGCGGACCCCTCGTAAGGCCCCTTCCTGAGGTGACATTGGGCATCTCCTGTACTGATCTAATTTTCATTGTCCCTTTTGCAGGTTTGCTTGTTGCCGACGGGAGTCAGCTGAACTGGGACTTCGAGACTGCTCGCCGGGCCGCCTTTGATTACCCCTGGGACCTACGTCACGTCGAGCTCTTTAACTCTCGATCTGAGAGATTGTGGGGGGGTTTGCAGATGTACCCTCGCGAGATCGGCCTCCATCGTGAGTATTTCCCTTCTGCAAAATAGCCGGCTTCACTCCGGATGTCACTAAATCTGACTTCGTCATTTTGTTTCCCTTGCAGCTTTCTCTCTGTGCCCGTCTGGTGTTTGCCCCTTGACTAAAACGGATGTCTTCGCGCCAAAACCCTTTTCAATTTCTCGGCCCCGGAGTGCATGTCTGCCCGCGCCGTTCGTGGTGGCGTCCTAGGTGGGCGGATCTTCCCGGGGTGACCGCTCTAAAGAAAAAAGAAAGGCTAAGGAGGGGCATGAAAGTGCTCGCTTGCCCAGCCAAGATACCTCCCCGCTCATAAATGTGGTGCATGTGGCGATCATCCGAGAATAATGTTAGGAGTGGGGCCGCTCATTGCCCATCCCCCCTCCATCGACGTTGACGCCGCCCCCGCCGCCTGGTCGTCAGTTTTTGGGCGACCGTACCATCGTGGGGTTCGATGTGGATCTCTCTGGGGCGTAAGTCTCGCCCCCTTTTTGCTTTCGCAGCTTTGCCTCAGTACTTATACTAACTAATGGTATGACCTTTCAGGTTCGTCAATTTCCCACCGCCCGTGGCCGACTACCTTCACTCGAAGATGCCCCCGATCATCGGTATCGCGACTGATTGGCCGTGATACATGCGCCATTCCGTGCGGGATGTGCCCAGGTGTTGGTCGCTGGACGACCATCACGTCGCCTCCTCCAACAGCAAAGAGAACAATCTTTACACTGCCTTGATCTACTCTCAAAAGGTGGCCACATTTCTTGAACGGGTGGTCGAGCAGAACGATCAAGATCTGGAGACCTCCTGCTCGGCTCTGGATGAGCAGAAGAAGAAGTTGGAGGAGGCGACCGTGGGCATGTCCCAAATGGAGGCTGACTTGAAGGCTGCGCAGTAGCGGTCGGCGGAGTTGGCTTTGCAAGTGGCGGAGGTGAACACGAAACGCCGTGCTGAGGTCGATTCCCACTGCCTTGAGCAGGTGACGCTTCGGGGCCAGATCGACGAGCTCACCCGACAGCTGGCTGAGTCCCATGCCTTAGTTGTGGACTATGAGGCCAAGGTTGGGGAGCTCGAGCTCCAAATTACAAAAGATGCTTCCCTCCGGGCCACCGATGATGTCGCGCTAGGGATCATCTCCTACATCAGCGCTTATGCTGATGTCCTCCGGGCCGCCTTCCGTCGCGACCCCTCTGCCGACCACTCCGTGCTTGTGGAGGACTTCAAAGCCTTTGTTGCTGACTGTCCCCCGGAGGCCGACGTGGTCCTCCCCATGGCGGATTTGGCTGATTTTGGCATAGATCTGTCCTTTCTGGCCCCGGAGAGTCGGCTGGTGCGGCCGGGCAGGGGTTCCGACCAAGAGGGGTCTCTTGAGGAGGCTCAAGTTGGCCCTGATGTGTCGCCCGTGCCCCCGACGGAGGCGGTTGGAGGTGACGATGCAGTGGTGGCCGATCCCAGCGACGAGGCGGTTGGTGGGGCGGGCGATCAAGCGACGGTGGATAGGTCGGGGGAAACTGCTTAGAGCCCCCTTTTCTTTTTATGATCGATCTATGTATTTTTCTCTCTCAATTTTTCCTTTTAGTTTTCTCGGCCCTCCGGGGTCTTTCCATGTAATCGACCTTAATGCCAAGAACATCTTTATTTTAATGAAGGGTTTTTACCACCTGCCTATGATATTCCCGCGTATTTATGTATTTGTTGCCTCTACATTTTTTAGAAAGTTGGTCTTTGCGAGCGTATACACCAGCGGCTATGAATTCTTGCCTATGTTCTGATCGTCTTATCTTATGCGATGTAACCGAACTATTTTTAACCGTCTTATCTTATGCGGCATGACTAAACTTTGGCTTAGCCGTGTTACAGTGCTATCTCTCGAAAAACTTGCGAGGAAAAACCAAAAACAGAATCCAAAAATATCTTATTATAAACTATTGAAAACTACCGAGCTATTACAGAATTTTGATAGTCAAGCTAAAAGGTAGGCTCTTAGTTGGCCTTTCTTGATAGATTTATTCGGGTGGGTGCGTTCCCACGGATACTATGCCGGTGTGCTATCCGGGTCTTCGATCTCGTATGCCCCATTTGCTAAGCATCTGGATATTCTGAATGGGCCCTCCCAGGTGGGGCCGAAAGTCCCTTTGGGTACCCCGAGTACCTTTTTTAGGACGAGATTGCCTTTTTTGAACTGTCGGAGCTTGACCTTTGAGTTGTAGTATTTTTCTGATTATCGTTTGTAAAAGGCGTTTCTCAGGTTGGCCTCCATCCTTATTTCTTCCAGTAAGTCCAAAAAAGTTGTCATAGCCATGTTGTTGCTTGTTGTTGATGGCTTGATGCACGGCGCTTTCCTTTGGGATTCTTGCCCTCGCTCTGAATGCGAGGGAGTAAGGTGTTTCTCCGTGGAAATTCTCGGAGTTGTCTGTCTGACCACAATACCTCGGGCAGTTCGCTTGCCCATCTGCCCTTCCCCTCTTCAAGTCGCGCTTTCAGCGTGTGTTTGATAATTTTGTTGATCGCTTCGACTTGCCCATTAGATTGGGGGTTATAAGGGGTGGAGAAAAACTTTGCTATCTTCCATTTCCTGAAGAATGCATCGACCTTGAGCCCGTCGAACTGCTTTCCATTATCAGATACGATTGCTTGTGGGAGACTGAAGCAACAAATGATGTTTTTCAATATGAACTCTATCACGTTGTCCTGGTCGATCTTAGCGAGGGCCTCGAACACCGCCCACTTTGTGAAATGTCGACCACGACGAGGGCGAAACGTACGGTCCCTGGAGCGGTGGGTAGGGGCCCGATGATGTCGATTCCCCACTTTGAAAATGGCCATGGGCTCAGGATGCTCGTTAACTCTTCTGGGTACACCTTGATTGAGGGGGCAAAGATTTGGCAGCGGTGACACGCCCTCGTGTACTCGATGGCGTCCCTTCTTAAAGTCGGCCAGAAGAATCCCTGTAGGATTTTTTTATGGGCCAGGGATTGGCCTCCCGCGTGATTTCCGCAAGTACCCTCATGGATTTCCTTCAAGATGGTTTGCCCCTCCATCTTTGTTACACATTTGAGTAAGGGGATGCTAAAGCCTCGCTTGTATAAATGATTATCGACCATCACATACCTCGCCGCTCTCATCTGCAGTCGCCGGGCATCGACCTTGCTGTCAGGTAAGGCCCCTGTTCTCAGAAATTCAATTATCGGAATCCTCCAGTCCTCGTGGTCGGTCTCCATTGGGTCTGTACTGGCGACCAGCGGATTCATAGTGGACGGGAAAGTTAGCTTTGTGGTGGTGACATCTTTCATGTCCTCCGGTCCTTCTGACGTTGTTAACTTGACCAAGTCATCCACTTGGGAGTTTGCATTCCTTGGTACCAGTTCTACATAGACTTGGTCGAACTTTTCGAGCAGGACACGGACGACTTCCTGGTAGGCGGTCATCCGACCGCATCGAGCCTCATACTCCCCCGATACTTGACATGCAACCAGTTGCGAGTCCGTATGTATCTTCAGCCTTTTAACTCCCAATTCCATTGCCATCTCCAGCCCCTCCAATTAAGGCTTTGTACTCGGCCTCGTTATTAGTGGCCTGGAAGTCGAACACGATGGTCGTCTGGAAGGAATGTCCATCCAGGCTAGTCAGGACTATGCCTGCCCCAGCTCGGGTTTGGGTAGCTGACCCATCCACATAGAGTTCCCATGGTGGGCCTGTCGATTCTTTTTGCATGGTTGTCGGGAAGGTGAGCTCCACCACGAAATCCACTAAAGCATGATGGTCGTTCGCGGGGCGTATGTGACCCCGAATTGCCCGATCTCGATGGCCCATTTCATGCAGTGACCAGCCGTGTCGGGGCATTGGAGTGCGTTTCTTAAAGGTAGTGAGGTCAACACCTCCACCTGATGGTTGAAAAAATATGGTCGTAATTTTCTCACGCTCATTACTAGAGCGTATGCGAGCTTCTCTAGCGGCGGATACCTTTGCTCGGCTTTGTTCAGTGCCTGGCTTATGTAATAAATTGGTAGGCAGTCCTGTCCCTCTATCCGAACCAGGACCGAGCTCAGGGCTGTTTCAGATGCGGCCAAATAGTGGAAGAGCTTCTCCTTGGGGGCCGGCTTGGCCAATGTTTTAGTGTCAGCGAAGGTACTTCATGATCCCGTCCAAGGCTGCCTGGGCCTCTTCTGTCCACTGGAAATCATTTTTAGATCTCTTGAGTATGTCGAAGAAAGGTTTGCACCTGTCTCCCATGCGCGAGATGAATCTGCTGAGAGCTGTCAGGCTTCCCGCGAGCCTCTAGACCTCCTTTGGGTTTCGAGGGCTACCCATATCCAGTATTGCCCTGATCTTTGAGGGGTTGGCCTCTATCCCCCGTTTGCTTACCAAATGGCCGAGGAACTTGCCCAACTCCACCCCGAAGTTGCACTTGTTTGGGTTCAATTTCATGTTGTATTTCCTCAGTATGGTGAATCCTCTGGCGAGGAAGCCAAGGTGGTCTTCCTTCTTCAGACTATTGAAGACTATGTCGTCTTTGTACACCTCCATGGATTTCCCGATTTTCTCTGCGAACATTTAGTTTACCAAGCGCTGGTATGTCACCCCGGCATTTTTGAGGCAGAAGGGCATTCTCTTCCAGCAGTATACGTTCTTCTCTGTGAGGAAAGAGGTATGTTGTTGGTCATCCTCGTGCATGGATATTTGATGGTACCCTCCAAATGCGTCCATGAAGGACATTATTTTGTTCCCAGCTGTGTTGTCGATCAGATGGTCAATATGAGGTATAGTAAAAAAATCTTTGGGGCACGCCTTGTTCAGATCGGTGAAGTCGATGCACAGCCTCCATATCCAGTTGGCTTTCTTAACCAGGACGGTGTTGGAGACCCACTAGGGTTGGTCGGCTTGCATGATTAACTCATTGTCAAGCAGCTTCTTCACTTCTTCGGCCAGTGCGGCATATTTTTCTGGTCCGAACTTTCTCCTTTTTTGCGCGACTAGTTTCCCATTGGGGTCGATGTTAAGCCGGTGGTAGGCGACCTTGGGGTTGATTCCTACCATGTCCCTATGGGACCAGGCGAACACGTCTAGAATTTCATTGAGGAAATCGACCAGCTGCCTTCTCAGTTCAAGGGAGATTTTAGAGCCGATTATAACTTCCAGGTCCTGTCGGGCTGGGTTTACGTTGACCCTTTCAAGTTCTTCGTCCGGTGTCGCAAGATTTTGATCTTTCCTAGGGTCATCGATTGCACCTTGGATGATGAACTCACTTGGCTCGGGTCCAAGTTTTGGATCGAAATCCTCGATTATTTGTTCATTTTGGTCAATTTCCATTGGATCAGTTAGGTTCGTTAGGTTCTTTGTGATTTTTTGCATGCTATAATTTAAATGAGGCCGAATATAAATAGAACATCCTCTTGCATCCAACTGATCGCCCTTAACAGTGCTGACCACCCCATCTAAAGTGGGGAATTTTACACAAAAATAATAAGTGGAGGACGCAGCCTCGAATTCATGTTCGAAAGGCCTGCCCGAGGAACCCGTTGAAGGTCGACGCCAGGTCTATTACAAGGAAATCACAAAGTTTGGTGGCCCTAATGGCCTTGTCTACTGAGGAAATTAGTTCTACCGCCAAGCGTATGATCCCGAGGGGCCGCACGGTTGCGTCTCCAAATCATTTCACCAGGTGCTCGCTCGGGCTCGAGGTAGCTGTGGTAATCACCAAGCTCGTCAAAAGTCCTTTTGAACAGTATGTTGCAGAATGCCCCGCTATCTACGAGTAGTCGTTTAACCTTTACTCCCATGATCCTTGAGATATGACCAGGGGGTCGGAGTTTGGATACACGACTCCCGTCTTACCCTATTCGCCTAACTGGATTCCATTGTCCTCTTGTGCGGTCGCGTTAACGGGCAGACATGACTTTACTGCACTGATCATTTCTCTCCGCTCAGCCTTCTGACGTCTTTTTTATAGCGACGTTGATGCGGACAGGTCGCCCACTATCCCGAGGGGCGACAAGGTGTGAATGACTCTTTCCCCGTCGTGCTCCGGCATGGGGGTCGCTTGTTGGTCGTTCCTCCGCCCCCCTTGTTTTCCGTTGTCCTTGGGTAGGGGTGGCGCAGCGTCGTGAGCTTGTTTAACTTTGTGCTGAGGTCGCCTGATGTGCTCGTCTAGCATCCCATCTTCGTAGAGTTTCCAGAGCTGCCTCAAGAGGTCGCGACACTCGCTAGTGTTGTGGCTGACTGCCTCATGGTAGTGGCAATACTTCCCCGTGCTCTGCCTGCCGTCACTTTTTCTGATCTGGCGAGGATCGTCGAGTAGTCTCTTATCCTTGATCTAAGTGAATATGTATCCGGGGGAGACACTGAAAGCCTCTATTAGTTTGACCACCACCGATTCATCAAATGGCTTAAAATTTCCTGGGGTCTTATATTGTCCCAGCTTCTTGCCTGCTTTTGGTGGTATGGACTTTCTTTCCTCACCCATTCTGGCCGCCAGTAGTTCCATAGTTTTGATGATGTCGCTCGCGCGGGTCCTAAACTCAGCGTAAGTCGCCGGATTGTTGGCGATAACGTTTCGCCATAATTGTGTACCCTTTTTTAGCCCAGCGATTGCCCCTAATAGCTTGGCTTCATCTCCCACCGGTTCGCCTTCCAAGATGAGTCGATCAAACCTTTCGAGGTACGCCCTATCCATCTCGTCATTACCTTGCTCAATGTTCGCCAGCCGCTATTTTCCAGCGGGCCTGGGGGCCATGACCGCGAAGTGTTCCATGAAGAGCCGGCTCAGTTGCTCGAAAGAGTTGATGGATTGAGGGGCGATGGATGTGTACCACTTATACGCGTGCTCCGTCAGGGTGAGGGGGAACAATCGGCACATGGTCGCATCAGAGTCCCCTACTGATGTCATATATGAATTATACTTGGTGAGGTACGTCCTTGGATCAGAATCCCCCCCATATCGATCGACTGAAGAGGTATTGATCTTGGCCTGAGTGGGGGCGGTAGCTACGGCTACCCCGAGTGGCGATATCGGAATCGCCAAGTTGGCCCCCTGTCCGCCTGGGGCCAGCTGGTTGTCCATTCTCTCCTGGAGGGCTCTGACAGTCTGCCTCAGGACGGTGAGCTCAACTTCGTGCTGGTCCGCCCGAGCACGTTCAGCACGATGGTCACTGGAGCTGAGCCGGCTTAACGCAGAGAAGCGTGGCTCGTTCCTGTATTTTTTTTGTTGGTCGCCTGCTTTGAACACGACCATCTGATGGGAATCGACCTCATTTTCTGCGAGGGCTCGCTTATTCTGTGCCCCGTACCTACCCAGGCGATCAAAGACCGAGTTCGGTGCATGGTTATCTCCTAATCGGTGAAAAACCGAGATTTCTCGCCCGTCTGTAAGGCAAGCTCTGTTCATCGCTCCTTTTCGGGGAGGGTTGGCCTTTGCGGCAGAGACGGCCCGATTGAGGCCGAGCTGTGCTCCTAGTTAAAATTTTTCCCTGGTGTTCCCTCCGGGGCGGGCAGCATTGACGATAGGCTGCTGGTCATCGCCCTCGCCAAAGTCCAGGTTACGCTTGCGTAAATAGATCTAAACGTTCTTCATTTCTTCGGGAGTTTTGAACACTTGAGCCCAGTTTTGCTCATCAGCAGTCTGCTCCTGTAGGGGCCTTGATTCGGAGGATAGGGACGCCTCCGCCCCATCGCATGGATCGATTTCGAGGCCGGTCATTGGGATATCGTTTTGCACCATTGCTCCTTGTGAGTTCTTTATTTTTCTGTGGAACTGGTTGCGTTAGTTTCCCACAGACGGCGCCAAATTGTTATAGCCGGAATATATGTCGGCGTATGAACAATCACTCACACAGAGCACAATGAACACAAACACAGAGAGATTTGGTGACCCTGTTTGCCAAATATGACTACGTCCGGGGGCAATACCATGCCAGGAATTATATTAATATTTCTTCTTAAGAACTCAATTTCCTCCTCCAATCAGTAATACAACGTGTATTTATAGGCTACAAGTAGGTTAGTTCTCTTCATGGGCTGGATAATCTCGGCCCTCTAGGTTTTTTCCTTGCCAGATAACAAACTCCTCCTTTATCGGCGCCAGTCTCATCCACAGCGGGACTTTCCCTTGTTACGCCCCGAATATCTGCCCGCTTAGGTATCATGGGATCTCATGCCATATTCTATACCGTCTTCCGCGGGGAAGTCATTGGGTAAGGGTGATCAGGCTCGGATGGTCACCCCAGAGGGTTCGCTATAACTTGGTCGCCGCATCAGGTGGTCGCCCTAGAGTGGTCGCCTCGTCGTGGTGCGGCCAGAACACTCCTCGAAGGATAGAACTACACAGAAGGATCCCCATTAACAAACACACTAAAAGACATTGACGAGACCATCGCATAATTGGTCTCCACCAACCCTCCATTCAACCCAATTCTCAACATCATCCCCCTCAAAAAACTCCCACTCAACTCGATCGTACGCCTTACTCATATCCAATTTAAAAGCATATGACCCAGCAGACACCATCTTATTATGATTCATATAATGAAGTATTTCAAAGGCAAGCAAAGCATTATCAGTACTAAGCCTTCCCGGACAAAAGCAGACTGACAAGGATCAATTAACTCAGGGAGAAAAACCTTAAGACGATTAGCAATAGTCTTAATAATAATCTTAAAAGACACATTACACAGACTAATAGGATGAAAATCAGCAGGAGACAAAGGTTTCTTAACTTTCGAAATTAAAGCAATGTGAGTATGATTAAGACTCCCCAGATCAGCCACATTATTAAGAACATCAAGAACGACAAGAACAACAAAATTACCCACCACCCCCTAGAATTTATGGAAAAAATAGCAGACATACCGTCAGGCCCTGTAGCCTTAGTGGGAGGCATCTTGAATAGGGCCTTTGTCACTCCTACTCAGTAAATGGTTGCGATAGTGCCTCACTCATCTACGCAGTAACTCTATGCTCTACAGCCTCTATCGCTTCTCTCATATCCAAGTTGCCCTTGATGGTAAATAGCCCCGTATAATAATCCACAAAAACCTTATTAATCTCATCTTCCTTTTTACACATCATCCTCTCATAATTTCTGATCATAGCAATCGTATTTCGCTTCCGCCTCACACTAGCAATCTTATGGAAAAACTTAGTGTTCACATCCCCCTCTCTCAACCAACTCACCCTAGATCTCTGTAACCAGAAAAGCTCATCTTTCCTTAGTAAGGCAACCATCATATTCTCAATGCATCTCGACTGCTCAACAACTGAAATCATTTGAGGGACCTTCTGCAACCTACTTAGCTCTGTCTTACACTTGGCAATCTCTCTTGGCAATTCCCCAAAGACACGTGAATCCCATTCAAATAACTCTTCCCCAAACATCTTTAGAGCCCGCGTGTAGTCCAAAGAGGAGTCGATAACAGTCCCACCCTAAGTATCCTGGATGATCTCAGCACACTCTTTTTCCTCAAGTCACAACGTCTCAAATCGAAACCATTTTTTTTTCTGCTCTGCCTCTCCCCCTCCGGTGCACTCACAACCAACTCAACCCACAACACACAATGATCAGACAACACCCGCGTAAGGTGTGTAACCCTAGCTGAGGGAAATCTCTCTTGCTAAGAAACCAATGCCACCCCTTATCAAGCCTATCCCGAATTCTCCCCACCCCACATTGTTTGTTCGACCACGTAAGACTATGACCCATGAATCCCAGATCCTCTAGTTCACCCTTATCAAGACAATTCCTAAACTCCAACATTAATTGATCCCTCCTCATATTCCCACCCAGTTTATCAAATCATACAAAATTTCATTGAAATCACCCAACAAGAGCCACGGTAATGAACTAAAAACACACAGGCTATCAACCAACTGCCAGGTTTTGAATTTATTACCATCCTCAGGAAACCCATAAATCCCCGTAAACCTCCATGTATTCACCTCGCCCACTCGGCATCAATATGGTTGCCAGAGAAGTATTGAACTGACACCCGGACATATTCCCTCCACAATAGCCCCAGACCACCCCTCCTACCGCCCCCCACTCGTGACACAATCCACCCCAAAGAAAAACTCAAAACCTAGTTTCCTAGACACTCCTTCCAACTCCCTACACAAGAATTTAGTTTCACACAAGAACAGAAACTCATGACCTTTTGAAGAAATCTCTTTCTTTAGAGCCTGAACTTTCCAAAGATTCTCAAGCCCCCGAGAGTTCCAACTCAAACAACTCATTGGGTCTGGAGGGGCTGATCATGTAGCTGCTACAGATAATTCATAACTAGTATCATCAACAGACTCTCCACAATCGAAAATTTTCAATTTTTTACACGAAAGCAGACTGTCATCCTCCCACTCTTCAAGCTCAAGGGATATCTTTCCCGACTCATTCGACAAAGGCATATCTTCATCTCGTGGACGCAACCTCCTAATCTGGCTTCTCTCTTCCAAGATCTTTTCACTGGATTAGGGGTTTTCGGAGCACTCACCATACCGGCGGATTGAAGTATGAGACAGTGAAGTGAAAACTAAGGGAATTTGGTGATGGCTCGGGACTAAGTGTTGATTGTGGGACATGTCGAGTTTGGAAAACAAAGTGGCGAAACGCTCGCCACCGAAATGGTACTATTTAGCTGGTGAGTCGGGTTACAATATGCATACTGGCTGGTAGTGTGAGGAGGTCAAATGTCGATGGGGTTTTAGTGGGGGTGCGGGTTCTGACGTTTGGGCAGTAGATGTATGTTTGGCAGTAGGTGTAGATTGGGGACATGGTGCATGGTTAAAGGTAGGCGCATACATCATGGGAGGAGACACATGCACATTGGTGGGGGTTAAATCAGTGGATGAGGATAAGGCTTGAATCGGCTCTTTCAGAAAATCGGGCTTACATACCAGAATAGTCTCGACCTGTACACCTCTTTGGCGTTACAACGCAGTAGCTTTCAATGAGGGCCCATAGTTCAAATCACCCGGTTCAAGATTTGCATCCTTGTCATCGTACTTGCACGTTCTGAAAAAAATGCTCAATGACCACCATGAAATGTATGTAATTGAAAGAGGGTTTAGAGAGGGTTTAACGAGGGATAACTGTTTCGTGAGGGTTTTAACGAGGGAAAATATCCCTCTTTAAAATGGGCGTCGGGAACCATTTAAGGAGGGAAAAATTAAAACCTTGTTAAATTAACGAGGGCTTTGCCGAGGGACTGACATGTGTTAGGTTCCCGAAGGGCCGGAAACCCTCGCCAAATTGCAAACCGAAAAAATGCTCGCCAAAGCCCTCGCTAATTTAAGTCAAAGATTCAGCAATATTCCCTAGGGTTTTCTGCCCTCGTCCCATTTCCCGACCGATTTAACGAGGGTTTTTGGCCATCGTTAGCTTGGGAAATTTTTTAAAATTGAAACAGCGGGGATTCGAACCCGCGTCGCACGCCCCCTAACTCACCCACACAACCACTTGGACATGCGCCCCACTCTACTGTTTGCATAATTTGAGCGAATTTTCACCCCCATGGTGTATCGAACACGCGACCTCCTGGTATGTAGAGGCCTTGCGTGTTTCGCTAAACTGTTTGGGCATGGCTAGTTACTTGTTATCAATGCCTTTCTAATTGTATATATTATATATGCATGTATTATATATTATGTGTTATTTCTTATATCATTTATTATACAAATGTTTAATATATATATATATATACACTTTAGTTTAATTAAAATGTTTATAATAAAATTATGAAATAAATAATTTATGTTATTTTATATACTTATTAACATGAATATTTTTTTTAAAATGATATTTTAATATTCTTCTTCACAATTTACTAATAGTATATATGTACACTCGTTTTTTTTTAAATATTTTCAAAAGAATTGTCAATTATATTCTTTTACTATATATATGTACACTCGTTTTTACTAAGACTGTATATTTTTGTTAATTATTATTAAAACATTTTTAATAAAATTGCCAAATAATCACTTTTATATTCTCTTTTACTATTAAGTAACACGTGCACATGTATATACGCTTGTAATGATCGTTTTTATTAAAATATTTTTAAAAAAATTGTCAAATAATCTTTTTTATATTATTTTTTCACTTTTAACCTACATGTGCACACACACACACACAAATATATATATATATGTACCAATTCTCATAGACTAACACCAATTCTCATAAACTAATCATAGAGATTAATCAACAATATTCATAACTAATAATCATAACAAACACATGTGACAAATATTAAAAAATTAATCAAAAAACATAACAAAGTATTTAGTCAATAAAATCAATAAGATAGCTACACATCATCATCATCATCATATTCACTATTGGGATTGAGAAGATCATTAAAAAGAGTATTATCGGAACGACGTCGAGCACAAGATGCCGAACCACTGGGACCAAGAGAACGAACAGGAGGCGCCGGGAGGAAGAAAACCACCAGGAAATTTCACGAGAATTGGAGAACAACCACTAACAAAGACAGGGGGATATTGGGGATAAGGGGGACATAAGGCGCCGAACGGCCCGAACATCTGGGCACCAGGATTGACCTGGTGAGGACTACCGCCGGCCTACTGCGGGCTACCACCGGCCTGCTGGGGAAAAAGTCCTGCCTACTAATGCTGGGGAAAAAGTCTCATCTGCTGATGCTGGGAAACAAAACTCGCCTGATGCTGCTGAGGATAAAGACCACTGGGTGGGTTTACCTGGAGCCCCTGATAATACGCACTCATTTGATTTTGCATATCTCTCCATTCCTTGCGCATAAGCTGCTCGCGCCTCTCCATTTCCTCTTGAAACTTCCTAGCCATCTCCTCTCGTTCTTGTCTTTCTTGTGCCACCAAATGTTCGACATCAAACTGCGAGTTGCCGCCAATAATAGTGCCTCTTGAGCTCCCACCTGGGCCAGATTGAATGCGCCCCAAATTCGTCATTTGACCGAGACCTTTAAACCTTTCGTGGGTGTATGGGACCTGTTCCGTATATAGCTGGCTCAATTTTTTCTTTTTGTCCTTCTCGTTTGCTGGCTGCTCGGATAACTGGCTGAGTTTCTCCCTCACAACATTCTGGACATAAAAATATTTTGACATTTAAAATTTTATATATTATTAACTTGTTCGGTAGTATAGTGAATAAAAAAAATCAAGCACTTACAAGTGTGGCTTCCATCTCGTCGTACGTGAATCCCTTTCCTTCTTTTTCGTGGAAATGTGTCACAAGGTCCCATGCAGTTGGGAGGCATCCATTTTTCTTATACTGAATTTAGAATATTTTTGTTAATATTTAATTATTATTGTAATCAAGTAATTAAAATATCACAAAAACTACTCACATATTCCCATGAATACTCTGAGGCTCCTTTTGATCCTCCTCTGTGCTTAGATCCCTTGGACAACCGATTTCGTTGGCACTGGTCGCTATTAGCCTTCACTTCTGGTAAGTCCCAGTACTTCTTAAGTGCATTCCATACACGTTCATCCCACGGGGGCTTCATTGTCTCATCTTTAGCGTTAAACCTCTTTCAACGGGTGAGAAGATCAGAATATCGCTTGCTTGCCCTCGATTTTCACTTTTTCTAATGTCCTCTTTATCCTCATTTTATGTCAAAAAATATATAAACATTAAAGTTGTTGGAAATATATAAAAATATATAATCATTAAACATATATACCTGTAAGGTTTCCCACCACTCTTTTTTTCTTTCGTCGGAAACCTTGGCGAAAGTGTAGCCACCCACTCCATGTGTCTGGACATGATATTTCTAATTATCCTTGATACCTTATTAGAGGGCATCAACCTGTAAAATTAAAAGAGCATTACACACACACATATATATATATGTTTAAATATTATTGAAATAAACTTGGCTCAAAATGGTATAACATACACTCCCTCCCACGTCCTCTTCTTCTTCTTCTTCCAGAGTTTGAATCTACCAAAACGACAGGATCATCATCTGTTTGCACATTCATTTAGGATACTATGTCGTCCTCTTGGAATGGGGGAATCTCTGGTTCAATATTTCGATCGATTTCCACTAACGATCTCGGTGTGGTGGTGCAAACAGCCCACCAATCTCGCCCATGCACAGATCCAGGGTACTTGCAATAATAAACTTGGCTGGCTTGACTTGCTAGCACGAATGGATCAAAACGGTCGTATCATCCTCTCGGATTAACGTCCACGAGTTTATAATTAGGACGTATTCTTGTTCCTCCTGGCACAGTTGGATCAAACCACTCACACTTGAATAACACTACATTTCTTTCAGTAAGTCCGGGATATTCCAATACCACTACCTCCTCGAGTATCCCATAAAAATCATTTTCATTTGAATCGTAATTTGTTCCCTTAGTGCAAACTCCACTGTTCATAGTGGCGTGTAAGGCGCCATAACTTCGTGTGTGAAATTTGAAACCATTGAAACCATTCACATAGTGACACTACTAAGAGGACCGCCCGAAAGATTGCGTATAAACTGATTCTGAATATCATTGCTCTTCACCTATATATAATTAACGAGATATTAAATTATGAGAATCTGTATATAGTGTTTTATATAATATTATATTAATTCAAGTTGCTTATATATGTCACTTACAAGTAGATCAAACCACGACGCGAATTTCTGTTGAAGAAAATCATCTTTTCCAGCATTCGAGAGACTAGGTTGAACAATCTGTAGTTGCTGGAAAAACAGACTACAATTGGGAGTAGCGATGATAACTTGTAATAATTATTTAATATCGTTGCGATTGTAAATTTCAAATTAACTTACTTAATATACGGTTGCACCTCATTGCAATTTAGTAGCACATACGTATGAGTTATTCGCTTCTCCAAGTTAACAATCGATCTTTTACCCTTCTTTCCAAGTTTACTACCAGGAGACACAAATATCGAGAGACTACTTGCCACTGATCGGGGTACTTCACGAGGTACATTGCGAAGTAAATTGTGATGCCTCATCAGCACATGCTCCTCAAAATAATGGGAACAAAATATTGATGCTTCTTTTGTTAAATAAGCATTCGCAATTGAAGCTTCCACATGCGCTTTGTTACCCACACTTAACTTTAAGTTGTGAAGATATCTAATTCGATTGAATGGGTGAGTGGAATTGCCTAAGTAAAGAAATTATCAATTAGTTAAATGAGTTAAATAGATTACCTCTCAAATGGATACATCCATCTATATTGTACTGGGCTAGCAATTTTTGCTTCATAAGCAAGATAGACAGGTAGATGCTCCATCGAATTATAGAAGCTGGGTGGAAATATACATTCCAACTTGCACAAGATCACTGGGATATCATTGTCCAACCGAGTCATATTTTCTACAGTAACGGTCCTCGATGTTAACTCCTTAAAGAACAAGCTAATTTCAGTGAAAGCTTGTCAAACGTTAGACAGCAGAATCTCACAGAAAGAAATTGGGAGTAGTCTCTGCATAAACACGTGACAATCATGACTCTTCATCCCAAACATATTCAAATTTTTCCAGTCTACGCATCGAGACAAGTTGGACACATAGTTATCGGTAAATTTCAACCCATCTACCCATTTGCATACCATATCTTTGTGCTTCTTATCAAGGGAATAAGTAGTTATGGGGTACTTTCCTGTACGTGGACATTTTTACAGCGAGGGTCGATGACAGTATTCATTAACTTCATCCCTGGATTTAGTTGTGTCCTTTGTTTTCCCTTCGACATTCATCACCGTGTAGAACATATTATCAAACACATTTTTTGGATGTGCATCACATCCAAATTGTGTCTAATCAACAGGGAGCTCCAATACGGCAAATCCCAGAAAATACTTTTCTTCTTCCAGCCACCTTGTAAACCTTTGTTGTGAGCATCAGTACCCACTTCTGTTACTTTCATCAATTTAATCCAATCAATTTGTTGGAGGAATTGATCGCCTGTAAGGGTGGGATGTGGATCATCATCAACTACTTCATTCTTTCTGAATGCAGTCTTGTTCCTTCATGATAGGCCCGGTGGAAAACCCATGAAATGCGGAATAATCATGAAATGCATACAAAAACAGGGGTGAAGGAATGGTGATTCCAGATTTTTGCGTTTTAAGCTCATGTGTTGTGTTTTGCTTATAATCGAATGCATATGACAAGATAAGAACGTAAAGAAGTAAAGAACATAGCAAAGTATAGTGGTTCGGAGACTCAAGCTCCTACATCCACTCTCCCTGTTCCTAGGGAAATTCCTTCAAACTGTACTTATCACCCTCTCGGGTTCGCCTCTAGATATTTAACGAGCTCCCACTCCAACTGGACTTATCACCCACTCGAGCTCGCCTCTGGACTTATCACCCTCTCGGGCTCGCCTCTAGATGTTTAACGAGTTCACACTCCTACGGGACTTATCACCCTCTCGCGGGATTGCCTAACAACTACCTCACTTCACTACTAGTTATCTCTTACGAGAATGGGGTTTGGGTTTGGTGTTGTCTCCAACTATGGTGAGATTTTCCCTTACATTTGTTTAGCCTCAATGCTAAGGTTGGGAAAATCTCTCTAAGCTTAGGATACATCGTGGGTTGCTTAGATTGGGTTCTAGAACACTCTTTGAATATATTTGTATATCTACAGACTTGTGTTCTATGGTGGGAATGCTTGAGTATTTGTCTTCTTAGCTCTGTAGCATCGTTTGCTACATTCTCCACGCATCCACACTTGATATTGAAGGAAGAACTTGTATTTATAGTGTGGATTTGAATGTTACCGTTGGAGAGAATCACATTCAAATCCATCTTTATTCTTTTATAAGTTTTTGCGACTTCTTCATTTGGTTGTCTTCCTCTCATTGGTCCACGTCGAAATTTGAATTCCAACATTTATATTCCTCGGTTTCTTTGCCTCGAAACATTGGGTTTATCTTGAGTATTCATAATTATTGAGTCTTGATTAATTCTTTGTGTCTTCATAGTTCTCTCGAGTCTCGGTGTCTTGAGACATCTTGAGTGTTCAGGTTTCTCTCGAGTCTCGGGTTACTCGGGGTTCTTGATTCAATTGAGACTTCTCTTGGCCGGACCTTATACGATCGAGGCATCTTGACCCTCGGTGGCCGACCGAGTTGATTTTTCGACCCGGACATCGACCCTCAGTCACTTTTACTTCTTGAGTCTCGGATCTGTTTTCTTTCTTGAGTTTGGATCGGTTTACTTCATTGAGTCTCGAGATCTTCTTGAGTCTCAGATTACTTTTTACTCAAATTTATCGATTTCTTCTTTGCACGATCGATCGGCTCGATCGGATCAACACATCTCGAGATCAACATATCGGGATCTCGAGTAATCAACATATCGGATAGCATTTCGAGGTTAAGTACATCTCGATCCGGTTAGCATTTTGATCGGTTATCATATGCTCATCGATCTCGATCACGTCGATCTTGATCGATCTCATCTGCCTTCATCTTCATATCGATCTCGATCCGCGTCGATCTTGATCGATCTCATCTCTTCATCTTCGATTTGCAATCTTCTCTTCGATTTCTTTGGCTTAGCTTTTCTTCACCGATTTGCCTGACTCATCGGTTTAACTCCGGAACACATCTAACTCATGTGATCTCGATCAGTCTCGTCTGCAGCCTCGTCTGATCTTGATCTTCTTCTTCTGATTTCGTGTGTTCCCCCTTAACTTGTTCTTTCGTTCCCCCTCAACTTGTTATCTGTAAATTAGCTTGAATAACACAAGTTGATAATGTTTTCAGCATAATTCATGAAAACTAAAAATATCGACAATTTCCTTTTTTTTTTGATAATGACGCCTTAAAACATTAAAATATATGCATTTTAAAAAGCGGGTTTTCTTTTAAAAGATCGATTCGGTGATCACATTAAAAGTGATCTTTTGAACTCCTGCTCTGATACCAATTGATAGGCCCGGTGGAAAACCCATGTAATGCGGAATAATCATGAAATGCATACAAAAATAGGGGTGAAGGAATGGTGATTCCAGATTTTTGCGTTTTAAGCTCATGTGTTGTGTTTTGCTTATAATCGAATGCATATGAAAAGATAAGAACGTAAAGCAGTAAAGAACATAGCAAAGTATAGTGGTTGGAGACTTAAGCTCCTACAGGAAATTCTTGCGATGGACTTATCACCCTCTCGGGGTTCGCCTCTAGATATTTAAGAGAAACTTATCACCTCTCGGTCTCGCCTCTGGACTTATCACCCCTCGCCGCCTTTGGACTTATCACCTCTCGGGCTCGCCTCTAGATGTTTAACGAGTTCACACTCTCCTGGGACTTATCACTCCTCGCGGGGATTGCCTAACAACTACCTCACTTCACCACTAGTTATCTCTTACGAGAATGGGGTTTGGGTTTTGTGTTGTCTTAAGGTTGGGAAAACTCTCTAAGCTTAGGATACATCGTGGGTTGCTTAGATTGGGTTCTAGAACACTCTTTGAATATATGTGTATATCACTTGTGTTCTATGGTGGGAACACTTAGTATTTGTCTTCGGGCTTTGTAGCCTTTGCTACATTCTTATCATCCCTCTTGATATTAAAGGAAGAACTTGCCTTTAGATGTTTGAATATTCCGATTTGGAGAGAAGTTCAAACTATATTCTTTCCTCTGGGACTTCTTATCAGTTGTCTTCCTCTCGGCGGTTTCTTTGCCTCGGAACATTCGGGTTTATCCTGAGTATTCGATAATTCAGTCTTCACTTGTGTCTTTAGTTCTCTCTTTCGAGAATGGGGTTTTGGGTTTTTGTGTTGTTTCTCCAACTATGGTGAGATTTTCCCTTATATTTATTTAGCCTCAATTCTAAGGTTGGGAAAATCTCTCTAAGCTTAGGATACATCATGGGTTTGGTTCGAGTTTTCTTTGGAGTCTCGGATCGGTTTAGAACACTCTTTGAATATATGTGTATATCGATTTACACGATCGACTTGTGTTCTATGGTGGGAATACATCATTGAGTTATTTGTCTTCTTCATCTTTGCTCATCTTCATATCTCGATCTCGATCCGTCTAATCTTGATCGGTCTTTGCTACATTAATTTCCTTAGCTTTTCTTCTCTTCGATTTCCACACTTGATCGGTTTAAGGAAGAACTTGTATTTATAGTGTGGATTTGAATGTTTTTCCCCCTCAACTTGTTTTTGGAGAGAATCACATTCAAATCCATAACACAAGTTATTGTTTTAGCATAATTCATCAAAACTAAAATATCTTAGATGATGTCTCTCTAAGAACTTATGATGGTTGTTCTGATCCATGATCCATTGGTCGATAACATTAGTCATTTTGAATTGAACAAAGCAAGCCTTGTTGCTATATTCAACTTGGTAAATTTTCGATGGTTTGCCTCGGATTTTGTAGCAACAACGGTTATTTATGTTCCCATAAAAATAGCATCGGATTGGTTGTAAAAATACGTCAATTTATCATTTGGATTCACGAATCGAAGAAACATGAATTGATCCTTTATTATGCGATGTCACTATTTGGCCATGATGAATATTGTTTCATCCCCAAACGGTTGAAAACCATCGTTGGTCAAGCCCAACCTCGTTGCGAATTTGAGGGGATCTTGGTCCAAGTGTTTCTTGTGAGTTTCGAGGGTGGTGACGATAACACGGAGTGTTCATTAGAGCATGATGGTCGTTTTTGAAAACCCATTTTACGTCGCAAAAAGCGTTTTCGATTTGGTGCATATAAAAAGTTCTTGAGGCGGTGATTTGAATTTTTTTTTTCTTAAGAAGCGATGTGTTTTGCTTATAAACGAATGCATATGACAAGTAATAACATAAAGCGGTAAAAAGAACACACAATTTTATAGTGGTTAGGACAGTTCATCCTACATTCTTCCACTTCATGGGGCACCAACTAAACCAACGGGACTTATCACCCTCTCGGGATTGCCGACTTCCTCCCTTTCGGGATTGCTTAGATGTTTATCGAGTTCACACTCAAAGCGGGACTTATCACCCATGATGGGATTTTCTTTTCTTTAGATGAGTTCACACTCAACCTACAAACTTAACCTACCAACTTGGTTTGGGTATAAGGTTTTTTGGTTTTCCAACTAGGGTGAGATTTTCCCTTCATTTTTGTTTAGCCTCAATCTTAAGGTTGGGAAAATCTCTAAGCTTAGGATATGGCATTTATGCTTAGATCTAGGGTAGAACACTTTGAATATTCTGTATTTCTTGCTCTGTGTTCTTGAATGGAGTGTTTTGAATATTTGGCTTTTAATTTCCTTCGGATCCTCCAATCTTCTTCTTTTGAAGATAGTGCAATGTATTTATAGTGTGGATTTGAATATTTTGGATTTGGAGTAATATTCAAATCCATCTTAAATCTTCGATTTTTCTTTGTCCTTTTGCCTTTGTTGTTTGCGGCTTTATGTTACCATATATGTTCGATTTCTTTTGTGTATCTATGGATCTCATTTCTCATTCTTCGATTTGATCGATCTCATCCTCATCTGTAGATTTTTTGGTGTCTTCCATTCGATCAGTCTCGATCGATTTGAAATCTTGTTCATCGATTCTCGAATCCTTTGTTCATCTTCGATTTGTTCAACCTTCTTTCTAATTTGCTAGCTTAGCGATTTTTCTTTTCGGTAGATGATTTAGTCGCTTTGATCGTTCACTCACTTCGGGACTTCAACTCATCTGGGTTTAACTCCCTGCTTTCTGATGTCGGAACACATCTATGTTCATCGGTTCTCTGATCGGTCTAAATACCTCGAAAAGCGCAACCTTGGTTTCGAAGTTGTTTCTCGATCTTCTTCTCATCGATCGATTACCGTGTGACCTTTCCTCCTCAATTTGTTCTTGTTTTCGTTCCCCCTCAACTTGTTATCGTAAATTAGCTTGAAAAACACAAGTTGATAAGTTTTGATAATAATCAAAACTAAAATATAATTCATCAAAAACATTAAAAAATATCAACGGGTTTTTGAATTATAGATGATGTCGTTTGAACTCTAAGAAATTATGATGGTTAATCATTGAAAACCATGAATGCTCCTCGATTGATGGATCCTGCGGAAGCAAAGCGTTTGATTTGGTGCATATAAAACATTGGATTTGAATTTTTTTTTTCTGTGTGCACTTATAAAATATGAACAAGCAAGCCTTCAATTTTTGCTCCATCTCAAACAACATTGGGCACCAACTAAACCAACTTAACCAGCGGGACTTATCAAAAGTCTCCCTTTCGGGATGGTAGATGTTTAGTTCACACTCAAAGCGGCATCAAAAAAAATCTATTTTTAGATGTTTGGGGTTCACACTCAACCTACGTTATCACTGGTTTTGGGTATAAGGTTGTTTGTTTCCCTAGGGTGAGATTTTAAAATAGCCAAATCTTTAAGGTTGGGAAAATCTAAATTCAGGATATGGTGGTTGAAAAAATATCGTGTATTTCTTGCTCTGTGTTCAATTTATCATTTGGCTTTTAATTTGTTGGATCCTCCATTATCTTCTTTTGAAGATAGTGCAATGTAATCGTAAGAAACATGAATTGATCCTTCATGCACAACCATTGGGGTAGATTGTACGATGTCACTATCACTGGCCATGATGAATATTGTTTCCCATGCTCCCCAAACGGTTGAAAACCATCAGTGGTCAAGCCCAACCTCACGTTATCGAATTTACGAAGCACTTTTCATCGGGGATCGTTCGGTCCAAGTGTTTCAAAGCTTGCAAAGTCTGCGATGTCTTACTTTCGATGTCATTTCTACGATGGCTACTACGATAACACCGGAGTGTTCATTAGAAAGCAGCGTGCATTGCCGTCATCATCATATCTTGATCAGTAGCATTTGGATTTCATAGTTCTGATCTTTGCGTTCGAGGAATGGTAGGAAAATAGAACATCTTCAAAAATAAGGCGGTTCTTTTTTAGCATTTTGATACAACCGAGGAATGGTAGGAAAATAGAACATCTTCTTAAAGGACGGTTCTTTTTTCGTTGACCATTCACATCACGTCTAGCAGGTTTGAACCGTGGCCGATGACAAAACTTACAATTTTCAAGTTCGTCGTTTGCACCCCAATATAACATGCAATTCTATGCACAAAAATGGATCCTCTCCACTAGAAGACCCATCTCACCCATTAGTTGTTTGCTATCAGAAAATTTCTTGGGCACTAGACTATTCGGACAAAGTTCACGAATCGCCTGAACCATTTCATTATAACCCCTTTTAGACAGTCTGTTTTCAGTTTTAATGTTCAGCAATAGGGCATTGTACGACAACTGTGAGTACGATTCGCAACCAGGCATTATATCCTGATTCGCTACATGAAGCATGTTATAAAAATGTGCAGCATGCTCATTAGGAGGTTCCTCATTAGGGGGCTCAACATCCACATTCAAATGGGGACCAGAAGTTAAGTCCGTGATCATGTCGTGGTACGAGCTAGATCCAGATGTCTCGTCAACCAGCCCATGTGAAGTCGACATAGATGGTTGATCATTGTATTGACCCCAAATTTCCTCACCGTGAAAAACCCATTGTAAAATCTATAAATGATTCGAGTCCATTGTAAAATTTTGAAGATATCATGCCATTAATCGATCTTGGACCATATATCCAACATAAACGGCCAGAATAATCCATATCAATCTATTTCACATTTACAAATTAATTAATTAATATTCAAAAATATAATTAGTAATTAATATTTCCTAAAAAATTCGGCAGAGTTTCGTTTTATTTTATCGTATTCCCCAATTAATCAAGATCCTACGTGCATCTATTTTCGACTTATTCAAATAAAATTAATCAAGTCGGAACGCACATGTTCTACAACAAGCAATAACCAACAAATATTCATCAACATCAATCCCTCCACTCCAACATAATTAATATATAGTTTACACCATAAATAATACTAAATTAAGCTAATAATAAATTAACCTAAATAGTACTAATTAATATACACGTATTAGCTAAATAATACAAAATAATACTAAACATACACACGTATCAAGCTACATACTAAATTAAGCTATAAATTAAACTAGAAATACGACTAATACTACTAATATTAAATAATAAACCAACAATTACTAAACAATAAAATAATTAATACTAAACAATAAAAAAACTAATACCTATAAAAATTAAAATACTAAATTATAATAAGTTAAACAAGTAATACTAAATAATAAAACAAGTAATACTAAACAATAAAAAAAGTAATAGTTATAACGAATAAAACGAAAAAACTTACAGTACTTGAAAGCGGCGGAGTGCAGCGGCGGCGGAGTGTGGAGAGCGGCGCCTCCCGTGCGTTTCATCAAGATGGAAAATTTTTGAAACTGATACAATGGGGCTGGGGAAGGGATTTTAAAGCTGGGGGTGAGGGTTTTAGTGAGGAATAAAGCCCTCGTTAAACGAGGGAATCTAACCTCGGGCAGAGCACGGTAAACCGCTTCAGTTGGCGAGCATTTTTTGAAATTTGTGAGGGCCCCTCCCCCTCGGTAAACAGCGCGTTGATTTTTGCGAGGACCCCCGCCCCTCGGTAAGTAGCGCGTGGAAAATACCGAGGGTTTTAAACCCTCGGTGAACGCGCCCTCGCCAAATCCCTCGTGAAGCCCTCGTGAATTGGATCCTTCGTTAAAACCTCGTTAATTAATGAGGGTTTCCAACCCCTCTTTAAATACCCTCGTTAAATCAGGTTTTTTCTTTTGTAGTGGACGCCACAATAGAAACAAAATGACGGAGCCCTTCATATTGCAATGGCAACCACATCGGGCATCCCCCGAGTTGAACGTTGATACCTTTTTAAGTGGCTGAACGAAATGAAACTCAATCCTGAATCTAATAAAATCTTTCGAGTTCGAATCCATTAGTTTATCATATGCAATCAATTGTCCCAGTTTCGATGCAATCGACCGAATAACTGCCTCAGTCTGATACGCAACATGAAGTTTTGGGGTGTCAAACTGTTGGAATTTAGAGGCACGTAGACACGTAATACATGTGCAATTGAATTAAATAGTTTACCAACAACGAACATATAATTGCATAAACAATTACGAATAAACATAACAAGAAATCTTACAGTAATTCGAGAGCAGATTTCTCAACTATGGTATCCATGTAATTCTCGTTCACAGACTTGCACAGATTTGCCAGCGTTGAATCCCGAGATGAATTTGCTAGGAAAAATCTAACGCTATATTTTATGGAGAAAATATGAACACATGTATTATGAATTCCCAAGAGCTCATATATATTGGAGAGACCCAACTTAAATTTTAAGCTAACCTTATTAGAAAATAAAATCCCTAATCTTATTAAATAAATCTCTTAGATTTATTTTCCACATATAAAATCTCTACGGATTTAATTCCCATGTATATCAAATCTCTACGGATTTGATTCCATATACATTAAATTCTATAATAATATTTCATATATTATTATTGGGAATCCTATTTAATTAAACATTAATAATAATTAATTCCAAATTAATTCCAAATTAATCTATTATTAATTAATTCTCCATAAATTAAATATTAAATTCAATTTAACATTTAATCAACCAACTATAATCTGTAAAAGGGAACTACTTGTTGTGTGACCCATAGGCTCTCATATATCCAGTGATTAGTCAAACTAACGGTCTTAATTGAACTCTAAACAATAAATCAGATATTCTCAATATATGAGGTACGTTGCGAGAAACGTGCAACTACCTGTAACTGAAACATGGGCTATTACGATTTCCTCCTTTCATTCATGAATACTCGATTAAGTCTTGAACATGATGAAGTTTCTATTCAAATAACTTAATCATATTATCTCTAATCACTAATTGATTATGTATGTCACACGTAGCCACAAAGTCTAAGTTGACGTACATCGGCCGATGACTTAGATCCAATTATGATGAGAAGATGAGTATTCTCTCTAAATTCACTTTGAGGAATGAATCTTATTCTTGGCTCAACTACCACGTACATGCATTTCGTGATGAACCCAATCCAAGTCATATCTACCCATGGAAGGGTGAAAGTGTCGGTCATAGTCAAAGTTCATCACTCCACACATGTCGTGCATATTGACATCAAGTCAAAGGAGTATCGCATCACTCCCACTAACCGAGACACCCGTAGACACATATAGTGGAACTACATCAAACGGTTTCTCGGATGGGTATACCAATACCCTCTAAGGTATATGTGCATCCATCATGAGATACCTAGTATCTCGTAGTAAGTGAGATCTTACTACACTCTCTAAGAGTATGATGCAGATCGCACACCAATCTCAATTGCATCATCAATATCACATTCTTGATGATCCTTGATCGGGGCCATTTGAGAATCATGCTTAAGTCATCTGAGTTCTCACAACCTCAATGACAACAATGACTCATGGGAACACTTGCATGAATAAATGCAAACAATCAAACATAATATTCAAACAAGTGTATTGTCATACATCAATATTAAATGAATTATAATATCAAATCAAACTGAATATCATCAAGTATTATGTCCTTACAATAGATTGTCTCTATGACACTAACACTAACACAAACAATATCCCACATCGGAATAATATGGGAGGATCATGGGGTTTATTAGGATGAACACTATCTCAATTGGTATGAGGCCTTTTGGGAGATGCTCAAAAACAAATCTCTGCGGGTTTGGCCCAAAGTGGACAATATCATACCAATACGGGGATTTGAGTTCATCCAGGGTCCTAACAGTGGTATCAGAGCAATGGTCCATGACGAAACGATGTGGAGTAGTCCCCGGTGTTGAACGAATAAGATGGTGAGCCTTGGTGAAATAAATGGGGTCTCTATGGACTAGGCGGCGTTGATCTAGATAGAGCAGGTCATTTGGGGGAGGCTCGATGGTTTTTGTTTGAGGGGAGGATTGTTGGGGTGTCAAACAATATCTCACATCAGAATAATATGGGAGGATCATAGGGTTTATTAGGATGAACACTATCTCAAATGGTATGAGACCTTTTGGGAGATGCCCAAAAACAAATCCGTGCGGGCTTGGCCCAAAGCAGACAATATCATACCAATGCGGGGATTTGAGTTCATCCAGGGTCCTAACATGAAGGTCACTAGCACAGACCCACATTGCAACATGTATCAGATAAACCGACGAGGGTTGTTCAGTTCTGATCGCAAAGAGGTATCCATCGAAATACCACGATTTATTGGCAACAACCCATTCCCTATTTTCCCAGAGCTCAAAAGAAAATGTCAACATTCCATTGCCCGAATCCTGAATAGCAAGCTTACCTTTCGGCCAGAACGCCTTCGCCAATACCTCTTTCAGTGCAAACATATTGGGAGATTTATTAGAGCAAAGCCGACCAACCATGCATACAGCCTTTGAACGAGTCGTCACAACCCTAATCTCCACTAAACCACCCAAGTCCAACACCTCATCGTCCGAATCGTGTGAATTATCAGCCGAAGCCATTGGACCCACTTAAAAAAAGAAACTGGATATGAGAGAAGATGATCGAGACCTGTAAACAAAAAGTACCAACGAAACACGAGAAAAAAAGGTTAAAACAGAGGTACAGAAAAGAAAGTAAACGTAGCACAAAAAGACACAAGCGAAACGAAACGTAGAGGCAAAGAAAAACGAAACAACAAGACCATAACCCTAAAAAATGAAGAAGACGAGACACATTGAAGGAAACCCTAAAAAGAAAAAACCAGGAGAAACTGCGAGCAAAGGCCGCGCAACAACCTCAGGAACGACGACAGTTGACCGGAAATAAATAGCAGGAGAAAACCCCACACCGCGACGAGGCAAACACAAGAAAAACCAAGAAAATCTACCGAGAAAATGGATGACGACAAAGGACTAATCCCTAACCCAAGTTCTCCTCCCGAGATAACTCTCCTCCTCCTTTTGTGAAGAAAAAAATTTGAAATGAGTTTTGACCTAGAGAATGTCATTTGAATGATTTTTAAATGAGTGAATTGGATATGATATCAAAGTGGACTTTTCTGATCCCAAAGAGTGAGAGTGTGTTTTGAAACACTAAAAACAACTTCTAGAAGCACTTATTTTCAAAGCTATTTCTCGCAGTTTTTGAAAAAAAAAAGTGATTATAAAAGCTATTTTTAAGAATTTCAAAATAATATATATATATATATATATATTGGTATCGAAAATTTAATATTCAATACTAATTATATTTAGTATCAAAATGGATATTTAATGTTAAAAATAAGTGGTATCAATAAAAAAATTACTAATACTAAAAAATAACAGTATCAAACGAATTATGGATGCTATAAAATTAATTGTATCACAAGTTCAATTTCCGATACCAATTATAAATAGTATAAAAAACTTTTGATGCAGAAATATAAATGGTATTAATAAATAATTTATTAATACTAAAATAGCAATAGTATCAAACAAATGGTTGATATTACAAAATTAATGGTATCTGAAAATAAATTTATGATACCAGAGATAATTAATAACATAAATAAATTATTAATACCAAACAAACGTTAGTATTAGAAAATAACATATGCTATAAAATCAATGGTATCAAAAAAATATTTTTTGTTACCAAATGTTGAAAGTAGTATCATATAAGCAAGGATGTAGAAATAGGGCTAGGCGGCCACCGCCCGCTTCAATTTTACTAAAATCGGCCAAGAAAATTGTGACCTGTGCCAAGCGCCGCCTAGGCGGCCGATTCGGTTTCGACGCCTGGGTGGTTTGCAATTTTTTTTAAAATTAAAAATAAATTAAACAATATACTCTTCACCCTCACCGCAATCAGTCGCATACGCGAAGTAGAACACAGAAAAAAAAATTGAAACTGTAGCCCCTAAACGTCTAAACTCATCGCTCCTCAGTCGCCTTGCCCGCCGCGCCCACCGCTGCACCCACCTCCCTCGCGTTGCCGCGCCGCACTGCGAGCGACGCAGCGGCCAAGCCCGACACTTGTGCAGTTGTGCTTCAATGGTTTGCCAAAATAAAATATTTGAAAACGTTAGGATAGGTACTTTTTTTTATCTAAAATTTTATTTATAATTATATTCTATTTTAATAATGATTTATTATCATAAATTAAATGTAGAATTTTGTAATAAATTTTATATATTATTTTGCAGTTTTGTATAATGTGGAGTATTCTAATCAAGTCGAGTTCGAGCTGCCTACCGGCTTTACTCCGCTCGTTTATATCCCTAGCTGTGCACAATGCCCAATTGTTCAGGCACTATACAAACGACTACATAGGCTTATGTCTTACAAGAAAATCTGATTTTTCCATATTAATTGTTTTGAGGTGAGGGTTTAATGTTTTTATATCCCTCCTTATCTTCTAGCGCTGCATGCAGCAAGCAGATAGAGAACTAACTTCATTTTTTTTCTTTATTTTTTATTCACATCAATCTTGCACGTTTTTGCAACTTAACACATTAATTATTATATATAATGAAGGAAATAAAATAATTAAATCATATTGACATGCCACGTAGTAAAGTTTACTAGCTAGTTAAATTACTTTATAAAGTCCAGTGTTCAATTTCTGAGTTTAGAAGTTTGCTGGTCTATCTTTTCCAAAGTTAGTGTCCTAAATTTTAGTGATTCTATTTCATTTTCGTGAGGCTATTACCGTAAGAGGGTTAATCCAATTAAAATGAAATTTTAGGTTAGTTAAAGTTCATTGTTTCATTCACATTTCTTTGCAAGAAATATCTCATGAAAAAGCGGTCAGGATCTCTTGTTATATAATTGTGTTACATCTCTTGTTACACCCTTTAAATTTACATCATTTGTTAATATCATAATATCAACAACTATAAGAATAACATCCTAACATAATCATTTCTTCTATTTAAGAAGCTACATTTATTTTTAGCAAAAAATTAATTCATTCCAAATGATCTCATTCCAAAAAATCCTATAGACATATTTATAATAAATTAATTTAAGCTACACATATATAGATTAACCAATAATTAAATTTGTTAATTATTTAATTTGAAGTACGTATGTTATAATCTTAATCTATCATATAAATTTAAAATCCAATAAAAAATAAAAACTTATTAAAGAAAAAAAATTGATAAAACTTTATTAAATTTGTAAAAGTGTAAATATTTTATATAATAGGAGTAATATATTTGTAAGAAAAATATAAATTTTTACATTTATAATATTATAACTTAAGTTTAAATTATAATATTATAAATTTATAAATAATACTCCTATAAAATTATAGTATATAATGATAATGATATAAAAATTTATAAATTAAAGTATGATAATGATGTTAAATTATTATACGATAATGATATAAAATTTATAATTAATCTATAACATCATAATAAATTATGTAAAACTATTATAACTTAATTTTAAATTTATAATATGATATAAAATTATAAACTTTATAAATTTCATTATTATAAAGTAATTTTTATTTTTAATTTATTATTATGTAAAATGTAAACTTTTTCGTTCTAAAATATCATAATAAATTTTATAATCTAAGTTTTCATTTTAATGTATTATTATGTTTTATATATGTGTGTTTTGCAAGAATTTTCTTGTAAATATTTATAATTTTTTTACAAATTTATTACTCCTA
Source organism: Stenogyne calaminthoides (assembly GCA_037126765.1). NCBI lineage: Eukaryota > Viridiplantae > Streptophyta > Magnoliopsida > Lamiales > Lamiaceae > Stenogyne > Stenogyne calaminthoides. The sequence goes on along the minus strand of JBBCBC010000009.1, from coordinate 13,876,028 downwards.
TTAGATAAAATATTTATTCTTTTACGAATTTATAAATTCTTATAATCTTTTACATTTATTAATTACATATAAATATTATATTAATTAACTCAAATTTAATTATAAGTACACATAAATTTTATATTAATATTTTAAAAAATTATATGTATTAATCATCGAGTTTGTTTGTAAAATTTTATAATTTTTTTTATTTTTTTTATTTACGTATGTTGTCAGTTTTTTACTTCTAATAATTTTTTTTATTTTTTATTGGATTTCAGAGTTAAGTGATAGATTAAAATTATAATATACGTACTTCAATTGAATAATCAGTTTTTTTATAGGTTTTATATAGATTTTGTATAAAATAAAATTTTAATAATTATATAAAAATTATAATTACTTCAATTAAAAATTTTATATATTTTATATAAAATCACTTTTTTGAAAAAAAAAAATAAGTTTTTCTTTATTGGATTTTAAATTTATATAATAGATTAAAATTATAACATACGTACTTCAATTAAATAATTAACATACTTAAATATTGATTAATCTATGTATGTGTAGCTTAAATTAATTGATTATATATATGTTTATAGAATTTTTTGGAATGAGATTTGGAAGGAATTAATTTTTTGCTAAAAATAAATGTAACTTCCTAAATAGAAGAAATGGTTATGTTAGGATGTTATTCTTATATTTGTAGATATTATGAGATTAACACATGACGCAAATCTAAAGGATGTAACATGAGATATAACATAATTGTGTAACAGGAGATCCTGACCGATGAAAAAGACATTTCTAAGTTGGGAAAATGGTCTTGAAAAAGTGCACCACAATTTTTCATAACTTTCACCAACTTCAAAATTTCAAAACTTATATAACCAGTAAAATCATGTAATTTTTCATACACTGATATTTTACTAAATGAAGATCATTCCCTTGTTAGTTTCACATCAAAATAGTTTTTCGTTTAAAAGTTATAAGCATCCAAAGTAAAAGTTACGTTTTCAAATTCCCAGATTGTCAAGTTAGTATGTTCGAGCAAACATTTGGGTGTCTATAAGCATAACATTACTATAATAAAAAACTAAAACCATGTACATGAAATATACACATCAAGAAATATGAAGGTGTTTCAAATCAGCAATTTCTAACGAAATAAAGCATTCAATGGTTTTGCCGAAGTCATTCGAACACATTTTCAAAATTTCAACTTTGTATGTGAGCAGTATGAGCAGTGTAACATAATCCTCGGTGGCCTAGTAGGTTTTAATTAATTTGTAACAGTTTTAAAATGCTTTCGTATGAACAGTGCACCACAAAAGCACTATTGCCTGATGGTAGTTTGTTGCTTCTTTAGGCTGTATGCTGTGGGTTCGATTCCCAGTAGAGGCAAGTGGATTATTTTTATGTTTTTTTTTTTAATTTAGAAAATCAGCCCTATTTTCTATATTTTCTATTCTGTAAATAAATAAAAATTAAAAAATTGGTCCTTCTTTTGAGTTGAACCCTAGTCACAAAAATAATTTAAAAGTAGACTCACTACCATAACACATTAAATATTTATTAAATAATTTTCATACTAATTTATTTAGCTTCAATATGGGGTACATGTAAAATTGAAGCAGTATTAATGCAAAACAGAACAAAATTACGTGCAAAACGTAAATAAAGTATTACATTCAAAATAAGAAAAAAAAATTGAAGTGTATTAAATGTATAGTTGAAGCAGTATTACAATTCATAAACAATCATTAATGTCTTCTACTCTAATTTCAAATAAGAAATTGAAGCAGTATTACAAGCAAATACATAACAGTATTACATGCAAAAACATAACAGTATTACAAAAAAAAAACATAACGATATTACAATCTAAACATAAGAAAAATTAAGGTAAGTTATGAAGGTTATCTACTCAAAATAGAACATTAATAGATGCAAAACTTAACAATATTACAATAAAAGAATAATTTTAAATGTAGTATACATACAATTTGCAAATAAAAATAATAATAAAAAATATTTTCTTATATACTTGAATCTACTAAAATACCTAATTAACTTTACTTTTCATTTACAATCAACCGTGAATATAATCTACAATTAATATATAATATATAATATATATATATATATATATATATATATATATATATTATGGATAAGTATATATACCTAATTAAATGGTTATACATAATTTATTAATTAGAAAGCCTCAATTTTAAAATACTTAATGGATTATAATATAATGATACTGAATCTTCTATCTTCTTTTATTATATAAAAAAAAAATTAATTTTATAATTAAAGTAAGTTTAGGAAACTGGTTATGCTCTCTTATTTGCATTCTAGAAACCTGGGTTCGATCGTTGTGAGCAGCGGGCTCTTGACCTTTTTTTTAAAAACAGCTCAATTTTTTAGTATTATCGCTAAGCATTTGACCATTATGTTCATATCAATGTCAAAAGCAGTATACTAAATTTCTATGGCATAATGGTTAGTTGTGCGTGTTTGTGCCTCTTTGGCTTGGGTTTGAAACCCGGTTTTTAAATCAAATCAAATCTGAAATTTTCGTGTATGAAAATTTTCATACTTGACTATATTTTTTTATATATGTATAGATTAGATTGAATAGGAATGATATCATAAGGTAGTGTTTGGAAAACAAGAGAATATATGATGGTAGGAATGGATTAATAAAATTTTCAAATGGAATGGGAATATGACTAGGGGATGGGCATGGATACATAATGGTATTTTTGTCCATATATACTGCCCAAGTGCAAAAATATTTTTCTCACAAAAATAGGGCAAAAATATCTTTGTCCTTCAAATTTAGGACAAAAATGTGTATTTCCACTAATGAAAAATTAAAAACATGTACATGAAATATACACACCAAGAAATATGTAGGTGTTTCAAAACAACAATTTCTAACGAAATAAAGGATTCAAATGTCTCGCCAAAGTCATTTGAACACATTTTCAAATTAAATTTCAACTTAGCATGTGACATCAAATTTCCATAAACATGCATCTCAACTGAAATCAAGTCTTACTGGTATATATTTATTTGAGATTTCGGTCTATTATTCTTTCAAAATTACTTTACACACAAATTCATAATATTTTTATATATTTTATTTCAGACTTCAATCTATTATCCTTTCAAAATTACTTTACACGCAAATTCATATTTTCTCTCTCATTCATTAAACAGCGGAACATAGTATTTTGTTTCTCGTTCATTAAACAGCGGAACATAGTATTTTGTCTCTCGTTCATTAAACAACGGAGCAATCTTCTTCCTAATTTTAATTTTATTCGGAAAAGACTGTTGCACCACTTTTACTATAAATTTAAGGAGTTACTCTCCTGTGCATCAATTACACAAGGTGCAATTGAATTCAATTTTAATTTAGATGAACTATGCACTCTAAATCCTAACCCCTTAATAATGAACCATAAATCATATATGAACTATTCGGGCTGGGTGAACCATGAACCATTTGGGCATGAACCCTAAATCACATATGAACCATTCGGCCCGGGTGAACCATGAACCACTTGGGCCGAGTGAACCAACAGATGTTTAGAGAGTTCTCACTCAACCGATTCCAGAAATCAGAACTAGAAACCCTAGTCTGAAATCTTGCAAAACAAACTTAACCTAACTTTTGGGTTTGGGTAAAGATTTGTTGTTGTTCCAACTGGAAATCTATCCTAGTATTTATGTTGCCTAAGGCTAGAGGATGAGATTTCTATGCTAAGAACAATGGGATGAACACTTAGAAAATAATCTTGAATTTGTGTTCTTCGTGCGGAAATCTTGCTATAGCTTGAGCTTGATTATAATTTCCATGTCTTCACTATGAAGAGTGATCCCATATTTATAGACCTCGAAATTAAATAGCCGTTGGAGAGCAATTTGAATTTCAGGCTATATTTGGTAGTTTGCAGGCTTGATTTGACGTGTTTCAGGAAGGACATGCCGTCTTCGTGCATATTTGTCCTTTTTAGCCGTTTGCCCTGATACGCCATATCCTGCAATGTCAGATTCGTACATACGTGTCGATCCTTTATTGGCTAACAAGGACACTTATTCGGTGTCTTTGTAAAGCCAACTATGTTGACATTCTTTTGGTCTGATTTACATCGTATGCCTTGTATATGCAGTTATGCTTATCATTTTTCTAACTAGGCTAGAACTGATCAATACCTCTACTGATCAGTTGCCTTGAGTCTACTGATATGGTTGTCTTAGCTTCAACCAATCGACTCTGCTGATGTCTCCATAGAGTAGGTCTTCTAGTCTTCTGTGTCTTCAAGTAAAGTCTTCTTCTTGTTTTTGCAACTGATCTTTGCTACTGATCCTCGCTACTGATCTTTGACCTGACTTGAGCAATTTGAGTTCCTCCTTAAAAGTGTGACCTAGTCTAATACATCAGTTGTCTAACATGTTCAGCTGGTTTCCTATCATATCATCAGTCGACTAACAGGTTCGACTGGTCCTATTACAACTGTTTTGGAACTTCCATCAAAACTTATAAATTTCCACACAATTTACCCCTTTTTGATGGAACCAAAACATTTCTCAGAAAGAATGCTGAACAAAATTAAACATAAGTAAAAGAGACAGTGAATCAGAAGACAAAGAGATTTTGTCTTAAGATCAGAAAAATAGAATTTTCATTAATGATAACAATTTTACAAGTACAATCAAATCCTATTCTGATCTCAAAACTAGTATTCTGATATCTTTTCTTCAAAATATTTCTTCTTCAGGCAAAGCACATATCTCAAACAATCTTGCCTTGACTTTTGCAGCTTTGCTCTCATCGAAGATGTCATCTTGAGCAAGGCATTTGTTGAGAGTTGCGTTGAAAGCAATCTTGTCTATCTTCCCATCTGGAGTCTTCTTGTAGTCCATGATTTCAACTTCTGGAGCTACTGGGATGCAACTCAACTTTTTGGCTTCTCTTATAATATTGTTGTAGAAATCTGGATGCTTGTTACTCAACCAATCTCTAAAAATTTCATATTTATCCACATTGGTTGGAATAACCTAATTGATATGAGCCGAGATATACCATTCGCCCCTGATCAATCTCCATTCCTTTACCATATTTCTGTCTGGCTTCACAATTACATCCACATCAGCAGGAAGAATAGGCTCAGTAACATATGCACCTTCTCCTGATTCAGCAACAAGCCCTTTCTTCTTCCTCATACGGTATGTGTTGGGAGATGAATTTAATAAAAGACTTTGATTAGATCCCAAAACCCCTGAGTATAACATGTATCAGGACATCATGATAGTATGGGATCAGGATCAGGTTTCAATAGACACTAGGACTCAGGATTATCTACACAATGTATAGTCAGCAGATATAGATCAGGAAATTTTAGTATACTGAAAGACTCTGAAGACTCAGAAGACTCAGAACAATCCTGAAAACTCAAAAAACACTGAGTAAGATCAGAAATATCCTGAAGATTGTTTTGTGTACTGAACAAAAAGGACCCTGAACCACTATCTTAATGGAATAGTGTTGTGTTCATTCCTAGTACAAACAAACAGAATGTTAGACATTTGTGGATATTAAGGAACATATCAGATCAGAAAGGTCAACTTAATAAGAGCCGTTTTGTTTGTCTCTGTTCAAAGAAGGATTTCGACCAATGAGGAAGCAACAACAACGTACTTTACTGACACTGAAAGCAACATCTTACTGAAGAAATGTCAGATTGATATCTTCCAGTTCACATAAATTGGTTATTGGCTACATGGTTGCATATTACCTAAAACATGCAAGGGTGTGTTCAAACCACAAAATAGTCGTTTATCAATAACCAGAAGAGGAAACTCTTGATGTTATCTCTTCCAACGGATAGTTTTTCAAAGAGTGACCTTAGAGAAGTTGCCTATAAATACCAGTGACCTTCACCATTGAGAGGTCACGGGAAATTACAGCAACTCAAAAGCTCATTCGTATTCTTGCAAATTGAAGCACTCGAAAAACCTAGAATTTCCCAAGTGTTTCGCATTGGAGAGAGCTTCTTCACTAAGCCTAGATCTGATAGATATATCCAAAGCTTAGTAGAGATGTTGTAGCCTTTGCATTTGTTCTTATTATAAAGGATATCTCAACCTAGTTGGAAACCAACACAAATCCAAACCCTTTGATAAGGTAGTTTGTGTGTGTGTATTGTTGGTGAGTTAGAGTTGTAAAGAGTGAGTAAGCTGTAGGTTAGTCAGCCAGAAAACTCTAAGAGGAGAAGTTAGTAAGCTACTTGTGGTAGCCTGAAAACTTGTGTGTGTTGAGTTAGTAAGCTGCAGTGAGTCAGCCAAAAAACTCAAGGCCACTAATACAGATTTGGGCTTGGACAGCTGTTAAAAATGACCTTGGAGAGCTGTTATAACCGCTCTCCAAGTAACAGTTGTCCAAGCTTGGACAGCTGATAAAAAATTGTTGTCCAAGAAATTGCACTTGGACAACGGTTTTTAACCGCATTGCAAAGGGTCATTTGGAGAGCGGTTTTCAACCGCTGTCCAAGCATATACATTTGGACAGCGGTTTTAAAAAACAAATCGATTTTTAGGCACGGACCCACCAAGCATCTCATATATAAGCCACCAAGTCTCCCAATTAATTGAGGCAATTATTCGCTCCCATGGGGGACCGAACACGGGACCTTGGGCGCCTGAGCGGGGATCAATTCCGCTCGGGCACTAGCTTTCTTGCGTTTACTTAATGAAATTAATTCTATATGTCCTAGAATTCATTTTTTTTACATTTTTTTAAAAAATTCTTTATTTCAATTATCTTATTTATTAATTCAATCACACTTTTTTATATAATAATAATTTTTTTATATAAATTTAAATTAAATTATATTAAAATTATATTTTTTACTTGTTTTTTTTTTAAAAAAGTACACTACGTACCCTTCTTTTAAACTTGTAATACTTTTACTTTTAAAGAAGTAATATACTTTTTTATCTTAATAAGTAATATTTTTCTTTAAACAAGTAATACTTTTTCTTCTAAACAAGTAATATATATATTTCTGTTGGGATATTTTAGTTTTGATAATTTATGCCAAAACATTATTAACTTGTGTTATTCAAGCTAATTTACAGATAACAAGTTAAGGGGGAACGCAAGAACAAATTGAGGGGGGAACTCAAGAAATCAGAAGAAGATGATCGAGATCGACGAGGTCAGAGGCGAGTCGTGATCGAGATCGAGATAGTCGAGATGAGTTCGGAATCAACTGATGAAATCAGGCAAATCGATGTGAAGAAAAAGCTAAAGCCAGCAAATCAGAAGAGAATGTTGCAGATCAGAAGATGAGAAAAAGAGACTGATCAAGATCAGACGTGATCGAGATCAGATATGAAGAGGAGCAGATGAGACTAATCGAGATCAGATATGATAAACTGATATGATAACCTAATGTAGATGACCTGATGCTATCCTGAGATGATCCTAAAGATATGTTGATCTGATCAGTCGAGCTGATCAGATCAGGCAAAGAAGAAATCGATAGCTCGAAGTCAATGTGACCGAGGGTCGGGATGTCCGATTCAGAGAATCGAACTCGAAGAAGCCGAGTGTCAGTATGCTTGATCAGACAAGGTCCGTTGAAGAGAAGTCTGCTGAATCAAGAACCTGAGACTCAGTAAGTTACCGAAGAACCTGAAGGCTCAGATAACCTGAAGGCTCAGATAAACCTGAAGGCTCAGATAACCTGAAGGCTCAGATAACCTGAAGGTTCAGATAGCTCAGATAACCTGAAGGTTCAGATAGCTCGAGATAACTCAAGGCTCGAGGTAATCAAGATCCCGAGATTCGAGAAGATCTCAAGAATATAGTCGTTAGAGACTCGTAAGAAATCAAGAATATAACCATTAGATTCAAATTGGCGTGGACCAATGAGAGGAAGATGACAAGCCTGAAAAGCTGCAAAAAGCTACAGAGTAGTATGGATTTGAATGTGATTCTCTCCAACGGTAACATTCAAATCCACACTATAAATACAACTTCTTCCTTCATTATCAATGGGGGAATTAATGTGATAGAGTGTGGAGAATGTAGCAAACGATGCTACAGAGCTAAGAAGATATGGGTTCCAGCAGTTCCCAGCCAAGGTCGTGTGCCAGATGATGCAAGTCCTGAAATATGGTCTGATCGTAGCACGGCTAAGGCATTCAACAGGAATTGTGCTCCCAATCCTATATACTCAAGCATTCCCACCATAGAACACAGAGCTAGAAATACACGCATATATTCAAGAGTGTTCTACCCTAGATCTAGCCGAGATGTTATATCCTAGTTTAGAGAGATTTTTCCATCCTTAGCATTGAGGCTAAACAAATGTAAGGGAAAATCTCAAACTAGTTGGAAACCAAACAAACCTTACCCAAATCAGTTTGATAGGATAAGTTTGTAGGTGAGTGTGAACTCGGTAAACATCTATAGACAATCCTATGAGGGTGATAAGTCCCGCTTGAGTGTGAACTCGGTAAACATCTATAGGCAATCCCGTGAGGGTGATAAGTCCCGCTTGAGTGCGAACTCGGTAAACATCTCGGCCATCCCGTGAGGGGTATAAGTCTCGTCAGGTTAAAGTCGGTTAAGGTTCCCCTGTGTTAAGGGAAGAGTGGATGTAGGACGGGTTTCGTCCGAACCACTATAAAAATATCGTGTGTTCTTTACTGCTTTATGTTTATACTTGTCATATGCATTTAGTTATAAGCAAAACAACACACATGTTCTTAAAAGAAAAAATTTGGTATCAACATTCCCTCACCCCTGTTTTATATGCACCACATTACATGTTTCGCTTCCGCACGCGCAAAATGGGTTTTTCAACCACCAAAAATCGGGACCATCAATTTCTTTAAACAAGTTATACCTTTCTATTTAAACAAGCTAGTAATACTTTTCTATTTAAACAAGTAATTCTTTTATTTAAACAACTAATACTTTTTCATCTAAACAAGTAATACTTTTCTTGCGTTTATTTAATGAAATTAATTCTATATGTTCTAAAAAAGTACTACCTTTCTTTTAAACTTGTAATAATTTTCCTTCTAAACAAGTAATACTTTTCTATCTAAATAAGTAATATTTTCCTTTAAACAAGTAATACTTTTTCATCTAAACAAGTAATACTTTTCTTTAAACAAGTTATACCTTTCTATCTAAACAAGTAATACTTTTCTATTTAAACAAGTAATATTATGAACAAATTTTACATAAGAATTTGTGTTAATCTCATTATATACGACGAATATTAAAAAGAAATAATACGAGAATTTAAAGAATAAAATATTTGAACTGTACCTAAAAAGAATTTACAAATTAAAACAAAAAAATAAAACAAAAAATAAAAGCTTTAAAAAAAAATTAATTCACTTGGAGAGCGGTTATGAACATCTGTCCAAGCTTTACCTTGGACAACGGTTCAAAACCGCTCTCCAATTACCCTTGCACAGCGGTTATGAACCGCTGTCTAAGCTTTGATCTTGGACAAAGATTTTTAACCGCTGTGTTTTTTTTTTTTTTTGTTAATAGAACCGCTCTCCAAGGAACCACTTGGAGAGCTGTTCGAAAAAAGGGATGTCCAAGTGGAGCTCTCCAAGCTCAAATGTGTAGTAGTGAGGTAGAAAAGTTAGTAAGCTGCAGTGAGTCAGCCTGAAAGCTTTAGGAAGTGTGTTAAGGAATTTCTTTGAAGACCAGAGAGAGTGGACGTAGGAGCTTGAGTCTCTGAACCACTATAATTGCTGTGTTGTTTGCTTTCTGTACTGCATTATATCTGTTGCATGATTTTCACTGAAAGCACATTTTACTGATATTCAGTTCGAAACAATCCACTGAGCTTGCATCAAATTGATTACAGCCTTAACCACTATTTTACTAAGGAAGAGATTTTCAGCAAACTAAAACGAGTATAAACTTAGGGCCAACCATTCCGCACTCTTGATTAGCTAGAACAGATAGTTACCAAACTGAACTAACTCTACTGAGTATTCAGTAAGATAATTATCTGATCCAAGCTTCTCAGGACCTCTGATAAACTCTGGATCATTTGGGCTAATCTGAAGCTTCTGAAAGCTGCTCAGGATCATTGTCTCAGTAGACTCTGACTCAGGGCGATTTGTGCTTCTCAGGGCAAAATTCTCAGGACAACCTGACTCATCTGATCTCAGTGAAGAAAAGTTTTAAAAATCACTGAACACGTGTATTCCCCCCCATACACGTGTGAGACTCGTTTGCACCGGGACCAACAAGTGGTATCAGAGCAGTAGTTCATTTTGACCACTTGCTTTGGTAACCATAGTCTATTTGATGAAAGACTTTGGTGGTCTACTGAATTGATCTTATTGCTGATATCTTACAAGGCTCATTCATCATGCCTTCTAAGAAACTTCCTATGTTCTCTGTTGAGAGCTATGATCTATGGAGACTAAGAATGCAGGCTCATCTGTATTCCAAACATGAGAGAATGTGGAGAGTGGTTTCTGAAGGACCATTCAAATATACTGTTGTGAATCCCAGAATTACTGATACTGAGAGGAATGATCCCAGAGATGAATTTCCAAAACCTGATGATCAACTTACTCCTAATGAGAGAAAGTTAGTCAATTTGGACTACATTGCTAAAGATACTCTATATATCACTATTGATGATGGTGTTATGGGGATGATTTCTCACTGTGAAAGAGCAAAGGAAATATGGGACACACTTGCTATCATGTGTCAAGACACATATCATATTAAAAAAAATAAACTTTATGTTGCTATTAGAAAGTTTGATAGATTTGAAATGGAAGATGGTGAATCCATTGACAAACTGGAAGTCAGATTCACTAGCATTATGAATGATCTAAATGCTCTTGGGAAAAGATACCCACAGACAGAAGTGGCACTGAAAGTTCTTAGAGGATTGTCTAAGAAATGGGATATACATGCTGTGGTAATTGAAGACACCAAAAATATTGATTCCATGCCATACCAACAAGTTTTCTCTGAACTGAAAGCTTATGAGTTTGTGATTGACAAGAAAACTAAGAAATCTGATAGCAAAGATGATTCTTCATCTAGCAAGAATGTGGCTTTCAAAACCAAAGAGAAACCCTGTAAATCTAGAGAGTCTGAGAACTCAATTGCCAAAAATTAGGATGAGCCAAGAGGATAAGCTAGTACTGATGGCAAGGAGGTTTGAAAGACTCAATAGCAGATACAGAAAATATAAGAAATATTACAGGAACCACAGGTACAAGAACAGGAATAACTCAGAGGCTGAGGACAGACCCACTGAGAAAAGGAAGGACCACAAAGCTGAAGGTTCCTCATCCAGGAAGAAGGACTCCAAGACCAAGGAGGAAAGTGATCAGGATGATGATACCAACAGATGTTATAACTGTCAGAAGAAAGGTCATTTCCAGTATGACTGTCCTGAGCTGAGTGCCAAAGAAAGAAAGGAGAGACAAGCCAAGAGAGACAGAAAGATCTCTAGCAAGAAGGCTATGATTGCTGAAGAAGAAGAACAATCTGAAGAAGGATCCAGTTCTTCAGATGAGATATTCTCAGATAGTGACAGTGATGATGTCTGCCTTGTTGCTATGGAGGAGGTAAATTCTTCTATCTCTGTTGTTGCTCCTACACAAGCACCTGAGTTATCAAGTTCAACTGTAACTAGTAACTTTGACCTGATGAATTCTTTTGATAATCTTATGAAGGACTATTATGTGTTACAAGAACTGCTCACAGAAACTCAAGAGCAGAATAAGGAACTGACTGCTGAGAATCTGAAGTGGAAAGACTCTAAAAATGCTGAGATCACTTCTCAATTGATGGGAACTACTGATGAACTAGATGTTCTGAAAGTACAACTCTTAGAAAAAGAGAAAGTGATAGAAATCCTGAATGGAAAATTAGAGAAATCCATTGAGGAGATTCAGCTTATCAGAACTGAGTTCAATGACCTCTTTGAGAAGCATGAGACTCTAAAGAAAAGTGAGGATAGTGCTCAGAGAAAGTTAGCTCTATTGAATTCTGCATCTAAAGTAATAGATGAAATTCAGAGTTATCAAAGACCTGCAACTATAAAAGCTGGATTGGGATATAATCCAGGGGGAACCTCACAAGGTCTTCTGAATGCTACTTCTAGTAGCACTAAGACTGTCTTTGTTAAACCAGTGGCTTGTACCAATCTTCTTACTGAAGAACAACCCAGAGTTTTAGACAAGGGTAAAGGACCTATGGTTTCAGAAAAACTGAAGGTTCAGGGAAGAAAGCCCAAACCTCAGGAAAAGGCTAGAAAACCTGAACACTCAGTAGGAAATTTTCAGGCCAGTACTTCAAAGCCTTAGGCTAAGAATACCAACCTGAAGAAATCTGCACTGAACCATCAGAGGAATTTTCAGAAGAGAAACACTCAGCAGAGATATTCTCAACTGAAAAGACCAAGTCCTCAGATTACTGAAAGACCACAAATTCAGTACAGGCAACCTAAACCCCACTTTCCTAAAGGTAAAGGTTTCCTGAACCCAAGTCAGCAGAAACAGAGACCAGCTGCACCAAGGCCAAGGCATTGGAACAAGAGACCTGAACCCAAGAAGAACTCTAAGGCTCATGTTCATGCTAAGACTGGCACTCATACACAGGGTACTGCCAAGGCACCTAGGGTGGTGAATGTGTATGTAGATGCTTATGGGAGACAAATTAGCCACTCTAAAGTAATTAGAGTTATCAGGCAGATTTGGGTTCCAAAAGGCACCTAAGACCTGATCTGTTTTTCAGGTGAAGGAAAATGGCACTGAGCTGAATGAAGACAACATAGCCCTGATGAGTGGAAATGAATTGGCTCCTGCTGCATGGTATCTGGACAGTGGATGTTCAAGACATATGACAGGATATAAGCAATTACTCACTGACTATGTTGAACAAAAAGGCCCTCAGATTACATTTGGAGACAACTCCAAAGGACAGACTGAAGGATATGGAACTCTTGAAGTTGATTCTGTTCATATCCATGGTGTTTCTTATGTGTCTGGTTTAAAGCATAACTTGCTTTCAATCAGTCAATTCTGTGACAAAGGATTCAGTGTTGAGTTCTCAAAGAACTTATGTTATGTGAAAGATAATGCTTCACAACAAATATTACGGACTGGTACTAGAAAAGGAAATGTGTATCTTGCTGATTGGAGACTATCTTCTAAAGATACATGTTTGGTTGCAAAAAGTTCTACTGACACCAGTTGGTTGTGGCACAAAAGGCTGAATCACTTAAACTTCAAAACCCTGAACAAACTTGCAAGATTAGCACTTGTGAGGGGGTTACCCAATGAAGTGTTCAGTAAAAATCATATATGTGATGCCTGTCAGAAAGGAAAACAAATCAGAGCATCATTCAAAAGCAAAGTAGAAGTTTCTACTGACAGAATACTTCAACTGTTACATATGGATCTTTTTGGTCCAGTGACACCTGTAAGCACTAATGGCAGGAAATATACACTTGTGGTAGTTGATGACTACTCTAGATACACATGGGTCATATTCTTACTCAGTAAGAAAGAGACTCAGACAAAACTACCTGAACTACTGAAAAGACTCAATACTGAAAAGAATCTGAGTGTGGTCAAAATCAGATCAGATAAAGGAACTGAATTTATCAACCATATTTGATTATTATGCAGCAAATGGAATAACTCATGAAACATCAGCTGCAAGGACCCCATAACAGAATGGTGTTGCTGAAAGAAGAAATAGGACTCTGAAAGAAGCTGCAAGAACAATGATTGCTGAAGTTGATATTCCTAAGAGATTTTGGGCCGAAGCTATCAATATTGCATGCTACTCTCAGAACAGATCCATGCTGACCAAGAATCAAGGAAAAACTCCTTATGATCTGTGGAATGAAAGGAAGCCTCTTGTTTCTTTCTTTCGTGTGTTTGGTTGCAAGTGTTTCATACACAACAATGGTAAAGATCAATTGAAAACTTTTGATAGCAAAGCTGATGAAGGAATACTTTTAGGATATTCTGAAGTCAGTAAAGCCTTCAGAGTTTACAACTGTAGGACTCTTATTGTGGAAGAAACACCTCATGTTGTTTTTGATGAATCTACTTGTGTTCAGAAGAAACAGGAACATGACTCAGGAGAACTGACCCAGAGAATCACCAGACTTAGCCTGAAAAAGAATGATAAAACATCCTCTGAACCTGAAAAGAAGAAGTCAATCACTTTCTATGAATGGAGTGAATCAGACTCGGATACAGAAGTTCAGGATGGAAGTACTCAGGGTGGTGAGACTCAGGATGGAAATTCTCCACTGACGGAAAGCCAACACACTGAAGTTGACCAATCTGAACATACACCAGTTCAGACTCAGGTATGTAATGCTGATGAAGATGTGGTCACAACTGAGGCAAACTCTGAATCTATCAACCAAGGGGGAACAAATGTCTCTGACAATGTTCTGAATGGAATTTCCCCTAAGAAAGATGATTCACTCTCTCCTTTTCTGTTGTTCCCTGAATTTGATGAATTACCTGAACCTAACAATTCTGATGTTGAGGATACCACGGAAGGGAGGAATATCCTGGAGAAGATGGTTGGATAGTCATCCTACAAGTCAGATTGTGGGTGATCTATCAGAAGGAGTTAAAACAAGAAGGTTCCATGGTGAAAGTGCTCTGTTCTGTTGCTTCCTATCTGAAAAAGAACCGACTGAGATTGAAGAAGCTCTTCAAGATTCTTTCTGGATTACTGCTATGCAAGAAGAGCTGAATCAGTTCACAAGAAATGAAGTTTGGGAGCTAGTGGACAGACCTAATAGGCAAAATGTAATTGGAACTAAGTGGGTGTTCAAGAATAAGAGAGATGAGAAAAACAACATTGTAAGAAACAAGGCAAGGCTAGTTGCACAAGGTTACTCCCAAGAAGAAGGCTTGGATTATGATGAAACCTTTGCACCTGTTGCAAGACTAGAAGTCATCAGAATGTTTCTTGCATATGCTGCCCACATGAATTCACAGTCTATCAAATGGATGTGAAAAGTGCATTTCTGAATGGTGTGCTTAAGGAAGAAGTTTATGTGGAACAACCTCCAGGATTTTCTTAGAATGACCAAGTTTACAGGCTCAGGAAAGCCTTGTATGGTCTTAAACAAGCACCCAGAGCATGGTATGACACCCTTTCTCAGTTTCTTACTGACCATGGTTTTATCAAAGGAACTGTTGATAGGACTTTGTTCAGGATATCTTACTAGTTTAGATTTATGTGGATGACATCATATTTGGATCACCAAATCGTCAGTTGTGTGAGAAGTTTTCTACCCTGATGAAAGGAAAGTTTGAGATGTCTATGATGGGAGAGATAAATTTCTTAGACTTCAGGTGAAACAGACTAAGGAAGGAATTTTCATCAATCAACAGATCACTACTTTCAAAGTGATCGCCTGAGCTGATACATTTTTAAAACCCGTCTCTGATCTAATACCTTCAATTGGTATCAGAGCGAGGAGTTCAACAGATCACTATTTTCAAAGTGACCACCTGAACTGATCTTTTAAAACCAAAAACCCGATCTCTGTAATTGCATATTTTTTAAATGTTTTGGCATCATTATCAAAAAGGGGGAAATTGTTGGGATACTTTAGTTTTGATAATTTATGCCAAAACATTATTAACTTGTGTTATTCAACCTAATTTACAGATAACAAGTTAAGGGGGAACGAAAGAACAAATTGAGGGGGAACTCACGAAATCAGAAAAAGATGATTGAGATCAGACGAGGCTGCAGACGAGAATGATCGAGATCAGATGAGTTAGATGAGTTCCGGAGTCAACTGATGAGCTGTGCAAATCAGATGTGAAGAAAAGCTAAAGCCAGCAAATTAGAAGAGAATGTTGCAGATCAGAAGATGAGCAAAAGCGACTGATCAAGATCAGACGTGATCGAGATCAGATATGAAGATGAGTAGATGAGACTCATCGAGATCAGATGTGATCGAGATCAGATATGATAATCTGATATGCCAACCTGATGCAGATGACCTGATGTTATCCTGAGATGCTGAACTGAAGAAATGATGATCTGATCAATCGAGCTGATCAGATCAGGCAAAGAAGAAATCAGATAGCCTGAGTCAATGTGACCTGAGGGTCAGAATGTCTGAACTCAGAAGAGCTGAACTCAGTAAGCCTGAGTGTCAGTATACCTGTTCAGACAAGGTCCGCTGAAGAGAAGTCTGCTGAATAAAGGAACCTGAAACTCAGATAACCTGAAGGCTCAGATAACCTGAAGGCTAAGATAACCTGAAGGCTCAGATAACCTGAAGGCTCAGATAAACTGAAAGCTCAGATAACCTGAAGGTTCAGATAGCTCAGATAACCTGAAGGATCACATAACCTGAAGGCTCGGATAGAACTAAAGATCCTGAGACTCAGAAGAAACTAACGAATATAACCGTTAGATTCAGCTGACGTGGACCAATGAGAGGAAGACGACAAGCCTGAAAAAAGCTACAAAAAGCTACAGAGTAGTATGGATTTGAATGTGATTCTCTCCAACGGTAACTGTTGGGAAATCTGTATTTTAGTTTTGATGGAAGTTCCAAAACAGGTTGTAATAGGACCAGTCAGACCTGTTAGATGACTGATGACTTAGAATCAGATTAAGATGACCAGCTGAAATGTATAGATAGCTGATGTAAAAGATAGGTCACATATTGAGGGGGAACTCAATATGTATAGGTCAGGTCGAAGTATCAGATGACCCAGACAAGGTCAGATGATCAGAAGACTAAGAACAAATCAAAAGACAAGAAGTCAGAAGATCAGGTGAAGACAGAAGACACTGAAGACTCAGATGAACATGAAGACTCAGATGAACCTGAAGACTCAGATAGACACTGAAGACTCAGATAGACACTGAAGACTCAGATGAACCTGAAGACTCAAATAAACCTGAAGACTCAGTAACAAACCTGAAGACTCAGTATGACTGAAGACACTGAGGCTCAGAGTCACCTGAAGATCAGAAGACTACCAGAAGACCTATATCAGCGGAGTCTGCGTATTGAGCTAAGACAATATGCATCAGAAGACTCAAACAAGGTAGACTGATCAGTTACCCGATCAAGTCGGCTCACACCTGGTGACAATCAAAAAAAGATACACCAGACAAGACGAATCTTCTACAAAAGGAATTTCAATCGTCTAACGGACAAATTTCTGAAGTGCCGCCTCGCGAAGCTAAGGAGAAAGCGACATGTGCACAAAAAGAGCTGACAACACGGGATACGATGTTGCGGATAAAAACAGCGCTAATCATGCCTACGACCACGCCGATAATCGGAGCACGTCACAATCATATCTTACAACCTACCTAATATAGCCCGAAATTCAAATTTCTCTCCAACGGCTCTTTGATTTAGAGGTCTATAAAATGGGATTGTTCACGAAGACCAACAAGAGACAACTAGCAAGAACGAACACGGAGACACCGCAAAAGAAGCAAAAGCTACAGCATAATCTCCGCTCAAAGAACACTATATTTGAAGATTATTCTTAGAGTGTTCATCCCATTAGTTCTTACCAAGAAATCCTATCCACTAGCATTTTGGCTACCTAAAAAACCAGGATAGATTTCCAGTTGGAACCCTCAAACATTCTTTACCCAAACGCAAGTTAGGTTAAGTTTGTTCCCAGAATATTTCAGACTAGGGATTCTAGTTTTCTGATTTCTAGTTCGGTTGAGTGTGAACTCGATAAACATCTGTAGAGTGTGAACTAAATAAACATCTCGGCCATCCCTTGAGGGATATAAGTCCCGCAGGTTAAGTTTGTAGAGTGAGAACTCAGTAAACATCTCGGCCATCCCGTGAGGGGTATAAGTCCCGCAGGTTAAGTTCGATTAAGGTTCCCCTGTGTTAAGGGAAGAGTGGACGTAGGACGGGTTTCGTCTGAACCACTATAAAAAGTCTTGTGTGCATTTACTTGCTTTCTTATTGCTTTACACTATTCACACAACTGAGTTTAAACCAACATACATATTCTAAGTTAAGCTCAGTCTGCACCAAGCAACTGATCTGATCAGGTTGACACTGTAGTCAGCTGATTGAAAACTGACTTAAGAATCTGAATTGATAAAACTGGTTTTCACACGGGTAAAAACAAGCTTCTGCACCACTCAGTTAAACTGACAGATATCAAACTGATCTGCCCTTAAGCACTCAGTAAGATTGAACATCAGCCTAAACTGATACACTAGCACTCTGATCGGGTAATCTGCAAATCACACCTGATCCGCACGAAAAGTTTTGGAAGTCTATTCACCCCTCCCATCTAGACTTCCACCCTCACAAAACCCGTTCGGGACCTACAGTAACATTCAAATCTACACTATAAATACAAGTTCTTCCTTCATTATCAGAAGTGGAAGAGTGGTGAAAGAGTGTGAGAATGTAGCAAATGATGCTACAGAGCTAAGAAAATATGGGTTCCAGCAGTTCCCAGCCAAGGTCGTGTGCCAGATGATGTGAGTCCTGAAATATGGCCTGATCGTAGCACAGCTAAGGCATTCAACACAACTACAGAGTCAAATCATCGAGCATCTCCACCATAGAACACAGAGAAAGAAATACACGCATATATTCAAGAGTGTTCTACCCTAGATCTAAGCACAAATGCTATATCCTAAGCTTAGAGAGATTTTTCCATCCTTAGCATTAAGGCAAAACAAATGTAAGGGAAAATCTCAACCTAGTTGGAAACCAAACAAACCTTTACCCAAATCAGTTTGAGTTAGGTTAAGTTTGTCACCGCAAGATTTTAGACTAGGGATTCTAATTTCTGATTTCTAGGTTCGGTTGAGTGTGAACTCGGTAAACATCTATAGGCAATCCCGTAAGGGTGATAAGTCCCGTTTGAGTGTGAACTCGGTAAACATATGTTGGGTGTTGGACTAACACATAAAACTAAGTCCACTAGGTTAAGTTGGTTAAGTTGGTGCCCCGAAAGGGAAGAGTGGATGTAGGGCGGGTTTCGTCTGAACCACTATAAAATATCGTGTGTTCTTTACAACTTTATGTTTATACTTGTCATATGCATTCGATTACAAGCAAAACAACACACATCGTTCTTAAAAGCGAAAAATTTGGAATCACTCTGCCATCACCCCTGTTTTATATGCATCACATGACATGTTTGCTTCCGCACGCGCAAAATGGGTTTTTCTCCACCAAAAATCGGGACCATCAAGATGGATCCTGATCCTGAAGGTAAATCAGTAAATCACACTGATTATAGAGGGATCGTTGGATCATTACTATATCTCACTGCAAGTAGGCCTGATATAACATTTGCTGTTGGGATATGTGCAAGATACCAAGCTAATCCTAAGGCTAGTCACATGGAGGCTGCCAAAAAGATTCTGAAATATCTTAAAAGGCACTGTGAATAGAGGATTATGGTATCCAGTTGATGATAACCTTGAATTAACTAGTTATTCAGATGCTGATTATGGAGGATGTAGAATGACAGGAAGTCTACTATAGGAACTTGTCAATTTCTTGGAAGTAAATTGATATCATGGTTTTCAAAGAAACAAACCTCAGTAGCAACCAGTACTATTGAAGCTGAGTACATGGCTGCAGGAAGTTGTTGTGCATAGATTCTTTGGCTCAGACAACAATTGAGGGATTATAAGATTATAGCCAATGAAGTACCTATATTTTGTGACAATAATAGTGCAATTGCTATTACACAAAATCCGGTATTGCACACCAGATGTAATCATGTTGATATCAGACATCACTTCATCAGAGATCATGTTGAAAAGAAGGATATAAGGATGGAGAAGATTCATACTAATAAACAGAGGGCTGATATCTTGACTAAACCTTTGGCTGAATCAAGATTTCAGGAACTATAAGTAGAATTAGGGATGTTGGATCCAGGTGAATGAATTTCACTGAAGGGAGAAGTCCTTTAGGAGCATGTAGTTATTCAAGAGGAATAACTCAGGACAAAATCATCTCAGGATGGAAATTGAGACTTAGGACGAAATTTTGTCAAGATCAATATTCAGTAAGGTTTATGTATTCAAATAATCCTGAAGTTATGTTGATACATGCATTAAATTCAGTAGCATTTATTCCACAAGGATTACTCAGTAATCATTTGAAATAAATGACAAAAGTCCTGAACTTTTAAAGCGGGAATGTTTAAAGTACATTTGACTGAAAAAGACGAACAGTCGCCTCGATTTCCGAAAAACAGCCATTTGTCAACCTATAAACTGCTACTTGCATATTGTCCAGAAAATTAGCCAAAAATAGCCATACTTCTAAGTTTTTCCTCAAAATCTGGTTAAATCTCAACCGTTCATTATATTGTTTCGAGATTTAATCACAACTCTTGGTATATGATTTTCAAAATCATATATAAACCAACTGTTTACCTTCCTTCATCATTTTTACACTCAAACGATTCAAAATCCTAAAAACCCTTTTCCTCAAAAACCCTCATTTCTCACTACCCCAAAATTTCTCTCGTAATGGAGTTCCCAAATTACTCGATGATCAAGGTTCTTGCGGAAACAGAGAAGCCATATTTTGAACACTTAGTAGCCATGATCGACAATAAAGCTACTATGGTTGAAGAAGAAGCTCTAACTATGTTGCGGAGGGCTGGATTGTCACGGCTGGTGAGCAATATGCCAGATTCCGAACTATCCCAGGAGGACGTGGTGGTTTGGTTTCGCAACTAAGTTTCGGAACTTATGCAAAATCAAAAGTGGAGGTGGTTTGCACCAAACAGGTGATACTCTCTTTAGAAGATATTAATTCAGAGTTTGAATTAAACAATAATGGAGGAGATCCAGCATTGTATATGTCTGGAAGAGAACAAGACATTTTTTACCGTTTTGCAGAATCGAAGGTGGAGTTGAAAGGGGCCCTGCATAAATGATGTTTGAAGCCAAAATACAGGGTCTTAATTGACATTGTGGCCAAGTGCTTGATGAGAACCTCTGGAAGTTTGGAACAAGTGAGCCTGACCAAATTGAGGCTCATGGAGGCAATAGAAGACTCTCCTTCTGTTGATTTCAACTGGTTAAAATTCTTGGTGGATTGCATTCTTCACCAAAATCAGAAGTTGAAGTATGCCAAAGGAGCGTTTACCAAGAATGGGAAGATATTGTTTGGGACAAAGATCAGTTTTCTAATCGAAACCTTGCCCAGAGAAAACATGTTTCTGTTAACTGGAGAGGAATTTTCACGGAATAGGAATATGTTCTGCAAGCCAATGTCACAAAAATGGAAAGTTGTTCCTTCAGACAGCCAGGGCTCGATGGCTCAGGAGGAACCAGAGGATTAGGATGATTATAATTCTTATCAAGATAATGTGGTCATTGTTGAAGTTGTCCAGAAACCAATCAGGACAGCATCAGTAAAACTTCCTGAAGCATCACGAGAAGAAGAAAGAAGAAAGAAATCCCTTGATTTACTGAAAGTAAAAAGGGAAATTGGTGAGAAGAAGAAGGCTCAGGAGGAGCAAAAGAAGAAGAAGAAGAAGAAGAAGAAACTAAGAACCATTCGGGAACAAGAGTCGAGAGTAAAATCCCCTCTTGATACACTTGCCAAAGTTATCTCTCAGGCAACTGCGGCAGAGACCACTCAGGACCTAAATCCTTTAGAAGGTGCAGGAGAGGAGGACGTCTTTACTGAAGTACTTGGTACTAGTATTTGCAATGATAGGATTACCCGAGAAATCTTCGCAGGTTCTCAAAAACTTGTTGAAGACAACCAAATGACCCTCCCACCCACACAACCCTCAGAGCCAGCAGAGTTTGACCAACTCGTGCTGAGGAAGCTTGCTGAGAAAGAGCCAGCCACTCAGGATAAAGGTGGAGAAGGAAGTCAGGACAAAGATGATCAGGATCAGGACAGAATAGAGAAAGATATTCCTGAAGAGAAGCAGAAGGAAGCTGGTTCAAGTGTTGAGGCTACACTTCAGGGGGAACAAGTTCAGGATGCTCCTCCATTGTAAATGATCACATTTGACCAGACTGTCCAATACCTATTGAAACCTGAGGTAGAGATCATAGAAATGACTGATACAGGGGTGCAGACAGATGCTGAAATTCCCATTCCTCCAACACCTGCTGTTGATCTTACTCCTATCTTGGAGAAGCTGACCAAGCTTGAGCCCATTGTTGATCAGATTTCTAAGCTTGAGCCTCTGGTTGATCAAGTAACCAAGATTACTGAAGTTCAAACTTCTCAGGGAGCCATGGTTGATTTTATGAGCACATCAATGGCTAAGGCAGATCAGGTAACTTCATTATCTACATCTATTGATAATAAGTTTACTGAGATACATGCTAGACTGGGGGATATTTCTAGAGATGTGTTAGCAGAGATGGAGAAGAAGTACTTGTTGAGGACAAGTATGTTGGAAGATTTGATGAAGACCAGGACCAAAGAGTTGATTAAGGCACTTGTTGAGGAAATGAGTTCATCACTCATGACCAAGATACAGGCTACTTATGGTGGTCTTGCTGAGGATACAACAACTGGTCTGAATGTGCTGCAGAGACTTCAGGATGAGAATTTTCATATTGCTGTTGAACTTCGATCAGTTGGGCGTGAGCAGCTGCACATGGACAGAACCCTTTCGCAAATTTTGGTCAACTATGATGCCAAAAAGGGGGAAAGTTATGATATGCTCACGAAGCTTCCAGCTATTGAAGGGAAATTACTGACCCAGGAAGAAGTCATCGTATCCAAAGGGAAGAGAAAAAGCCTGAAGTGTCGGTACATCCTGAGGCTGCTGCTGAGATTATTCAGGAACGTACAAAAAGGCAGAGGGCTCATGAGTCAAGCAAGATGGGAGAGGCTCATGGTGTCCTGATATCTATTCCTGAAAAATCCCAAGTGATCCCTACTACAGATAAGCCAATCAGGAGGAGATTGTCCGGGGAGTTCTCTGAGGTTGAGGCACATAAGAGTGAAGAATCTGAAACCGATGAACTCTTCAAAGAGTGATTTGGTGAATATGATGTGGCCTCCAAGAGACTGAACTGGGATTGGCACAACTCAGTAAAGATGATTGAAGCTGAGAAGAAAAGAAAAGCTGCAGTATCTGTGTCAGGATCAGAGATGACCAGAAAGGCCAGAGAAGATGCTAAGAGGATCAGGGGAGGATTCCAAAGATTTGTTATAAGGAGGAGAGGCACAAAACCAAGGAAGAGGCAATGGCCCCATACTGATAAGTGGATGCCTATTGAGATGAATGATAAATGGGAGCTTGCCAAGAGGGAATTTGTATTCAACTATGATGTTCTACAAGTTTGGCCTCGTCCTATTGCTGACAGAGATGATGCATTTATAGCATATCTTCTGAGGAATTTCACTGATATGTGTCAGAAATGGTTTAATCTGTTTGACACTCTGGGATATTAGTTAAAAGCTCCAAGACAGATAAAGTACCCTCCACCCAAGTTAAGAAATGGGATGATCAACTTCGATTTCATCCATGCAAACTTTGTGGATCAGGCCAACTATTTGGAGCTGACAGGAAATGATTCAAGGACCATTCAAGAAAGAGAAGAGCTGAAGAAAAGATACTATGGAATGTTCAATCTCGACCCACCAGCTGATGAGATTGAATCTGAAGAAGAATGATGTACCTGATGTATTTTATCTTTTGATATTCAGTAGAGTAGGATCAACCTTGTATCCTGTACTTAAATTTTCTAATTAATGAAAACTCTGCAGATGGCTTTTGTTCTGAAGAGATAATATCTCATTATCTTACTGATGTATGATTGATGGTTGCCGTGTAAATCTTTATCTGTTATAGGAATTGAAACCTGAATAGATGATAGGTTTATTATGTTCGCATATCTGTAACAAGATGGTTTTGGCATCATAAAAAAGGGGGAGATTGTTGGGAGATGAATTTAATAAAAGATTTTGATTAGATCCCAAAACCCCTGAGTATGACATGTATCAGGACATCATGATAGTATGGGATCAGGATCATGTTTCAATAGACACTAGGACTCAGGATTATCTGCACAATGTGTAGTCAACAGATATAAATCAAGAAATTTTAGTATACTGAAAGACTCAGAAGACTCAGAAGACTCTAAAGACTCAAAATAATCCTGAAAATTCAGAAAACACTCAGGAAATTTTGTGTACTGAACAAAAAGGACCCTGAACCACTATCTTAATGGAATAGTATTGTGTTCATTCCTAGTACAAACAAACAGAATGTTAGACATTTGTGGACATTGAGGAACATATCAGATAAGAAAGGTCAACTTAATAAGAGCCATTTTTTTTGTCTCTTTCAAAGAAGGATTTCGACCAATGAGGAAGCAACAACAACGTGCTTTACTGACACTGAAAGCGACATCTCACTGAAGAAATGTCAGACTGCTATCTTCCAGTTCACAGAAATTGGTGATTGGCTACATGGTTGCATATTACCTAAAACATGCAAGGGTGTGTTCAAACCACAAAATAGTTGTTCATCAATAACCAGAAGAGGAAACTCTTGATGCTATCTCTTCCAATGGATAGTTTTTCAAAGAGTGACCTTAGAGAAGTTGCCTATAAATACCAGTGACCTTCACCATTGAGAGGTCACGGGAAATTAAAGCAACTCAAGAGCTCATTCGTATTCTTGCAAATTGAAGTACTCGAAAAACCTAGAATTTCCCAAGTGTTTCACATTGAAGAGAGCTTATTCACTAAGCCTAGATTTGATAGATATATCCAAAGCTTAGTAGAGATATCCTAGCCTTTGCATTTATTCTTATAGTAAAGGATATCTCAACCTAGTTGGAAACCAACCCAAACCCAAACCCTTTGATAAGGTAGTTTGTGTGTGTGTATTGTTGGTGAGTTAGAGTTGTAAAGAGTGTGAGTAAGCTGCAGGTTAGTCAACCAGAAAATTCTAAGAGGAGAAGTTAGTAAGCTACTTGTGGTAGTCTGAAAACTTGTGTGTGTTGAGTTAGTAAGCTGCAGTGAGTCAGCCAGAAAACTCAAGGTAGAAAAGTTAGTAAGCTGCAGTGAGTCAACCTGAAAGCTTTAGGAAATGTGTTAAGGAATTTCTCCAAAGATCAGAGAGAGTGGACATAGGATCTTAAGTCTCTGAACCACTATAATTGTTGTGTTGTTTGCGTTTTGTACTGCATTATATCTGTTGCATGATTTTCACTGAAAGCACATTTTACTGATATTCAGTTGGAAACAATCCACTGAACTTGCATCAAATTGATCACAGTCTTAACCACTATTTTACTAAGGAAGAGATTTTCAGCAAACTAAAACGAGTATAAACTTAGGGCCAACCATTCCGCACTCTTGATTAGCTAGAACAGATAGTTACCAAACTGAACTAACTCTACTGAGTATTCAGTAAGATAATTATCTGATCCAAGCTTCTCAGGACATCTGATAAACTCAGGATCAGTTGGGCTAATCTGAAGCTTCTGAAAGCTGCTCAGGATCATTGTCTCAGTAGACTCTGACTTAGAGCGATTTGTGTTTCTCAGGGCAAAATTCTCAGGACAACCTGACTCATCTGATCTCAGTGAAAAAAAAGTTTTAAAAATCACTGAACACGTGTATTCCCCCCCATACACGTGTGAGACTCGTTTGTACCGGGACCAACAGTATGACTTATCAAGACTTGAAGCTTCTTCCATCCTTCTTTGTCTGTCCAGCTCTGCCTTCTTCAATTCTTCAATTTTCCTTATTTCTGCTTCTGATGATTTCTTTTTCTTTGCAAAAATAGCAGCTGGTTTCTTTCCCTTCCTGGCATGCTCAGCTGAATCAGTGGATGATGAGGAAATAACTTCTTCCAATTCTGCAGCAGCCTTGGCATCTTTCTTCATTCTTTTCTGATCCAGAGTTATCTGGATCCCTGCTACACAGTTCTCCACTTGATTTAGCCTTTGCAGAGTTTCAGCATTCTTCTCTTTCAGCTCAGAACTGAGGTCACCAATTTGCTTTGAGAGATCTTGCTTTAGAGTTCCAAGGGAAGAAGATTCATCAGAAGGATTGGCCTTTTCGATCAAGGTCAGCATGGAAGATTGAACTTTATCCACAATAGGACTGACCCTGTCGAACAAGTTCTCAAATTTATCTGCAGTAGAATTGACCCAGTTCGTAGCACCAGGAAGATCATTTTGTAATCTGGTCAATTCTGCCATCTTCTCGTTCATCATCAGAGTAAATTGTTAATTTCATGTTTCTTCAATCTTGGCCATACGCTCGTTTACCTCAACCATTTTGTCAGTAGTAGTATCTCTTAAATCTTCAGATATGCGTGCGCAGTGAGATGCTACATACTCTCTCTCAGTGCGAATGGCTTTCTCGATTTGACGGGGAACAAAAAAGCTGACATCGTCCCTGAACATATGTGCCATATTCGCCCTGAAAGAGTTCTTGATATACTTCATCATATTATCTTCAAAGGAAGGAGAGGTTTGGAGAATCTTCACGACTTGAGCTGCTGATGTCGAGGGGCCTTCGACCTCCATTTCTTCAGCTTGAATAGCCCCAGCAGTCAGGTCGATGAAGTGTTCGGCTGATTGTGCCTCAGCTGATGGGGACTCTGCCGCATCTCCCACATCAACGTCATCGGCAGCTTCCACAGGCTCCTCAACAATTCGGATCTGTTTCGCTGTCTGCTCTATGTCGGCCATCTGTTCAAAAATCTCCTCAATGCTGATTGGGCCGACAACAGCAGCCTCTTCGTTCTCATCAGAATGTGGCATATTCCTCATTGCCCTGTTGTATTTGACCATCTTATAGGTCATCTCTCTATGAATGGAGTATCTGGCATACCCAACTGTCACGTGATGAGTCTTGCAACAGCATCATCTGACAAGAGATCAGGTGCAGTTTCGACCCCAGCAACTTTTCGCATCTGCAGCTCATATTCTAGAAATGAATGAATTCCACCCTTTTGCTCCAATACATCTCCAAAGTCCTCAAACTTCTTCAACCGGATGTCCCGCCATGTAAGCACATCCAGTACTGTAGCTTTGGCGTCTGGTTTGAGGGCCAGTTCAGGGTATCGTTCCTCAATCATCTTCTCCAAACGCCTTCTGATGACTTTCTCAGTAAAGGATAAGGCTTCTGCTTGGGGAGAGGATGATGGGAGAGGAGAAGACGACACAGCAGACTCTGGGACTGCTTGTACTGGCTCAATAGTTTATAGAGCCTCCCGATCAGGTGATGAGGCCTCCAAGTTGGCAGAATCAGTAGAGGCCAGTAGAGCAGTAGGAATTGGCTCAGTCTGCGCAGGGCCCGTTGATGCTTGTCCTGGGCCTTTGGGTAGCTTGATGATCAGAATGCGATCATCATCAGAATCAGATGACTCATCCACCAGTACCGTCTGTCGCTTTTGCTTTCCTTTGCCAGTAACTTCTATTGCTGATGCAGATTTTGCTTTCTAGGCAGCTGGTTCTTTGATAACAAGTTCTGGCTTCCTGGTGGTTGCCTTTCTTTTCTGACCACCTTTACCTGCCCTTCGGACTTCTAGTGCTGATTTAATAGCAGCTTCTGCTACATCATCAGTTGGGCCAGGTAACAGACGGTTGATGATCAGGATTTTCTTGTGAGTGAGCTTGTAGGAAATCATCTCATCCTCACTCCAGTCTCCATCTCTCATAAGGTCAATCAGAATGAGAGAGACCTTATGCAGCAAAGTTATTTTGGCAGAAATCACTACTTTCCCTTCTTCCACCACAAACTTGTCCGATTCTTCCAGCAATCTTCTCTTCAAAAAACCCAGCCAGTTGACTTTAGCATTATGGATGATGGCAGTCATAATTCTGGCCTTCTCTTGGGTGACCCGCATCCAGGCTGTATGTGATGCCCACAATAACTTTCTGAACAATATCGAACAAGAGTCGATATTTCCTTTTAAGCATAGACTTCTTGAAACCTTTGGAGTGATGAGCATCCACAGGCCGTAGAAGATTCTTGATAACCGCACACTCTTCAGAAGCTAAATATGCGTCGGGCATTATGCCATCAGCCGAAGCTGGAAGTCGGAAGATTCTGAACAGGTCGTCATCGGTGATTTCCAAGTGTTCTCCCTGAACCTCCGAATAAAATACACCCTCGTGGTCTATCAGATTATAAAGAAACTCGAGAGCACCGTCCAAAAGAATCGAATCCGTACTCGCTGAACTGTACGTCTTCAAGCCACAATCCTTTAGCAATTTGAGAATCTCAAGGGACTCAGGATCTGTGGTGGTCCTGAAATTGACGCACCGTTCTTCTATAACCTCATCAGCAAAATTCCTGAAGACTGGGTCTTTGGGTTCCGGTGAATCATGAGATGAGGAGTGGGCAGTTTCTGCAATCTGTCGTACTTTGGGTCCATTTCTGAAACATATTCCAACAATTGATGTTAGATTAAGGGTTAAAACATATTTTGCAGAGATTTCAGTTAGTATGTGGCCATGTCCCAAATTAAGCATCAATATAAGATCTGTAACCCTAGCACATAACAATTATCAAATTTTAAAAAAATATATGCTATGCAAATTACTAGATATATATACACAAGAGATATTAATGAGAAAAGGAGTATATTTTGATTTGCAGAAACAAAATTTGCAGAGCTTTAAGCTTGCGTGAAATTTGCAGAGAAAGTTTAAGAGTTTGTGAATCGTGCAAATGGTGAATAAGCTTATTTAGAAAGAAGAGGGAAAGAGGAAGGGTTTTAAATTGGAACCGAAACGTCGCTTAATCTAGATCAATGGTTCAGATTAATCGATTTAAAAGAATTGGAAACCGTGCGATGAGGAAAAACAATAGGTAGCAGCTTTTTGGATTTAAAACCGTTTAATTAATGTATTTAATACATATTCCTCACGTCCGCATTAAATGCTCTGCAGGACTTACATCATGAAAGTATGTGAATAGTAAAAGCGAATAAGGGTAGATATATTCATATAATAAGCAGAAAACAAAAGAGACAGAAATGCATATCTGGTTAACTGATGTTGTAATCAGTCAATACCACATGAAGTCTGATTGATTTTTGTTGATCTTAATTTCTGCCTAAACCTTAGTATTTCCCAACAATGTCCCACTTATCTGATCAGGTTCCTTTCTTATCCAATCTGATTCGTTCCCCCTTCATCTGACATCCCTTTTTGATCAATTCCTGACTGATCTTTCTGATCAGTTGAGGTACCTTACTCAACTAATCCTCCTTATCTGGTTAGTCTCTTAACCAACTGGTTCTGGAGACCAGTCCACCAAACATGTCTGGTGCACTTTCTCCAAGGTCAAGTAGTCCTAGCTCATTACATAGTTCTCTGAATCTGGTTTCAGCTAGTGGCTTGGTTAAAATATCAGTTATCTGCTTATAAGTATGGATCTTTTCCATTCTGATGTTCTTCTTTTCAACATGATCTCTTATAAAGTGATGTCTGACATCCACATGCTTGCATCTTGTGTGTAGAACTGGGTTCTGAGTAATTGCAATAGGACTATTACTGTCACAGAATATAGGTACTTTCGTAGCTATAATGTTGTAATCCCTCAGCTGCTGACTAAGCCAGAGCAGTTGGGAACAACAACTTCCTGCAGCCATATATTCTGCTTCAGTAGTAGATGTGGCAACAGATGTCTGCTTCTTTGAAAACCAAGAGATCAGTTTGCTTCCTAAGAACTGACATGTACCTGAGGTTGATTTTTTGTCTATTCTGCAACCTCCATAATCAGAATCAGAATACCCACTAAGCTCTAGATTATCATCTGATGGGTAGAATAAACCAAGGTTTAATGTCCCCTTCAGATACTTAAGAATCCGCTTAGCTGCATCCAGGTGGTTTTGCATTGGATTTGCCTGAAATCTGGCACATACGCCTACTACAAAGGTTATATCTGGTCTGCTGGCAGTCAGGTACAGTAGAGATCCAATGAGAGCCCTATATGCTTTCTGATTAGTTTTTTTACCATTCTCATCTGGATCCATCTTGAATCCAGTCATCATAGGAATTTTGGCTTCCTTGCTATTCTGAATTCCAAACTTAGCCAACAGATTCCTAGTGTACTTTGTCTGGCAGATGAATATCCCTTCTGTACTTTGCTTAACTTGTAGACCCAGAAAGTAATTCATCTGACCCATCATAGACATTTCGAATTTCCCTTGCATCAGTTTACTGAATCTGTCGCATAGGTTCTTGTTGGGAGATCCGAAGATGATGTCATCCACATAGATCTGAACCATCAGAATGTCTTCTCCATCTTCTATTCTGAATAAGGTTCTATCTACTATTCCTTTTTTGAATCCGCTATTTATCAAGAACTGAGATAGTGTATCATACCAAGCTCGAGGAGCTTGTTTCAGGCCATAAAGAGCTTTTCTTAAACGGTACACCTGGTTGCCTTTTTCAAAGCCTGGAGGTTGTTCAATATAAACTCCCTCAGCTAGTACCCCATTTAAGAATGCACTCTTTACATCCATCTGATACACAATAAACCCTTTGTGGGCAGCATATGCCAGAAACAGTCGAATGACTTCCAGGCGAGCGACTGGTGCAAAGATCTCATCATAATCAATTCCTTCTAATTGTGAGTACCCCTTAGCAACAAGTCTTTCCTTATTTCTGGTTATGACATTATTCTCATCTCTCTAGTTCTTGAAAACTCATTTGGTGCCTATCACATCTTGATGAGTTGATCTGTCCACTAGTTTCCACACTTGATTTCTCTCAAACTGCTCTAATTCTTCTTGCATGGCTAGGATCCAGCTAGCATCTTGTAGAGCTTCTTCTATGGTGTTTGGTTCCTTCAAAGACAGATAACAACAATGCATGGCACTTTCACCAACCTGATGTCTAGTCTGGACTCGGGCATTCAGATTGCAAATTATCAGATCAGTTGGATGGTAAGATAACAAAGTCCTTCTTTTCCGATGTATATCAGTTTGGATGTCATCACCCTCATCTGATACTGAGTCACTAGTGGTTGAGAGTGGTGCAGCAATATGATCCACTTGACATGGACATCATATGTTGATGTCTGCCCATAGGAACATCAGGTGTTCCCCCTGAACCAGATGGTTCAGTTGTTACTGTCTCAGCTATACCAGCTTCTTAATTGACAGTTGTACGTACCTTTGGGTCTAATTGACCTGGTGAATCAGTAAGATCGAGCTTTGGGACATACATGTTAGTGTTAGTGTCCTAGAGACAATCAATTGTAAGGACATAATACTCGATGATATTCAGTTTGATTTAATATTATACTTCACTTATTATTAATGTATGGCAATACACCTGTTTGGATATTATGTTTGATTGTTTACATTTATTCATACAAGTGTTCCCATGAGTCATTGTTGTCATTGAGGTTGTGCTAACTCAGATGACTTAAGCATGATTCTCAAATAGCCCTGATCAAGGATCATCAAGAATGGGATATTGATGATGCAATGGAGATTGGTGTGCGATCTGCATCATACTCTTAGAGAGTGTAGTAAGATCTCACTTACTACGAGATACTAAGTATCTCATGATGGATGCACAAATACCTTAGAGGGTATTAGTATACCCATCCGAGAAACCGTTTGATGTATTTCCACTATATGTGTCTATGGGTGTCTCGGTTAGTGGGAGCGATGCGATACTCCTTTGACTTGAGGTCAATACGCACGACATGTGTGGGATGATGAACTTTGACCATGACCAACGCTTGCACCCTTCCGTGGGTAGATACGGCTTGGATTGGGTTCATCACGAAGTGCATGTGCGTGGTAGTTGAGCCAAAAATAGGATTCATTCCTTAAAGTGGATTTAGAGAGAATACTCATCTTCTCATCATAATTGGATCAAAGTCATCGGCCGATGCACGTCAACTTAGACTTTGTGGCTAAGTGTGACATACATGATCAATTAATGATTGAAGATAACATGATTAAGTTATGTGAATAGACACTTCATCATGTTCAAGACTTAATCGAGTATTCGCGAATGAAAAGAGGAAATCGTAATAGCCCATATTTCAGTTACAGGTAGTTGCACGTTTCTCGCAACGTACCTCATATATTGAGAATGTCTGATTTATTGTCTAGGGTTCAATTAAGACCGTTAGTTTGACCAATCGCTCGATATATGAGGGCCTATGGGTCACACAACAAGTAGTTCCCTTTTAAGGATTATAGTTGGTTGATTAAATGTTAAATTGGATTTAATATTAAATTTATGGAGAATTAATTAATAATATATTAATTTGGAATTAATTATTATTAATATTTAATTAAATTGGATTTAATTAAATAAGAATTCCCAATAATTATATTTGGAATATAATTGTAGGATTTAATGTATATGGAAATAAATCGTAGAGATTTTCATATAAGGCATTTAAATCCGTAGAGATTTATATTTAGGGAATTAAATTAAAAGGAATTAATTTAATTCAAGATTAGGGATTTTATTTTCCTAATTGGGTTATCTTAAGATTTAAGATGGGTCTTTCCTATATATACAAGCTCTTGGGAATTCACAAAAAACGTTAATTCCTATTTCTCCATAAAATCTAGAATAGGAATTTTCCTAGCAAATTCCATCTCAGATTCAACGCTGGCAAAATCTGTGCATGTCCGTGAATGGGGATTACGTGGATACTGTAGTAGAGAAATCTGCTCTCGAGTTACTGTAAGATTTCTCGTTATGATTATTGTAATCTGTATGCAATTAATTGTTCATTGTTGGTGAACTTTAATTTCCACTGCACATGTGATTACGTGTTTTACGTGCCTCTAAATTCCAACAATACACTGTTACGTGATCTGATCCCTTGTCTTTGATACTCAACTGGTCCATTTTCTGTGCATCAGGTACCGGTTGATTTGGTACAGCTAGTTCTGAGGCAGATTTCTCTTGTTCAGAAGATGTCTCATCAAAGACCACATGAGGTGTTTCTTCCACAACTAGCGTTCGCCTGTTGAACACCCTGAAAGCCTTGCTGGTTTAGGAATATCCTAAGAATATACCCTCATCTGACTTGGCATCAAAGGTTTTCAACTGGCTCTTCCCATTGTTGTGTATGAAACACTTGCACCCGAAAACATGGAAGTAAGAAACACGAGGTTTTCTGTCCTTCCGCAGTTCATAAGGTGTTTTGAAGTGAGCCTTAGTCAGTGAACATTTGTTCTGAGTATGGCATGCAGTGTTGATGGCTTCTACCCAGAAACGGTTTGGAGTGGCATGTTCAGCTAATATAGTACGAGCAGCTTCTTTGAGTGTTCTATTTCTCCGTTATGCTACTCCATTCTGTTGTGGTGTTCTTGCAGCTGATGTTTCATGTTGTATTCCAAACTTAGTGCAAAAGTCAGTAATAAAGGAGTTCAGAAATTCTATACCTTTATCAGATCTGATTTTCACAATACTGACACCCTTCTCATTTTGTAATTTCTTGAGCAGCTCGGGTATCTTGTTTGTTGTCTCATTCTTCTTATATAAGAATACCACCCAGGTAAACTTGGAGTAATCATCCACGGTCACCAGAGTGTATTTGCGTCCGCTGAGACTAAGTGGGGTAACTGGTCCAAATAAGTCCATATAGAGCAGTTGTAATACTCTGCTGGATGCTGGTCCTGGAATTCCCTTGAATGAGGCTTTAACCTGTTTTCCCTTCTAACATGCGACATATGTCTGATCCTTAGAGAATACCTCATTTGGGAGGCCCTCAACCAGAGACATCTTTGCTATCCTGTTAAGAGTTTTAAATTTCAGATGGCTTGATTCTTGATAGTGCATTGATCAGTCGAGAACTCAACAATGAATCCGTTGTTGCAAAATTGTGAAACCGATAGCAGGTTGTGCTTCAAACCTTCGACATACGTGACTCCAGTAACATGTACATCATCATTCTCTAAGGTTCCAAATTCTCTGGTAAAACCAAAGTTATCATCACCAAAGAGTACACGTGGGCCTTCTTGTTCTGTGTATGAGCTGAGGAGATGTTTGTTTCCAGTCATGTGCCTTGAGCATCCACTATAGATGTACCAGATAGTTTCTTGAACACCTCCTTTATTGGCTAAACCCACGCGAACCTGCAATCAGATCAGGCTTTAGGTACCCCAGTAGAATCGGGTCCTGGGGGTTAGAAATATCTTTCGGGATCCAAACAAATCTGGCACCCTTGTTGAAAACAGATGGCTTGATTTGTCTCCCATAAACATCTACATAATCATACGTCTCTTCATATGCAATATGGTCAGTATGATTATTAGTGTGAGTCTTGGATGAATCAGAAGACTTGGGATTTTTTATTAATATTTATCTTCTTTTAATCCAGTGGGGCTCAGGTGCAGCAGCCCTAGATTTCTGATTGTAAGGGTAGGTACGACTGCTACCATTAAAAGATTCATATCTTTTTGGCATAGATGGTCTTAGAAGTTTACCCTTAGCTTGCTTGTTAGGCAGCTTGACCTGATTAGGTTTTAGATCAGATTTCCCTTTTAGAGGTTGTCTTTTCTGATTCCTAATCTGCTGATCAGGTTGAGGTTTCTTCAGAAGAACTGGATTCTTCTGTTGATTCCTCGGCTGATGCTTGATCAGTTGGGGTCCATTTCTGTTCCCTTTCTGATCAGACACTTGCCTTGCTGGTCAGCTGATTCTTTTCCCTTATCTGATACAGATTTTGCTTTTCGTGTATCTTGATCAGAAACTCGTTTGATTACACTTTTCTGAAGTGAACCAGACGGGGATTTTGAGGATGCAGAAGGGTTTTCATACCCAATTCTCTTCTTATTAGTTGACGTACGAAAATAGTTGTTCAGATCTTAAACGGTCTTAGATGATTTTGTGAAAACCTTTATTTTCTTACGCAAACTATCCTCAGTAACTTTTAGACTCTCGTGCAGTCGGAAGAGTTCATCAAACTTACCTTGAAGGATTTTGAGATCATCAGCTTGCTGTTTGTTAATGGCTAGCTGTTCCTTAATCAGTTTATCCTGATCAGAAAAATTGACTTTCAGAAGCTCCAGTTCTGCAGTCATTTTCTAAACAGTCTCAACTGATTCAGTTCAGTTGCTTTTCTTGTAGTATTTTCTTTAACAAGTTGAATGTTCTCTATCCTTAGCTTGTCGTTCTCAGCTTCCACTATAGTATAAGTGTCTACTGCATTGGAGAGATCATCAAGCAATTGCTCACTGTAGAGCTGCAGGTCAATCTCTCCAGCAGGTGTGCTCAGCACAGCTGGTGTGGAAACAGAAAACATAGATGGTTTAGAAGATACCTCAGATTGATCTTCTTCCTTAGCCATAAGGCAGATGTCATCATCAGATGAGAACATCAGATCATCAAAGTCGTTGAAGCATACTCCTCTCTCCACTGAACCTCTTCTGGCAGGTGAGTCATGTCTTCGATATGATCTGTCAGGTGACTTCCCAATTTGCATTTGATCTGAATTTCTCCTTTCTGATTTGTGATCTTCAGCACAATCTTCTCTCTTCTTTTCTCTCTGGTCGTCTCTTCTGTCATCATATCTGTTTCTTTCCTGCGATCTGTCAGACGATTTTCTTTCTCTTCCTCTGCTATTCTGATAGTCTTTGTAGAATCTTCTATACTTTCCCAATTAAATGTTTGATCTTTCAAGCTTTCTGGTGAGTAGAGCAATCTGTTCAGCTTGACTAACAATATTTCCAATAGGCTCAGAAGATTTTGAGCAGTTGCCGCCTGCTTTGAATGCTACTGCTTTTGTTGTTGCAGGTGTGGTTTCAGCAGATGACTCATCATCTTCCTCTTGCCCTCTCTCAATCAGGTCAAATTCATGGGCTTTCAGATTTAAGAACATACTGCTCGGCTTCATCTTCTCTATATCCTGGCAGTCCTTGATTACTATAACCTTCATATCCCATTTCTTCGTTAAAGATCTCAAAATCTTGTAGTTGATGTCCTTGTCGGTCATTTCACGTCCTAATTCTCTAAGCTTGTTTATCGACATGGTAATCCTTCCATCTAGCTGGTTGATCGTCTCGTTGGGTAGCATCTTGAGTTTCTCAAACTTAACCAGTTCGGCCTGTAATCTGCTGTCCTTTATCTGGTCATTTCCTTCGCATATCTCAGCTAGAGTATCCCACGTCTGCTTCGCAGTCTTGAGGTACTTGATATTTTCTCTGGTTATCTTGTCCATAGTCTTCATAATGATATGTCTGGCAACAGTATCCAGATTGGATAATTTCCTTTCCTCAGCATCCATCAGAGAATGACTCTTTCTGATTCTGGCTCCAACTGGAAATTCTGGATCTCCTCCTTCAGGTGGATTGTTGTAGTAGATAATGATAAGTCCTTGTTCAAGAACTTCCATCATTCTGCTGCTTATAGCTCCCAGATGATTGCTCATGAGTATGACCCAATCAGTATACTCATCAATAGAAAACTTGGGTAGATCATGATACATACCAGATGTATTATCCATGCTTAGTGAGTTTTGAAAACAGGTGAAGTTTTGAAAATGGTTTTTCAAGATCAGTTCAAGTGACCACAATCGTTCTTCTTCAAGAACTGATGATACTCAAAGCTAGTGGTCCATAGAACCACCGCTCTGATACCACTTGTAGGTCCCGAACGGATTTTGTGAGGGCAGAAGTCTAGAGGGGAGGGGTGAATAAACTTCTGAAAACTTTTTCGTGCAAGATCAGGTGTGAAAGCAGGTTGCCTGATCAGAGTGCGTGAGAATCAGTTTGGAATGATATCCAACTTACTGATCTCCTGATGGCAGATCAGTTCGGTGTCTATCAGTTTAACTGATGTGCGGAAGCATGTTTTAACACGTGTGAAAAACCAGTTTTGATAAATCTGATTCTGAAGTCTGTTTTCAATCAGATGACTAAAGTGTCAAACTGATCAGATCAGTTGCTTGATGCAGACTGATCCTAACTCAGAATATGTATGCAGTTTAAACTCAGGTTGTGTGCAGAAGTGTAAAGCAAGTAAGAACAAGTAAATGCACACAAGATTTTTATAGTAGTTCGGACAATCAGTCCTACGTCCACTCTTCCCTATCACAAGGGGCACCAACTAACCAACTGGATTTAGTTTATTGTGTTAGTCCAACACAGTACAACCAACAGATGTTTAGAGAGTTCTCACTCAACCGATCCCAAAAATCAGAACTAGAAACCCTAGTCTGAAATCTTGCAAAACAAACTTAACCTAACTTTTGGGTTTGGGTAAAGATTTGTTGTTGTTCCACTAAGAAAACTCAACTGATTCCAGAGGATGAGATTTCTATGCTAAGAACAATGGGATGAACACGAAAATAATCTTGAATTTGTGTTCTTCGTGCGGAAATCTTGCTATAGCTTGAGCTTGATGATAATTTTCGTGTCTTCACTATGAAGAGTGATCCCATATTTATAGACCTCGAAATTAAATAGTCGTTGGAGAGCAATTTGAATTTCAGGCTATATTTGGTAGTTTGCAGGCTTGATTTGACGTGTTTCAGGAAGGCCATGCCGTCTTCGTGCATATTTGTCCTTTGTAGTTGTTTGCCCTGATACGCCATATCCTGCAATGTCAGATTCGTACATACGTGTCGATCCTTTATTGGCTAACAAGGACACTTATTCGGCGTCTTTGTAAAGCCAACTATGTTGACATTCTTCTGGTCTGATTTACATCGTATGCCTTGGATAAGCAGTTATGCTTATCATTTTTCTGACTAGGCTAGAACTGATCAATTGCCTTGAGTCTACTGATATGGTTGTCTTAGCTTCAACCAATCGACTCTGCTGATATCTCCATAGAGTAGGTCTTCTGGTCTTCTGCGTCTTCAAGTAAAGTCTTCTTGTTTTTGCAACTGATCTTCGCTACTGATCTTTGCGACTGATCCTCGCTACTGATCTTTGCTACTGATCTTTGACCTGACTTGAGCAATTTGAGTTCCTCCTTAAAAGTGTGAGCTAGTCTAATACATTAGTTGTCTAACATGTTCAGCTGGTTTCCTATCATCTCATCAGTCGACTAACAGGTTCGACTGGTCCTATTACAACTGTTTTGGAACTTCCATCAAAACTTATAAATTTCCCCAACACCCTGCAGCCCCAGTCGTCCACCGGCAGCCCCTCTCCTTCTCCCTTCCCTTTTCGCTCGGCCCCTGCACCCCCAACCTCGACCCGTCAACCGCACATCCCTCAGATTCAGGTAGCCCTAGGTGAATTAATGTGTTTGGAATTAATGTGTAAAGGTAGCCCTAGGTGAATTGATGTGTTTTGAAATGCAATGCTCAGTTACAGAATATGGTTTTGATTATGGAATTCATGTTCTTAATTTGGTGCTTACATCTGATCGTAGATATAGATTGAGTTTTACCATTATACCGTACTCTTCGAATTTCCACTTTTGATTGATCCAATCTCCTAATTAGATCTATGCCATTTGAATTTATTGCAGCAAGTTTATTCCTATGTTTGTGGCTTTGCATAAATGAACGAGTATGGTATTTACTACAATTAGGATTGTTGAATTAATAGATGTATAGTTTAGGATTTGATAGATGTATAGTTTAATACTGCTGGTTTAGGCATCACTCTTAGCATTTTCTTTTTTTTCTTGGAATGGATTAGAGTTTGAGAGATTTTGCTGATTATTGGAATTGTTTGGCAGTTGTAGTTTGTTGCAGAGTGGTAGGGGTATATATAGGATTGTAGGTGTAGTTTGTTTATTATGATTAAGCTGACCATACAATATTTTAGTTTGGATATAGCTACCTTTATTTGAATATTGAATCTGATGCATTAGCTATTAAGGACATATATAATTAATTAGGTTTTGTCTTGGTGAGGCGGGAGCTACAAAACGTTTCCTAAACTATACAGTAATGACTACTATAAATAGGCCTGCTTAATATTAATAATAATTAATTATTATAAAACTAGATCTCTTTTTTTCATGAACAAATCATCATGTAATTTATGTTACTATTAATTGTATTTGTTACTAAATATATATAAACATGTTACTTGTATCTGTTACTATTAATTGTCCTGAAAATTATGAAAAAAAAGACAAAGCAGAACTAATTAATATTCTAAATAAAATATTTTCCATTTTTTAATTTATGTGAATAATCTGTAAACTGATCTCTGTGGGACGGGGTGATTAATTAATAAAGAAAGGTGCCTACCATTGGGCAAATGGAAGGAGATCCACCGTCGTCATTCAACCTTGCCGTCGGCGAGATGTCCGATGTCGCCTCTTCATAGCCTCTGAATGTCCTTCTCAAACCTAGCACATTCATCCAAGAAATTATGTTAGATCTCCACTTTAATTTAATCCGAATTAATTCAAGAACTCATTATTTTTTCTGCTTTGTTTCATATTATTTCCCATTAATTCAAGAATATTCTTTGAAAATTGTTTATGTAGGGAAAGTGCAAGAAGTGTGGATGTATCATCTACAGCAGAAAATCCTATTGATGTTGATGCATGTGATAAAGAAGTGCATGACGAGCCTCAAGCAAAGAAACAAAAGAAGATTACATCGGAGGTTTGGAAGCACTTTGCTAGGGCCAAGGAAACCATTGAGGAGGATGGCAAGAAGACTGAGATAGTTTGGACACATTGCAATAGATGCAAACACAAAGCTAGAGGTGATAGTACAAATGGAACAAGAACATTATAGAACCACTTGAAGAACAAACACAATATTTTGCCGGGTCAACAACTACTGAAAGTGGAAAAGAAAGACAGTATCACAACTGTTGAACCTTATAGGTACGATCAAGAAGCTAGCTTGAGAAAATTTTATATAGCAATAATCATGCATGAGTATCCTTTCAATATAGTTGAGCATGAATACTTTGTTGAGTTCATCAAGTCTTTGCGTCCAAGTTTTCCAATGAAAAGCCGCATCACCGTTAGGAAAGAACTAATGGAGATCTTTACACAAGAAAAGGAAAAACTCTATGAATATTTCAAACCCGTGAAATGTCGCTTTAGCACAACTATGAACATGTGGACATCAAATCAAAACAAAGGCTATATGTGTGTCACTGTACACTGCATTGATGAAGATTGGCACATGCAGAAGAGAATTATCAAATTCATGCATGTAGGAGGATGACATACAGGTGCTAAGTTGTCGAAAGCATTCGTTGCTAGTGTTGTGAGATAGTTTATTGAGAAGAAGTTGTTTTCTCTAACTCTTGATAATACATCTGCAAATGATATTTGTGTTAAAGATGTTATTTATGGGCTTGGAAAAATATGCCCCCTCATTTGTGATGGTATGTTCTTTCATATGAGATGTGCTAATCACATATTCAATCTTGTTGCTAGAGATGGTCTTGCTGTAATTGCAAGTGCAATCAAGAATATTCGTGCTTTTGTTGTAGCTATAAAGAGCTCTCCATCACAGTGGGAGGAGTTTATGAAGTGTGCAACCGAATGTCAATTGGATACAAAGAAAGGTGTTGCACTAGATGTAGCTACAAGGTGGAACTCCACCTATCTCATGTTGATGGATGCTTTATATTACAAGAATGTTTTTCATTGGCTTCTTGTCTTGGAGTGCCACAGGTATGAGAAGATTGCACCATCAAATGAAGAATGGGGTAAAACTTTATCTCTTTGCTAATGCTTGAAGAAATTCAATGATATTACTGAGCTTTTGTCTGGCACGTTGTATCCAACTGCAAATCCTTTTTATAGGAACTTTTGTGAGATTAAGTTTTTGCTAGGAGAGTAGCTTGTTAGAGATGGTATCACCATTAAGACAGTAACAATATCTATGTCTGTCAAGTTTGATAAGTATTGGAAGAGGTCAAATATTGCTCTTGTTGTGGCTAGTTTTCTTGATCCTAGATTCAAGAAAAGGGTCATAGAATATTTCATGAAAAAGTTTCATGGTGAGCTCGCATATGAAGCTGAAACGGAAAAGATGATGAAGATTGTGAGACAACTATATCAACATTATGCTTGTGATGCATCGAATGTCACAAAGAGCTCTGTTATTGTTGCTAGTCATGGTGAAACTTGTAAAGCAAATTCTATATTTATGGAAAAAGACAACGATGAATTTGAGAGTTACTTATACGACAATGAGGGGGCTGGTGCAACAACAAATGACTTGGAGAAATACACGGCAGAACCTCCGTTAAAGGTGCCTAAATCTGAAATTTTTTATATTTTGTCTTGGTGGAAGGGTCATCAACAGGAATACACTATTCTCTCACGACTTGCTGTTGGGATTATACTGAAAAGTATGCTTTTACTTTGTATAATCGAAACTGGATTTCCAGACTTATTTACTGAAATAAATTTTTTATCACTGATGCTTTAAATATGATTGAATGTTATATATATTTACTGCATAACTGTTCAATAATTCGTACGTGTTACACTGTAGTTAATTTAGTGATACCCGATCACAGAAGATTAAATTAACAGTCCCTTGTAACTATAAGTACGCCATTCACGACCTAGATGGAAATGAACAACCATCGCAAAAGGTTGAGGTGTAAGGCTCGGATTGGTTTGTCTTGACCAAGAGATTACACTAGTGCATGACTGATGCGCTGAATAGGACCTACAGGAGGATAAATTCTTCAGAACTGAACAAGGAAGAATTAGACCTCAGTGGTTCGTTATTTCTTAACCTTCATCCCTTAAATAGGATCACGTGGGATTGGTAACTATTGCTTTGACTTATCATGGGTAGCGAATCAGAGAGAGATTCAATACTTTTTATCTTGGGCAATATTATTGGTCACATGTGATTGCTAAGATTTAATACGAAGAATCGTGTGCAAGTACGCTTGCTTGATTTGCCCCCTTGGGAGGTTCATAAGTTTTATCATACCAAATCTTGCAAGTGGAATTAGTTTCCGGTATGGATAATAATGTTGAACCGTTCCTCGACCAAGGACAAAAGATATTAATTAACGGAAAGCTATTTCAATGGCTTGAATTAATTAATGGGCTAGATAATCTTAAACACGAGAAATAATGACCGGGAGCCATATTGACTGTAATATGGGTTAAGATGGATGGTGCAATATTAATTATGTAGTGGGATTAATTAATATTTATGAGCTTGAATTATATTGTGGCTCAATATTAGATATTCAAGATCCATTAGAAGGTCCAATCTTAATTCTCCTAAAGGCCCCCTGAGTAGCCCAACATATAGTCCAATAACTGAAAAAGGTGATTAAAATAAAATAAATATTGTTGCTTTATATTTCCTCTTATTTTCGAAAATTATGGATAAAAGAGGGAGAAAGATTTTCTTTGAATTTTGTTATGGAATGAAGATATGTATTCTTGGAATACAAGATTGTCTCATTAAATTCAAGAAATCTCCCACTTGGTTATACATAATGAAATTTCGAAATTTTGGAAATATAGTGGACAAGAATGTTTTTCTTGATTTTCTTGAAAAGATATTATGGAAAATATGTATTTCTTGAAATACAAGAATATCTCATAAATTCAAGAAGATCCAAATCTTGGATTCTTGCACACTAATATTTTCGAAAATTCCATAAAATAGAGGAGGTGGATTTTTGTGGAATATTTTAGTTATGGGAAAGAGAATATATGGGATATATTCAAGATTTCTTGGTGACCAAGAAAAGTCTTATCCCACAATGAAAAACAACACAAATTTCGTCCACCCTCTCTCCTATAAATAGGGGATGATTAGTTCATTCCCAAGTACAATTCCATGTGCTGGAAATATTAGCAAATCCACATAAGTGGTGCAACAAAGTTTATTTTTTCCTTTTGTTAATTGTTCGCGAGTATCCTTCCACCGGATTGTCGAGCAAGGGCTAAGGGAATACTTGGGAAGTCCTTTTGGTTAGTCCGTCCGACCAAAGCCACTGCCATCCCGAGAGGTACGTTCACGTAAACCCGTAGATTCCGCATGCGTAGGTTTTACGTGGCTTTTTATATGCATGATATGTTGTTGCAATTATTATTTGAATTAATATAGGATTAATTCATGCTAGTAATAATTAATGAATTAAATTTGTATTTAAATATTCACCCCGAATAGATCTGTGCAACTCATTCCCCAACACTTGCTCGTGATGTGTTAGCCATACAAGTGTCAACTGTTGCTTCTGAATCTGCATTTAGTGCCGGTGGTCGTGTTATAGATCCATTTCGTAGTCGTTTGGATCCTGATATGGTAGAAGTACTAGTTTGTACTAAGGATTGGATAGCTGCATCCAAACAAGGTTATTTTTTTAACTTCTTGTCATTTTATATTATAATTATGTATCTATAATCCTCTTATGCATTTTCTTATAAAAATTTCAGGTTCTCAAAAAAATATTGCATCCATTGTTGCTGATTTTGAAGTTTTGGAAACACTTGTTGCAAATATGGGGGATGAGATTTATCATTATTACTTCTTAAATTATAATTGGTTTCTAAGTTAGTTGCAAACTTGAAATACTAACTGCTTATACAAAAAAAATGTAGGTTGAAGAAGAAATGGACAGTGATGAGGATTGATGAAGATCCGAGAGTTGAGGCCTCCATTTGATGTTCAATAACTATATTCTTCCCCTGTCCCTCTTAAGTTTTCATTCAATCAATTTATGTTCTATGCTTTGTTTTTTATTAAGGAATTATGTTCTAGACTTGTGTTTGATGGTGTGCTTTATTCTTTACTAATCATTAGCATTAGTTAAAACTTAAATGAAACGTATGTATGTTGTGTATGGTTTAATATTTTCATGAGTGGATGATTCTTTGGCTTAGGAGTAGTTTGTTGATTGCTTTATTCATGTTTGGATATAATATTATATATGTCTTCTTAGGCGTTATGTTGTGCTGGAGTGGTGATGGTTACGAAAGATATATTTTGATGATTTCATGTTTGTTGATTTTTTATGTGTTTCAACCACATTTTGATGAATTCCATTTGAAATATATTATCCGATTATAGTTATTCGAATCCGGTCCGGATTCGTCCGATATTCGTCCTGTATCCGTATACCGAATATTCCGAATTCGTATTCGAATCCAGCTTTTCCGTATCCGAGTCCGAATTCGAGAAAAAAATATGATTTAGAATACGGTATAAGCACTATCCGTCCGTATCCGATCCGTTTTCACCCCTAGTCTTACTATAAATTTCAGTATTCTTTGGTGTGAGATAATCCTTCCTTTTGTTATAATTAATTATTGTTGACGTTACTTTTGATTTCTTGTATAAGTAGAAAACTATTGTAAGTTCCCAATAAATATTTAAAGATAAATTCTGCAATCCAAATCCAAATCCAAGAATATTCGATACTCTACTATTGTAAGTTCCCAATAAATATTTTGAGATAAATTCTGCAATCGAAGAATATTCAATACTCTTTAATTTTTTTCCGGTGCGCACTCTGACTCAAACAGAGATCAAAATTAAACTGAAAATAAAAACATGATCGAATACTGGCGTATTAAAACTAAAAAATGTCACAGATTGAAAAACAACAAAACCAAAATTTTGACTAGTGTAGAGATAAATATAAAAAAAATGGATTCTAAAGGAAATTGGGAATAGAGTAACTATTGTCAATTAATTAATGTGTAGTTGATAGTAGGTAATAAAAGAAATTGCTTGTAGTTAATAGTAAAGGAGACTCTTATATTGCAAATTCTCCTATGCACCACATGCACCAATAAAATTTGATCAGTTTAATTTTAAAAGCTCTTTTTTTAAAAAAATTTAGTTTTAACTTTTTTTTTTTTTAATTTCGATTTTCTTTTAATTTTAATTTCAGTTTTAGATGTTTTTTTTAAAAATACCTGACCGGAACCCAAACCCGGCCCGAGTCGTTCA
This sequence comes from Stenogyne calaminthoides, assembly GCA_037126765.1. NCBI lineage: Eukaryota > Viridiplantae > Streptophyta > Magnoliopsida > Lamiales > Lamiaceae > Stenogyne > Stenogyne calaminthoides. The sequence goes on along the minus strand of JBBCBC010000009.1, from coordinate 13,831,173 downwards.
TGGTTCACTCGCCCCAAGTGGTTCATGGTTCACCCGGCCTCGAATGATTCATATATGATTTAGGGTTCATTGTTTAGGGGTTAGGGTTTAGAGTGCATCAATTTGAATTGGTGCATGGGGTGCACAGGAGAGTGACTCTTATATGCTATCTTATTCAAGAACAAATAAAATTATGAAAATAATCAAGACCATATAGCTATGACGGACATTCCTCCTGCACCCAAAAGAACCGCCATAAAAGCCTTAATTTGGAGTTTCACACTTCCCTGCAACTTGGGTCCCATAAAATCAGCAGCTAGAAGATCAACGAGAGCCATATATATGAGGAGCCCGGCAGATGATGCATTGAGCAACCCGACGGTGATTAAGGCATGAGGACTATTCTCTTGGTAACTGCTAGCTAATGCCATTCCCAGAGCTATTCCGGATGGAGTTGTTACAGCAAAGAAGAACGACATTGCTGCTTTCTTTATGAACTTGTACTCTGCCTGCAAAGTTTAATTAAGTACTACACATTGTAAAGACTTACATATGGAATCCTTTATTTCAAAGTTTATGTATGATAAATGAAGGAATATATATTTTAATATTCAGACATTCAACTCTCTTAATCAGTTTTTCGCAAGAGAAAATTATAAATGAAATAATGAAACACTATATGCAATTAAACATAGCAGCATATTACCTGGAGAATGGAGCCTCCAAGACCCATTCCTTCAAACATTTGATGGAAACAGAGTGCTGCAATGAGTCCTCTGATTGAACAAGTGTTGTTAGACGCGCCAAGTGACAGCCCTATCACCACCGAGTGAATGATGATACCTAGCTCCAAAACCTGTAATAGTAATATGGGGGAAAAGTTTTAAGGTTCAAAGTGCAAAAGCAAAAAATTCTAAGGTACAAATGCAACTTTTTGATACAAAGTACTTTTTTTTTTCAAACAAAGTACAGATTTTTTTGTACCTTAGGTAAATAAAAATTGCATTTGTATCTTAGAATAACTACTTCCTATTTTTTTTACCTTACAGTCATTAACTCTAGTAATATATAAGGTCCAAAATCCCAAAATCAATATACATATATATAAAATACTTTTCTTTTCGTGAATATGTTCAAATAAATATATATATATATATATATATATATATATATATATATATATATATATATTTTGCATGTGTGTGTGTTTTTGTGTTTTTATTGAATATGTTGACGATATTATTACCATATTCAATTAACTCAATACAAATAAAAAAAAAAAACTCGACTTGAACAAATTATAAAAAAAAATCTTGTATATGATAAAATTAATTAGGATTTAATTTAATTTATACATAAACTGAAAATAATTATGTACTTACGACGGCAATAACTCGATAACGAAGCAGCTGAGAACCCACAACATCCAACTTGGATCCACCTTCGCCAGCTTCCATAGCCGCCATCTCCCGCTCTCCACTGCCGGCGTCACTCTCCGGCTGCATCACTCCCCCATTATGTTTCTTCGAGCAAATGCTCGTAGCTATGGAGTCGATCATGAGTGTTACAACAGCAGAAAGCATGGCAACAAATCCGGTGAAGGGAAAGTTATGCCATGGATTCTCCTTCAAACAATCCGAAGAAAGCAAGTCAAAAGAATCAGGTAGCACGTGCATGAATGCAGTGGCCAGAATAATTCCTGCGGCGAAGGCCTTCACTATTACAAAGAGGCTCCGCTCCGGGCTCAGCGCCGGAATCCAGCGCGTAACAAGCGGCAAGGAGTCGCCGGTTATGCTGGAGATGAGGATGGAAACGATTGCGATGATTTTTAGAGTAAGAGCTTTTTTCTTATTGATACAGCTGTCATCTTCGTCGGCCCCGCAGCCGTCCGCGGCGGCGACGGCTTGGCTGCAGAGGGAAAGGATTATGAAGAAGATGGAGAAGAGATTATCACTTTTTTGGAACTCATTGGAAAGGATTGAATGTTTGTAACTTGGAATTGAAAGGGTTAATAAACTTGAATATTGTAACTTGGATTTGCAAGTGCTTTAGAGAGGATTATTAGTATGGCAAGATTAGAGGATTTATAGAGCGGAATTATGCGTGAGTTGCCATGAAATCTGATGAAGCGGTGGTGGGAGGGATTTATAAGATCTACAAAGATATATACGGTGAACTGATCATGATTCTATTGATCTTGTGTATAACGTATACAATACACTTTCGAAGATTTACAAAGATATTTTACTTATATGGATATAAGATACAAAAAAACCTTAACAAATTATTGCGAAATATTGGGTATATTTGATATGTTATCTGGGGTACCGTATTTATTCTGAATTGATACAAATTTCACAAATTAAATATCAATGTCAATATGAGAAGGTCTTGTATGAAATATTGCACACTAGCGTTATGTGTAATACAATATAAATAAAAGAAACATTGACCAAAATTCACGGGTCAGTGCGGGCGGGCGGGTCAGGCGCGGGTGCGGGCAGGACGGGCATGGATTGTGGGCTTTAGTTTGGGAGGACGCATATATATTTATAGAAGGATAACTTTACCAAATATGTGTTGTAGCTTAATGGTTCAGGCTTGTTGTTAATGTATGTAGTCGCAGGTTCGATTCATATTGAGTACATAATTTTATAAATATTTTTTTATGTGTTACTACATGAAAAAAAAATGTGATACTTATAGAAACGAAGTGTTACTAGGTGAAAAAAAAAAAAATTATCATTTTTTTAAATACATTATCATATAGTACTAACACATTGTTGTTCATATGGTAACACATGAATATCTATACATATCTAATAACAAAATGTTGGGCCAAAAGTTGGGCCAAAAAATTATTATAATTTTCTATTAAAATTTTAATCATCATAACAAATTTGATGTAGCTCAATGGTATAACAAATATTATTTATCTTATTTGTATGCAAGAGTACAAGGTTCAATTCCTCATATCTACCATACATATATATTAATTATTTTTTGAATATTTTCTAAATTATTAATATTATTTTTAAAATTTTGAACTAGATCTATTTATACATATATAATAACAAAATATTATACCAAAAAAGAAGAAAATTCAACAACAAAAATATTACAAATTTATCATAAAATTTTAAAAGTGGCACATTGATGATTAATAATATAAAATGTTATGTTTTGTAGTTGATATGGATATATATTTTTTTTTAAACCAGTTACTCCTTCCATCTTTTTTTTAGATTGTAAATTGATTAGTTCAATCATGGACGGATCCAGAAAACTTTCATGATGTGGGCACAAAAATAAATAATATAACAAGTAGATTTTCCTGTCAACCCAGGTGCACGTGAATTCTATATTTTTTTAGTGTCATTATTATGCATATACAATTATACACTATTACTATCTTAAAAAATATTTTATTTTTTAAATAGTGATAGTTCATATATATAATAGATCGGCAAAATTTTTTAGATGAAATATTTGCATGATTAACTAATTATAACACTATTAAAAAATCATTTAAGTCATTATTTACATATAATATAAATGTTGGTCCCGGTGTAACGAGTCTTACACTTGTATGGGGGGGGAATACACGTGTTCAGTGTTTTTTTAAACTTTTTCTTTACACTGAAATCAGCGGGTCAGGATGTCCTGAGAATTAGCCCTGAGAAGCACAAATTGCCATGAGTCAAAGTCTACTGAGACAATGATCCTGAACAGCTTTCAGTAGCTTCAGATTAGGCCAACTGATTCTGAGATTTTATCAGAGTTCTGAGAAGTTTGGATCAGATAACTATCTTACTGAATACTCATAAGAGTTTGTTCAGTTTGATAATTATCTGTTCTAGCTTAACAAGGGTGCGGAATGTGTTGGCCCTAAGTTTATACTCGTTTTATCTTGCTGAAAATATTTTCCTTAGTAAATCAGTGGTTAAGGCTGTGATCAATTCAATGCACACTCAGTGGATTGATTCCAACTGAATATCAGGAAAACCTATGCTTTCAGTGGAAATATGCAACAGTAAAAATGCAAAGCAGAAAGCAAACAACACAGCAAATTATAGTGGTTCAGAGGCAAAGCTCCTACGTCCACTCTCTCTCTGATCCTCAGAGAAATTCTTTAACACACTACTACTACTTCCTCAAGCTTTCAGACTGAACTCAGCAGCTTACTAACTTTCTACAATGTGTTTTCTGGCTGAACTACTACAGCTTACTAACTCAAACACACACAAGCTTTCAGATTGTCTCAAACAACTTACTAACTTCTCCTCTAGAGTTTTCTAGCTGAACTCTTTACAACTCTCACTCTCCAACAATCACACACTCAAACTATCTAGCAATAGGGTTTGAAGTTTGGTTGATTTCCAACTAAGGTGAGATATCCCTTGACAATAAGAATAGATTAAAAGGCTAGGATATCTCTTACTAAGCTTTGGATGTATAACAATTCTAGGCTTAGTGAATGAGCTCTCTTCAATGTGAAACACTTGGGAAATCTTAGGTTTTTCGAGTGCTTCAAATGCAAGAATATGAATGAGCTCTGGAGTTGCTTGATTTTTCGTAACCTTGCAATGGTGAAGGTCACTGGTATTTATAGGCAACTCTCCAAGGTTACTCTTGAAAAACTATCCGTTGGAAGAGATAGCATCAAGGGTTTCCTCTTTTGGTTATTGATGAACGACTATTTCTAGGGTTTGAACGCACCCTTGCATGTATTAGGAAATATGCAGCCACGTAGCCAATCACCAACTTCTGTGAATTGGAAGATATCAGTTCTGACATTTCTTCGGTGAGATGTTGCTTTTAGTGTCAGTAAAGTACGTTGATGTTGTCTCCTCATTGGTCGAAATCGTCCTTTGAGCAGAGACAAACAAAACGACTCCTTTTAGGTCAACCTTACTGAGCTGATATGTTCCTTAATGTCCACGAATGTCTAACATTTTGTTTGTTTGTACTAAGAATGAACATAACAATATTTACACAAATTAGTTGTTCAGGGTCTTTTTTATCAGTACAAAACAGTCTTCAGGATCTTTGGTCTTCAGGATAGAAGTCTTCAGGATTTTTCTGTATTCAGGATTCTTCTGTTTTCAGGATTCTTCTGAGCTACTCAGGAACTTCTGAGTTCTTTAAATCAAACCTATTTTATCCTGATCTATATCTGCTGACTATACAAGGTGTAGATAATCCTGAGTCTTGATATCTATTGAAACCTGATCCTATACTACCAAGATGTCCTAACATATGTCATACCCAGGGGTTTTGGGATCTAATCAAAATTTTTATTAAATTCATCTCCCAACAATTTCCCCCTTTTTGATGATGTCAAAACCATCTTGTTACAAATATGCGAACATAATAGAAATAAACATATCACCTATTCAGGTTTCAATTCCTAATTAAAAAGAATATATAGCAATCATCAACATAATCAGTAAGATAATGAGATATTATCTTTTCAGAGCAAAAACATCAGTAGAGTTTCATTAATAAAAAATCAAGTACAGGATACAAAGTTTGATCCTACTCTACTGAACAACAGAAATAAAATACATCAATCTTCCTCAGATTCAATTTCATCAGTTGGAGGGTCAAGATTGAACATTCCGTAGTATCTCTTCTTCAGCTCCTCCCTTTCCTGAATGATCCTTGCATCATTTCCTGTCAGCTCCAAATAGTTGGCTTGATCCACAAAGTCTGCATAGATGAAATCCTAGTTGATCATCCCATTTCTGAAATTAGGTGGAGGGTACTTCATCTGTCCTGGAGCCTTCAACTGATATCCCAGATTATCAAACAGATCAAACCATTTTTGACACATATATGTGAAGTTCCTCAGAAGATATGCAATAAATGCATCATCTCTGTCAGCAATAGGACGAGGCCAAACTTGTAGAATATCATAGTTAAATACAAATCCCCTCTTGGCTAGCTCCCATTTGTCATTCATCTCAATAGGCATCCACTTATCAGTATGGGGCCACTGCCACTTTCTTGGTTTAGTGCCTCTCCACCTCAGGACAAATCTCTGGAATCCTCCCCTGATCCTCTTTGCATCTTCTCTTGCCTTTCTTGTCATTTCGACCCCTGAGACAGATGCAGCAACCTTCCTCTTCTTCTCAGCTTCAATTATCCTTACTGAGTTGTGTCAATCCCAATTTATTCTCTTCGAGGCCACATCATATTCACCAAATCCCTCTTTGAAGAGTTCATCAGTTTCGGACTCTTCACTCCTTTGGACTTCGGCCTCAGAGAATTCTCCTGATAGTTTTCTCCTGATTGGCTTTTCTGCTGGCTTCTTCATTTGAGTCGGTTCATCATCGGTATGAATTGGGTTCAGGATAACATGAGCTTCACCCATCTTGCTAGACTCTTGTGCTCTCTGCCACTTGGTCCTCTGCTCCATTACTTCTCTGGTAGCTTCAGGATGAATTAGCACTTCTGGCTCCTTCCTTTTTCCTTCTCTCTGAATAATCACCTCAACTTCAGGCTGTTTTCCTTCTATTGCTGGCAAGGGAACAAGTTTATCTTAACTTTCCCCCTTTTTGGCATCATAATATGTTAAGATGGTACAGAGGGTTATGTTCATATGCATCTGCTCCCTTCCAACAGACCGAAGTTCAGCCGCAATCAGGAAGTTTTCATCCTACATTCTCTGTAGCACATTCATCCCTGTTGAAGTTTCTTCAGCCAAACCACCATAAGTTGTGTGCATTTTCTCCATGATTGATGCATTCATCTCTTCAACAGCAGATCTAATCAACTCCTCTGTCTTGGATTTCAGCAAATCCCCGAGCATCTTTGATCTCAGCTCAAATTTCCTTTCCATTTCATCCTTCACCTCCATAGCAACATCTCTCAATTTTGCATTTATCTCAGTGAATTTACTATCAATGGAAGTGGATAGTAAAATTACCTGATCAATAGATTGTTGGGGTTATACTGAAAAGTATGCTTTTACTTTGTATAACAAAACCGAATTTCTTATTTATTTACTGAAATAAATTATTTATCACTGTTGCACTAAATATGAATTAATGTTATATATATTTATTACAAACCCGTTCAATAAGAAAGTACGTATTACGTTGAAGTTAATTTGGTGATACCAGGTCACAGAAGATCAAATTAATAGTCCTCGTGATTAAGTACAAATTCACAACCCAGATGGAAATGAACAATTCATCATGAAAGGTTGAAGTGTAAGGCTCAGATTGGCTTGTCTTGACCAAAAGAATTACACTAGTGCATGACGATGTGCTGAATAGGACCTACAGGATGATAAATTCTTCGGTACTGAATATACAAGAATTAGTGTTGGGGAATGAGTTGCACAGATCTATTCGGGGTGAATATTTAAATACAAATTTAATTCTTTAATTATTACTAGCATGAATTAATCATATATTAATTCAAATAATAATTGCAACAACATATCATGCATATAAAAAGCCACGTAAAACCTACGCATGAGGAATCTACGGGTTTACGTGAACATACCTCTCGGGATGGCAGTGACTTCGGTTGGACGGACTAACCAAAAGGACTTCCCAAGTATTCCCTTAGCCCTTGCTCAACTATCCGGTGGAAGGACACTTGTCGAACAATTAACAAAAGGAAAAAAATAAACTTTGTTGCACCACTTATGTGGATTTGCTCATTTTTCCAGCACATGGAATTGTACTTGGGAATGAAACAATCATCCCCTATTTATAAGAGGCAGGTGGTCGAAATTTCTAGTGGAAAAACAATGAGGGAAAAGACTTTTCTTGATCACCAAGAAATCTTGAATATATCTCTTATATTCTTTTTCCCATAATTATAATATTCCATAAAATTCCACCTTCTCTACTTGCTATGGTAATTTTCGAAAATATGGTTCAAGATTCCAAGATTTGGATCTTCTTGAATTTATGAGATATTCTTGTATTTCAAGAAATACATATCTTCCATAATATATTTTCAAGAAAATCAAGAAAATCTTTCTTGCCCATTATATTCAAAAATTTCGAAATTTCTTCATGAATAACCAAGTGGGAGATTTCTTGAATTTAATGAGATAATCTTGTATTCCAAGAATACATATCTTCATTCCATAACAAAATTCAAAGAAAATCTTTCTCCCTCTTTTATCCATAAATTTCAAAAATATTAGGAAAAATAAGCAACAATATTTATTTTATTTTAATCACCTTTTTCAGTTATTGGACTATATGTTGGGCTACTCAGTGGGCCTTTAAGAGAATTAAGATTGGACCTTCTAATGGACCTTGAATATCTAATATTGAGCCACAATATAATTCAAGCCCATAAATATTAATTGAAGGATCAAGCGCTTGCCACTAGACTAAAAGCCCGGACTTGTAGTGCGGTGCTACTTTAATTCCCTTAACCCATACCTAGCAGCAGGCACCACGGGCGGCACGCAACTATGCCTTTAATCGAGCAAACGAGAGGTCTTGAGCCGCAACTGACCTTAAAGGCAGGAGACTGCTAGGATTTCTCCCAACATTAATTAATCCCACTACATAATTAATATTGCACTATCCATCTTAACCCATATTATAGTCAATATGGCTCCCGGTCATTATTTCCCGTGTTTAAGATTGTCTAGCCCATTAATTAATTCAAGCCACTGAAATAGCTTTCCATTAATTAACATCTTTTGTCCTTGGTCGAGGAACGGTTCAACATTATTATCCATACCGGAAACTAATTCCACTTGCAAGATTTGGTATGATAAAGCTTATGAACCTCCCAAGGAGGTAAATCAAACAAGCGTACTTGCACACGATTCTTCGTATTAAATCTTAGCAATCACATGTGACCAATAATATTACCCAAGATAAAAAGTATTGAATCTCTCTCTGATTCGCTACCCATGATAAGTCAAAGCAATAGTTACCAATCCCGCGTGATCCTATATAAGGGACGAAGGTTAAGAAACAACGAACCACTGAGGTCTAATTCTTCCTCGTTCTGTTCTGAAGAATTTATCCTCCTGTAGGTCCTATTCAGCGCATCAGTCATGCACTAGTGTAATCTCTTGGTCAAGACAAACCAATCTGAGCCTTACACCTCAACCTTTCGTGATGGGTTGTTCATTTCCATCAAGGTTGTGAATGGCGTACTTTTAGTTACAAGAGACTGTTAATTTAATCTTCTGTGATCTGTATCACTAAATTAACTACAATGTAACACGTACGACTTATTGAACAGTTATGCAGTAAATATATGTAGCATTCAATAATATTTAAAGCATCAGTGATAAACAATTTATTTCAGTAAATAAGTCTGAAAATTCAGTTTCGATTATACAAAGTAAAAAGCATACTTTCCAGTATAATCCCAACAATTAGACCTCAGTGGTGCATTATTTCTTAATCTTCGTTCCTTAAATAGGATCGTGTGAGATTAATAACTATTGTTTTGACTTATGATGGGAAGAGAATCATTGCGATTCGATGCCTTATATCTTGGGCAATATTATTAGTTACACGACGATCGCTAAGATTTAAGATGGAGAATCATGTGCAAGCACGTCTTGCTTGATTTGTCCCCTTGGTGGGCTCAGAATCTTTATTATACCAAATCTTACAAGTGAAAATTTATTTCCGGTATGGATAATTATGTTGAGCTGTCTTTACTCCAAGGACAAAGATATTAATTAATATAAAGCTTTTTCAGTGGCTTAATTAATTAGTGGACTAAGATAATCTTAAACACGGGAAATAATGACCGGGAGCCATATTATTGTGAAGTCGTAATGTGGGTTAAGATGGATAGTTCAATATTAATTTTATAGTGGAGTAAATTAATATTAATGGGCTTGAATAATATTTTGGCTAAATATTATAGTTTCATAGTCCATTGGAGGTCCAATCTTAATTCTCCTAAAGGCCCCTCAAATAGCCCAAATTAAAGTCCAATTAATGAAAAGGAGAAGAAAATATTATTGCCTATTTTTCCATAATTTTCAAAAATAATTAAAGGAAGAAAGAGAAAAGATTTTCTTGATTTTCTTGGAAAGATTTTATGGAATATGTATTCTTGGAATACAAGGTTATCCCATAAATTCAAGAAAAGTCAAAGATCCTATTTCTTCCCTATTTTAGTTGTAATTTTCGAAAACCCCTTAATATTAGGAGGTGTGATTTTTGTGGAATATTTTAATTATGGAGAAAAGAATATATTGGATATATCAAGATTTCTTGGAGATCAAGAAAAAGATTTTCCCATCTTATTCCTAAGCCAAAATTTCGACCACCCTAGTATTATAAATAGGGGATGAATTTTTCATCCCTAATTGCAATTCCATGTGTTGGAAAAATTAGAAATCCACAAAGGTGGTGGTAAAAATATTTTATATTTTCTCCTTTAAATTAAAATTGTTCGTTGAGAATCCTCCCACCGGATTACGTTCGTGGACGTGGGACATATTTGAGAAGTCACTTTGGGTGGATCTATCGTCTCAACGATTGTCTCTACAAGAGGTTAGTATTTACGTAATTCCTAGATTCCGCATGCTTAGGATTTACGTGAATAACTTGTACGCATGTTGCTTAATTGCTTATTTAATTATTATGTTGAATTAATTTAGGATTAATTCATGCTAGTAATTGTTGGAATAATTTTAGTTTTGATTATTATGCCAAAACACCTTGTAATAGGACAAGCTAAGTTGTATAGAAAGCTTGTGTTTCTAGACTTAGTTTTATTTTACAGGTAACAAGTTGAGGGGGAACTGATCAACATAAGACGAGACTGATGATTTCGATTTGGATTAGAAAACAGTAGAATCGATCTATTTGTGCGATATCGATCTGTTGTAGCAAGATATCTCGAGCTTCTTGTCTGAATCGGATCGGATTTATCTTGAAACAGATCGATCGGTATCTTTGAAACAGATTAGATCGATTATCTTTGACAGATTAGATCTTATCTTTGAAACAGATCGATATCTTTGAACCGATCACGATGTGTCTTGTCTGAGACTGCACCGGATTGAAATCGCATACCGGATCGACGAGTTGATCAGATCCGTTAGACACACAAAAGCAGCTGGCTAATAAGAAGATAACAACACATATATGGATGTGACATAAAGCTGCAAACAACAGTGCAAAAGGACAAAGAAAAGCTGGAAGATTATTAGTATGGATTTGAATATTACTCTCCAACGGTAATATTCAATTCCACACTATAAATACATTGCACTATCTTCAAAAGAAGATAATGGAGGATGTTGCAAAGTGAAGATTAAAGCCAAGTATTCAAGCATCTCCATTCAAGAACACAGAGCATTAAATATCCAGATTTATCCATGAGTGTTCTTCATTGTATCTAAGCACAAATGCCATATCATAAGCTTAGAGAGATTTTTTCATCCTTAGCATAAAGGCTAAAACAATGTAAGGGATAATCTCACCTAGTTGGAAATAACACCAAACCCAAACCCTTTCTTGAGAGAATTAGTGGTTAAGTAAGGTAGTTAATAGGAAATCCCGTGAGGGAGATAAGTCCCATGAGAGTGAGAACTCATTAAACATCTATAGACGATCCTGTGAGGGAGATACGTCCCGTGAGAGTAAGAACTCATTAAACATCTATAGGCGATCCCGTGAGGGAGATAAGTCCCGTGAGAGTGAGAACTCATTAAACATCTATAGGCGATCCCGTGAGCGAGATAAGTCTCGTTGAGTGAGAGCTCCATAAATATATGTTGGTTTAGTTGGTGCCCCATGAAGGGAAGAGTGGATGTAGGAGTTAGACTCCGAACCACTATAAAAATACTTGTGTTCTTACTTGCTTTCATATTAACTGTCATACATACTTTAGCAAATCTGCATAACACACATTAAAAAAAATTTAAGTCACCTCCCATTGAGATTTTACGAGTTTTAAATTGGGTTTTTAGGGATGTTGGGAGATGAATTTAATAAAGATATGATTTTGATTAGATCCCAAAACCCCTGAGTATGACATGTTCAGGATAATCTTGATAGTTGAGTCAGGATTCAGTTTTTAGAGTATTCAGTATGTTATCTACAAAATGTATAGTCAGCAGATATAGATCAGGTTAGGATCTGAAGATTCTGAAGAACTCAGTAAGTTTCTGAAGAAACCGAAGTTTCAGTATGAAACTGAAGTTTCTATGAAACTGAGAAACTAAAGACTCAGAGAGAAAATGAGATACTGAAGACTTAGTGTGAAACTGAGATACTGAAGACTCAATATGAAACTGAGGAACTGAAGACTCAGCATGAAAACTCAGTAAGTTTCTGAAGAAACCGAAGTTTCAGTATGAAACTGAGAAACTGAAGACTCAGTGAGAAACTGAGATACTGAAGACTCAGTGTGAAACTGAGATACTGAAGACTCAGTATGAAACTGAGGAACTGAAGACTCAGCATGAAGACTCAGTATATCAGTCAGTATATCTGTAAAGACTCAGAAGACCCTGAAGACTCAGAAGACTCTGAAGACAGAAGACTGAAGACTGAAGATCAAGAATACTGAAGGCACAGTAATTACTGAAGACTCAGTAATGTACTGAATGCTCAGTATAAACCTGAATGTTCCGAGGCACTGAAAATATCTATCTGAAGGATGCAATACTGAGAAGATCGCGATTCCTTAGAAAAATAGATATTGCCCAAGACATTCAAATGCAGACAAAAGGAACTAAGACAAAGTGTTGTTAAGGTTATATCACTCAGAGATTGTAACCAAAAAGAGCCGTTGAGTTGTCTACCTTTAACTGGAGATAAAAGTCAAAAAGAGGAAGACAGCAATGTACCATACTGACACTGACAGCGACATGTCACTGAAAAGATGTCAGAAGTACTAAGTTCCAGACTGCAAAAAGTGAAGATCGACTACATGAAAGGCTATTGCCTAAAACGTGTTAGGGAGTCTCAAACCCTAAATATAGCCGTTCTTCACACACCATAAGAGGAAACTCACGAAGCTATCTCTTCCAACGGATAGTTTTTCAAGAGTAACCTTGGTGTATGCCTATAAATACTTGTGACCCTCTACATTGTAAGGTTACGGGAAATTTGTAAGCAACTCAAGAGCTCAAACTTATTATTGCAAGTTGAAGCACTCGAAAACCTAGCTTGATAAGATATATCCAAAGCTTAGTCGAGATATCCTAGCCTTTGCATTGGTCTTTATTGTAAAGGATATTTCATTCTAGTTGGAAACCAACCAAGAAACCCCAAACCCTTTGTAAGGTAGTTTGAGTGTGATTGTTGGTGAGATTGGAGTTGTAAAGAGTTAGTAAACTACATTGAGGTAGTCATAAAGCTCTAGAGAAGAAGTGAGTAATCTATCTTGGATAGATAGAAAGCTTGTGTGAGTTTTGAGTTAGTAAACCATGAGGTAGTCGTAAAAGCTCAAAATTAGAAAGGTTAGTAAACTACAGAGGTAGTCAGAAACCCTTAGGAAGTGATTAGTGAATTTCTCTGAAGAGATCAGGGAGAGTGGACGTAAGTGCTTGAGTCTATGAACCACTATAATTTGCTGTGTTTTTTGTTTTCTGTTTTGCTTGATTTATCTATTGCATTAGTGTGTTTTGAAAGCATATTTTCACTGATATTTCAGTTGGAATCAATCCACTGAAAGTTGCATATAATTGAATCACAGCCTAATCACTATTCCATTAAAGGAAGGTTTTCAGCAAAAGCTTAAAACGAGTATAAACTAAGGGCCAACCATTCCGCACATCTAAGTAGCTAGAACAGATAGTTACCAAACTGAACTTACTCTTCTAAGGGTTCAGTAAGTTAGTTATCTGATCCAAGCAACTCAGGATCTCTGAATACTCAGGACTCAGTTGGGATTATCTGAGGTATCTGAAAGCAACTTCGGGATCACATGTCTCAAAGAGACTTTGACTCGAGAGCGATTTGTGCTTCTCAGGACCAAATCATCAGGATAACCTGACCCAAAAGTGACCTCGGTAAAAGAAAAAAGTTTTAAAATTACTGAACACGTGTTTTCCCCCCCATACACGTGTAAGACTCGTTTGCACCGGGATCAACAAGTGGTATCGGAGCAGTGGTTCAACTTGACCACCTGCTTTGTTGACCAAAGTTTTATTTGCTAAAATACTTGTGGTCAATCTGAACTGATCTTATTTGCTGAACTCTTAAAAGACTCGGATAAAATGTCTTCTAAGAAACTTCCCATGTTCTCAGTAGAGAACTATGATTTATGGAGACTGAGAATGCAGGCTCATCTGTATTCTAAACATGAAGCGTATGTGGAGAGTGGTCTCTGAAGGGCCATTTCAATTTCATTGTGGTGAATCGGAGGAATGTAAACCGAGAGAAACGATCCCAGAATAGAATTTCCTAAGTCTGATGACCAACTGACTCCTAAGGAGAGGAAGTTAGTCAATCTAGACTATATTGCGAAAGACACACTATACGGAACTCAAGAGCAGAATAAGGAACTGAAGGCTGAAAATCTTAAGTGGAAAGACTCTAGCAAAACTGAAATCACTTCTCAATTAATGGGAGCTCTTGATGAATCGGATGTTCTGAAAGTACAACTCTCAGAGAAAGAGAAATTGATAGTGACCCTAACTGAAAAGCTAGAGAAATCCACTGAAGAGATTCAGCTGATCAGAACTAAGTTCAATGACCTCTCTAAGAAGCATGAAACTCTACAAAAATGTGAGGATAGTCTTGAAGAAGTTAACTCTATTGAATAATCGCATCTAAAGTAATAGATGAAATTGAGTTACCAGAGATCCGCCACTATAAAAACTGGATTGGGATACGTTCCTGGGGAACCTCACAAGGTCATCGAATCTTCGCATCAAGTAGCAAGAAGACAATCTTTGTAAAACCAAATGGCACCTACACTTCAAAATCAAGAAATGCCCAAGGTTGTAGACAAGGGAAAAGGACCTATGGTTCCAAAGCCCCGAATGATCGGTAAGAAAGCCCAAACCTCGGTGAAGGCTAGAAAACCTGAGCACTCAGTTGGAAAATTTCAGGCAAGTACTTCAAAGCCTCAAGCTAAGAATGCAAACCTAAAAGGATCTGCACTGAACCATCAGAGGAATCTTCAGAAGAGAAACACTTAGCAGAGACATTCTCAACTGAAGAGACCAAGTCCTCAGTATACTGAAAGATCCAAATTTCAGTACAGGCAACCTGAACCCCACTTGCCTAAGGGTAAAGGTTACCTAAAACCCAAGTCAACAAAGATTCAGACCGGTCAAGATAGAAGCCAAAGCAATCGAACAAAAGGCCTGTACCAAAGAAAAACTCTAAGGCTCATGTTCATGCTAAGGCAAGCACTCATACACAGGAAACTGCTAAGGCACCCAGAGTAGTAAATGTGTATGTAGATGTTTATGGAAGACAGATCACCCACTCTAAAGTGATTAGAGTTGTCAGGCAGATTTGGATTCCGAAAGGTACAGCTAACCTTGTAGGACCCTACACAAATTGGGTACCTAAGAATTGATCTTTTTTTCAGGAGGAAAACAAGGGAACTGAGCTAATTGAAGATCACATAGCACTGATGAGTAGAGATGAAAAAGCCCCTGCTGTATGGTATCTTGACAGTGGATGCTCAAGACATATGACAGGATTAAAGAAGATACTCAGTGACTATGTTGAACAAAGAGGCCCTCAGATCACTTTTGGAGATAACTCCAAGGGACAGACTGAAGGATATGGAACTTTGGAAATCAACTCAGTTCATATCCATGGTGTTTCATATGTATCTGGATTGAAGCATAACTTGCTTTCAATAAGCCAATTCTGTGATAAGGGTTTTAATGTTGAGTTCTCTAAGAACTTATGTTATGTGAAAGATGATATCTCATAGAAAATATTACTGACTGGTACTAGAAAAGGAAATGTGTATCTTGCTGATTGGAGTTCAACTCCTAAAGATACATGTTTGGTTGCAAAAAGTTCCACAGATACCAGTTAGTTATGGCATAAAAAAATGAACCACCTGAATTTCAAAACCCTGAATAAACTTGCAAGATTAGCTCTTGTGAGAGGGTTGCCTAATGAAGTGTTCAGTAAGGAACATGTTTGTGATGCGTGCCAAAAAGGAAAACAAGTTAAAGCATCATTTAAAAGCAAAGTAGATGTTTCTACTGAGAGAATACTTCAGTTGTTGCATATGGATCTTTTTGGTCCAATAACACCAGTGAGCACTAATGGCAGGAAATATACACTCGTAGTAGTTGATGACTACTCAAGATATACTTGGGTCATATTCTTACTCAGTAAGAAAGAGACTCAGATAAAGCTGCCTGAATTACTGAAAAGGCTCAGTATTGAGAAAAATCTGAGTGTGGTCAAAATCAGATCTGACAAAGGAACTGAATTTATAAACCATATTATATCTGATTATTGTGCAGCAAATGGAATTACTCATGAAACATCAGCTGCAAGGACCCCTCAACAAAATGGTGTTGCTGAAAGAAGGAACAGGACTCTAAAAGAAGCTGCAAGGACAATGATAGCTGAAGCTGATATTCCTAAAAGATTTTGGGCTGAAGCTGTCAACACTGCATGCTATTCACAAAACAGATCCATGCTGACCAAGAGTCAAGGCAAAACACCCTATGAGCTTTGGAATGAAAGGAAGCCTCTTGTTTCTTTCTTTCGTGTGTTTGGTTGCAAGTGTTTCATACACAATAATGGTAAAGATCGATTGAAAACATTTGAAAGTAAAGTCGATGAAGGAATATTCTTAGGATATTTCGAAGCCGATAAAAAGCTTTTCGAGTTTACAACTGTAGGACTCTTATTGTGGAGGAAACACCTCATGTTGTTTTTGATGAATCTACTTGTGTTCAGAAGAAACAGGAACATGATGCAGAAGAACTGACCAAGAGAATCACCAGATTAAGCCTGAAAAAGAATGACAAAACATCCACTGAACCTGAAAAGAAGAAGTCAGTCACCATCTATGATTGGAGTGACTCAGACTCAGATAAAGAAGTTCAGGATGGAACTCAGGATGGTGAGACTCGGGAAGGAAAGTCTTCATCGAAGGAGAACCAACACATCGAAAGGTGACTAATCTGAAGCAGACACCGATTCGGACTCGGGTATGTGATGCCAATGAAGATGTGGTCACGGTGAGGCAAATTTCGAATCTATCAACCAAAGGGGAACAAATGTCTCGACAATGTTTCAATAGAATTTCCCGAGGAAGATGATTCCCTTTCTCCTTTTCTATTGTTCCTCGAGTTTATTGAACTAAATCGAACCTAACATTTCAAATGTTGAGGATACTATTGAAGGGGAACATCTAGAAGAAGATGGTTAGATAGTCATCCTACAAGTCGATTGTGGGTGATCTAACCGAAGGTGTCAAAACAAGAAGGTTCCATGGTGAAAGTGCACTATTCTCGCCGCTTCCTATCGAAAAAGAGCCTCATCGAGATTGATGAAGCTCTACAAGATTCTTTTTTGGATTCTTTCGCAATGCAAGATGAATTTGAATCAATTCTCAAGGAATGAAGTATGGGAGCTAGTAGATAGACCTGAAAAGGCACAATGTTATTGGAACCAAGTGGGTATTCAAGAATAAAAGAGATGAAAACAACAACATTGTAAGAAACAAGGCAAGGCTAGTTGACAAGGTTATTCCCAAGAAGAAGGCTTGGATTATGATGAAACCTTTGCACACTGTTGCAAGACTAGAAGCCATCGATTGTTTCTTGCATATCTTTGCCCACATGAAGTTCACAGTCTATCAAATGGATGTGAAAAGTGCATTTACGAGCGGTGTGCTTAAAGAAGTGGTTTATGTAGAACAACCTCTGGTTTCGCATGAGAATGACCAAGTTTCTGTGCTCGGAAAAAGCCTTGTATGGTCTTAAGCAAGCACCGAGCTTGGTATGATACTCTTTCTCGGTTTTTCTTCGACCATGGTTTTGTCAAAGGAACTGTTGATAGAACTTTGTTCGAGGATAGAAGATGGGGAAGATATCTTCTTTGGTTCGGGATATATGTTGATGACATCATTTTTGGATCTCCAAACCATCGGTTGTGTGAAAAAGTTTTCAACACCGATGAAAGTCAAGTTTGAGATGTCAATGATGGGAGAGATGAATTTCTTTTTCTAGGTCTTCAAGTGAAACAATCAAAGGAAGGAATCTTCATCAACCAGGCAAAGTACACCAGAGATCTGATTGCAAAATATGGTGTACAGAATTGCAATGCAGTTAGAATTCCTATGAATACTAACTACAAGATGGATCGATTTCAAGGCAAATCAAGAAGTCATAACCGATTATAGAGGAATCATTGGATCATTGCTCTATCTCATAGCAAGTAGGCGGATATAACATTTCTTTGTTGGGATATGTGCAAGATACCAAGCTAATCATAAGGCTAGTCACATGGAGGTCGCCAAAAAATCTTCAAGTATCTTAAGGGGGCACGATGAATAGAGGATTATGGTATCCAGGTGATGATAACCTTGAATTAACTGGTTACTCAGATGTTGATTATGGAGGTTGTAGAATTGACAGGAAGTCCACTACAGGAACTTGTAAATTTCTTGGAAGTAAGCTGATATCTTGGTTTTCGAAGAAACAGGACCTCGAGAGCAACCAAGATTTCCGGGAAATTTGAATACATATTGCAGGGAAGTTTGTTGTGCTTTCGATTCTTTAGCTCGAGACAACAATTAAGGGATTATAAAGTTGTAGCCAATGAAGTACCAATATTTTGTGACAATAATAGTGCCATTGCTATTTCACAAAATCCCAGATTATACACCGGATGCAAGCATGTGGATATCGGACATCACTTCATCGAGAGATCATGTTGAGAAAAAGGACATCGAGGATGGAGAAAATTCATACCGATAAGAGAGTCGATATCTTGACTAAACCTTTGGGTGAATCAAGATTTCGGGAACTATCGATTGAATTAGGGATGTTGGATCCGGTGTATAGAGTAAAAAATGAAAAATTGAAGGTTTTCGGATGCATGAAGTTTTTTCAGATTCTCTCGAGAAACTCGAGGATAAAATTGGAGATCTTGAATCCGAGTCTCGGCAAACTCAGATTCATCAAGGTCATTTTCAAAGAAGATCTTGAACCCATTCAAGATTTTAAGATTATCATCGACCTTTTATCAAGGTCAATACTCAGTAAGACTGATAGAGGGAAATTAGTCTGAAGAAGTAATGACTCATGCGACTCATTTATTGCTTAAGTAAAACTCAGTAATCATTTGCAATAAATACAAAACATCTGAAGAATGTTTTTGGGCGGGATCTTTGAAATTTCTAAGAAGGTCAACAGTCATTAAATGCTCTGTTACTTTTAATAACCAATAAGATTAAAATGGCGGCTTACTTTTCAGAGGATCGACCTTTCGCATACCCGATTTATCGTGGATTAATCTTAACCGTTGTTTTTAACCAAACCGGTACGATTCCCCACGATCTCACGATTTATATTCCTTTGAAAGCCATTCAAGCCAAATTTTATTAAATCCTTCACTCCCAAAACCCTCTGCAAAATCCCTTTACCCAGAAAAGCTTCACCGCTCCAAACCCTAAATCTTCAAATCTCAAAATGGCTCCTACCATATTCAAAAAATTGGCTGAAACAAATAAGACATGGTATGAGTACGTGGTTTCTCTGGAGAGTACTTCCAATGCCAAGCACGAAGAAGAGGCGCTCCACTTGATTCGGTTGGCAAAATTGACAAACCTCGTCGCAAACCGACCGGAGGCGGAGTATACTCGCGAGGTAATAGAGTTTGTCGCTAATTTGGAAATAGATGAGGATGATTGTATTGAGTCCAAGATTTCGGTTTCGTATCTTGAACAATCAATGAAGTATGTGGATTTTGTTCGAGAGCTTTATATTGTCCCTAAGCATTTAAATGACATTTTTGAGTTGTGCGATAGGGGAGATGATCCCTCATTGTATATGTTGGGACGGGAGCAAGAGTATCTTGATGGGATTACTGAGAATCCTGTTAAGTTTGAAGCAACTCTGCATAAGCGGCATCTAAAGCCGAAATACAGAGTGTTGATGGATATTGTGGGAAAGTGCATCATGAGTCGATCTGGAAGCTTTGAGCAGATCAGCACTCCCAAACTCCGACTGATTGCGGAGATTGAGGACTCACCCTCCAAGGAGTTCAGCTGGTTGAAGTATCTGATCAAGGTGGTGAGTGATCAAGCCAAGGTCATAAAAAGGGAGGATGGGGTAATATCGATCAAAGGCAGGATCCTCCATGCCACCAAAATAGCTTTATTTTGGAAATGTACCGTGAGGAGGAGGATATCTTTTCAAACTCTACTCCATTCCCTAAGTCCAAAGTAATGTTCAAGCCCATTGCTGCAAAGAGGACTATCAAGGGGAAGAAAGAGAAAAAGGTGGAATCACCCGATTCAACATTCAAGAAGAAAGCTAACAAACCGGGGAAGGTTTTGTTGGATGCCAAGATGGAGCAGGTGAGAAATTGAAGAAGAAAAAGACCCTTGCTCCAAAGCGCAAAAAGAATGGTGGTTCTCATCGATGAAGATGAGGAAAGTGAGACGAGGAGATTGACTGAGAGCCAAAGCGCTTTCGAAATCGCCTTTACTTGTATTAGCTCGAAGCTATCTCAAAGGCACAGGATCAAATTGAGGAGCAAGTCTTCTCCGAGGTTCTTGAGACGTCGCTTGGATTACGATAAGTTCTCTCAAGAAATCTTCAAGGACCTCGGACCTCGAGAGTAAGTACTGATTCTCTTTGAGGAAGCACCTTTCGAGACCTCGAAAATGTTGATTCCCTCGAAGAAGTGCCCACTCAAGTCTCAGAGCAAACCGAAATTAATCGAGGAGGCACCGGCTCGGACCTCGAACCAAAGTCGATTCAGACCGAGGAGTTGCGCCCAAACCTCGAGTTTCTCGAGCCTCAGGAGCCGATGAATTTTGATGAGCTCTGAATGAGTCATTAGTCGATCTTTCGCCAGACTTTCCAATTGAACCGAGAGCCCGATGCTCAAGAAAGGTGGTCAAGAGACCGAATGGCGTGCAAGGGGAATGGTTCATCCTGACCGCTACCCGAGCTTAGCTCATTCCTCGACCTCCAAGACATCTTCTTGATTGAGGTCAATGGTCTACATCCTCAACGAGAATCTTAGGAGATGCTTAACATTGCTTCATTCAGAGGCTAAGACCGGTGGAACGAGGAGACAACTTTTCTCCGAATTCTCGGGGTTCGGAAAAACCAAGCCTGGGATGAAAATCTCGGACTTTGATGAGCTTGTGAAGAGGAAGGTTCTTTGAGAGGAAAGTTTCTTTGAAGTTGGTGCCCCGAGCTCCAAAGACAAATCTCAGGATGGGGACCAACAAGGGGATGATGAGAGTCAATCTCAGAAGGAGAAAGACTCAATCGATCTTGATCAGTCTTTGTCGAACATCCTCGGATCGAAGTTAGCCTTCGTGTAACTTTTGGCACTATTAATAATTATGCGGGATTCTTGAAGTTCCTACCTTTAAATCAGAATGTCGATATGCAGACCGAGGCTCAGTGGACACCCAAGCTCGGGGTGAATCGGACTCGGACCGAGTCTTAAGTCCCGATTCGGACTAAAGCTCAAGTTTGGGACGAGACTCGGGATGAACAAACCAACCGGGGAGGCACAAAGCCAGATCGATATGCTCCTGAGATTGACCTCACCCCTGTGATGGAGAAGCTGGAGAAGGTTGAGCCAATCCTGAACAAAATTGCTCAGATGGAGGAGGTTTTGGCCAACCAAACTCAGAAGATTGACAGCTTGAGTTCTTCTTCAGAACTGGTGTTACTTCAGGATACTCTGACAGACAAGCTGACCTCCATGGAAGGAAAGTTAGAAGAGAAGATGGAGGGGGTCAAGGTCGAAGCTTAATGTAGAGTCAAGGTAAGCATCAGGAGCAGACTCAAATTCTAGAAGCAAAGTTGGTAGAGAAGAATGAGATGCTGGTGAAGAATGTTGTTGAGGAAATGAGCTCAATGCTCATGGCCAAGATGACAGATATGTTCAAGGAAGCTCTCTCTAGCCAATTTGCTCATCTGTCTGAAGAATTCTCTGTGGCGAAGAACCACCTCAGAAGGCTCGAGGAGGAGCAAGATCAGATGGCAGGGGAGGTGCGGAGTGTCAGTAAAGAACAATACCATATGGACACAGCACTCTCCAGGCTTCTGCCAGAGTATGGTTCCAAGAAGGGGGAAAGACCTGGAGCTGATCTCAGGAATTTATTGGAACATACTCTGAAAGGCAAGGTTGTTAAGGATGCTGAAAAGAAGATCATTGCCGAAGCCATGAAGGAGATAGAGGCCACTGAGAAGCTAAAGTTCAAGAAGGTGGAGATGTCAATCTACACTCAGGTTTCAGAGGAAACAATGCAAGAAGTTGCAATAGAGAAACTGAGTGGTAGAGGAAGAATTGGTACAAGCCTAGCTGGTGCTGAATTGCCCATCAAGAGAAAGGTTATGGCGATGGAAGAGCCTGAGGGCAAAAGAGCAAAGGCTTCTAAGCCAGTTCAGAGAAAATTGATGCTGGATATTGAAGAATCTGAGGTTGAGCCAAAGAAGAAGGTCTTCAATACCAGAAGCGCTCTGAAAACACTCCAAATTGAACAAGCAAAGAAAACTGTTGCTTCTGTTTCTGGTGTACCAGTGATCAGAAAGAAGGTAGAAGAAGAGCAGAAAAGAAGGAGTGGGTTCAAAAAGTTCGCAAGCAAGAGGAGAGGGAACACAAAAGCACAGAAATGGCCGCATGTTGACAAATGGATGCCAGTCCAGCTCAACGATGCATGGGAAGAAATTAAGAGAACTTTTTGGTTCTATTATGATGTGCTCAGAGAATGGAGAGGGGAGAGCTCAGATCCCAATGAGGCTTTCATCGACTATCTCCTGACCTTCTATCCTAAATATCTTCAAGGCTGGATAAATCTTGCGGATGAAGGAAAGGTGCAGATAACCGCCCCTGGTCCATACGTGTACCCTCCTCCCAGGCTGGAGAATGGTTGTGTAAATGAGAAAGCCATTGCTCAAGAAATATCTCAGTACGCCATTCAGTTGGGTCTGACAGGGAACAATCCTGATATCATTAAAGAAAGAGATGCGCTGAAAAGAAGATATTACGGAATGTTCAACCTTGAAGTCCCTGCTGATGAGGTGGAAGAAGATCAGAACTGAAGAGCCGAGCTGAAGAACAGAAGAAGACTAAAGAATGAAGACTCAGAAGATTCATGTAATCCTTTATTTTTTTTGTCTTTTTGATTTTGTTAGATAAGATTCATTGTAAACTTGTAACAGTCTACCTATCATCAATGAAACCTTATCATTTATGCTCAAAAGATAATATCTCATTATCTTATTTACATGTCTTTAATTTTGATATGCCTGAATGATTGTCTCTGAATTAATTGTTGGGAAATTAAGTATTTGGTGATGAATCCTTTGAGAGATTCTTTACTGAAGAAATTGTTGGGAGATTAATTGTTGGGAGACTCATTATGTATGGAAATTGTTGGGAGATAAAACCAATCTTGTAATAGGATAAACTGAAACCTGAGTTTAGGTTAAGTGTATTTGTAACAAGATGGTTTTTGGCATCATCAAAAAAGGGGGAAATTGTTGGGAGATGAATTTAATAAAGATATGATTTTGATTAGATCCCAAAACCCCGAGTATGACATGTTCGGGATAATCTTGATAGTTGAGTCGATTCGCTTTTTTAGAGTATTAGGATGTTATCTCGCAAAATGTATAATCGCAGATATAGATCGGTTAGGATCAAGATTTCAAGAACTCAAGAAGTTTCGAAGAAACCGAAGTTTCAAGATGAAATCGAAGTTTCAAGTTTCAAAGATGAAATCGAGAAATCAAGACTCGAGAGAGAAATCGAGATATCAAGACTCGCAGAAATCGAGATATCAAGACTCAAAATGAAATCGAGGAAATCAAGACTCAAAGATGAAAACTCAAGAAAGTTTTCAAGTTTCAAGATGAAATCGAGAAATCAAGACTCAAAGGAGAAATCGAGATATCAAGACTCAAGCAGAAATCGAGATATCAAGACTCAAGATGAAATCGAGGAATCAAGACTCAAAGATGAAGACTCAAGATATCACCAAGATATTCAGAAGACTCGTAAGACCTCAAGACTCGGGAAGACCTCAAGACTCGTAAGACTCAAGATGTAAGATCAAGATTGAAGATCAAGAATATCAAGGCACAAGAATTATCAAGACTCAAGAATGTAATCAATGCTCAAGATAAATCAATGTTCCGAGGCACTGAAAATATCTATCTGAAGGATGCAATACTGAGAAGATCGTGATTCCTTAGAAAAATAGATATTGCCCAAGACATTCAAATGCAGACAAAAGGAACTAAGATAAAGTATTGTTAAGGTTATATCACTCAGAGATTGTAACCAAAAAGAGCCGTTGAGTTGTCTACCTTTAACTGGAGACAAAAGTCAAAAAGAGGAAGACAACAATGTACCATACTGACACTGACAGCGACAGGTCACTGAAAAGATGTCAGAAGTACTAAGTTCCAGACTGCAAAAAGTGAAGACCGGCTACATGAAAGGCTATTGCCTAAAACGTGTTAGGGAGTCTCAAACCCTAAATATAGCCTTTCTTCACACACCATAAGAGGAAACTCACGAAGCTATCTCTTCCAACGGATAGTTTTTTCAAGAGTAACCTTGGTGTATGCCTATAAATACTTGTGATCCTCTACATTGTAAGGTTACGGGAAATTTGTAAGCAACTCAAGAGCTCAAACTTATTATTGCAAGTTGAAGCACTCGAAAACCCAAGAATTTCCCAAGTGCTTTAAATCAAAGAGAGCTCATTCCACTAAGCCTAGCTTGATAAGATATATCCAAAGCTTAGTCGAGATATCCTAGCCTTTGCGTTGGTCTTTATTGTAAAGGATATCTCATTATAGTTGGAAACCAACCAAGAAACCCCAAACCCTTTGTAAGGTAGTTTGAGTGTGATTGTTGGTGAGATTGGAGTTGTAAAGAGTTAGTAAACTACATTGAGGTAGTCAGAAAGCTCTAGAGAAGAAGTGAGTAATCTATCTTGGATAGACAGAAAGCTTGTGTGAGTTTTGAGTTAGTAAATACAGAGGTAGTCAGAAAGCTCAAAATTAGAAAGGTTAGTAAACTACAGAGGTAGTCAGAAAGCCTTAGGAAGTGATTAGTGAATTTCTCTGAAGAGATCAGGGAGAGTGGACGTAGGAGCTTGAGTCTCTGAACCACTATAATTTGCTGTGTTCTTTGCTTTCTGTTTTGCTTGATTTATCTGTTGCATTACTGTGTTTTGAAAGCATATTTTCACTGATATTTCAGTTGGAATCAATCCACTGAAAGTTGCATATAATTGAATCACAGCCTAATCACTATTCCATTAAAGGAAGGTTTTCAGCAAAAGCTTAAAACGAGTATAAACTAAGGGCCAACCATTCTGCACATCTGAGTAGCTAGAACAGATAGTTACCAAACTGAACTTACTCTTCTGAGGGTTCAGTAAGTTAGTTATCTGATCCAAGCAACTCAGGATCTCTTAAAACTCAGGACTCAGTTGGGATTATCTTAGGTATCTGAAAGCAGCTCAGGATCACTGTCTCAGTAGACTTTGACTCAGAGCAATTTGTGCTTCTCAGGACCAAATCATCAGGACAACCTGACCCAAGCTGACCTCAGTAAAAGAAAAAGTTTTAAAATCTCTGAACACGTGTATTCCCCCCCCATACACGTGTAAGACTCGTTTGCTCCGGGACCAACAAGTGGTATCAGAGCAGGAGTTCAAAAGTTCACAAGCTTTTAATGTGACCACCTGAACTGCTCTTTTATTTTAAAACCCATTTAGTTTAAAATGCATAAATTTTATAAAATTCATGGAGGTTGACAATCATCTTCTCTTTTTTTTTTAAATGCATACAATATTCTTCATCATTTCACTTGTTTAACTAACACTGTTTTTCTCGTATGTTTTTTTTTTTTGTTAGTTAGTTTTGGCATCATGATCAAAAAGGGGGAAATTGTTGGGATAATTTTAGTTTTCATTATTATGCCAAAACACCTTGTAATAGGACAAGCTAAGTTGTATAGAAAGCTTGCGTTTCTAGACTTAGTTTTATTTTATAGGTAACAAGTTGAGGGGGAACTGATCAAGATAAGACGAGACCAATGATTTTTGGACTGGATCAGAAAACATGCAGAAACTGATCTGTTGTGCAGTATCAGATCTGTTGTGCAGTATCTGAACTGCTGTGTAGATCAGATCAGCTGTGCTGAACAGATCAGATCAACTGTGCTGAATAGATCAGATCAGTTGTGCTGAACAGATCAGATCTGCTGTGCTGAACAGATCTGATATGCTGAACTGATGCAGTGTGTTAATGCAGACCAGACCAAACCAGACCAGAAATCTGCATACCAGATCTGACAAGCTGATCAGATCCGTTAGACACACAATAGAGCTGGCCAATAAGAAGATAACAACACATATATGGATGTGACATAAAGCTGCACACAACAGTGCAAAAGGACAAAGAAAAGCTGGAAGATTATTAGTATGGATTTGAATATTACTCTCCAACGGTAATATTCAAATCCACACTATAAATACATTGCACTATCTTCAAAAGAAGATAATGGAGGATGCTGCAAAGTGAAGATTAAAGCCAAATATTAAAGCATCTCCATTCAAGAACTCAGAACATTAAATATCCAGATTTACCCAAGAGTGTTCTTCATTGTATCTAAGCACAAATGCCATATCATAAGCTTAGAGAGATTTTCCCATCCTTAGCATAAAGGCTAAAACAATGTAAGAGAAAATCTCACCTAGTTGGAAATAACACCAAACCCAAACCCTTTCTTGAGAGAATTAGTTGTTAAGTAAGGTAGTTAATAGGCAATCCCGTGAGGGAGATAAGTCCCGTGAGAGTGAGAACTCATTAAACATCTATAGGCGATCCCGTGAGGGAGATAAGTCCCGTGAGAGTGAGAACTCATTAAACATCTATAGGCGATCCCGTGAGGGAGATAATTCCCATGAGAGTGAGAACTCATTAAACATCTATAGGCGATCCCGTGAGGGAGATAAGTCCCATTGAGTGAGACTCCATAAATATCTGTTGGTTTAGTTGGTCCCCATGAAGGGAAGAGTGGATATAGAAGTTGGACTCCGAACCACTATAAAAATACTTGTGTTCTTACTTGCTTTCATATTAGCTGTCATACATACTTTAGCAAATCTGCATAACACACAATAAAAAAATTTAAGTCACCTCCCATTGAGATTTTACGTGTTTTAAATTGGGTTTTTAGGGGCCAACAATAATTAATTGGGTAATTTAAACATGTATTTAAATTCATCTCGAATAGATCCGGGCACCCCTAATTTCCCAACAACTGGTATCAGAGCATCGGTTTCGAGCTCTGCTTTTAAATTGTTTTTTAAATTATGTTGGCCATTAAATTTTATTGAAAATTGGATAGTGGAATTGCTAGATCTGTTTTGCAGGTATCCAATTGTCATGGTATTTAATGTGTTTATTTATTTCATGCATATGATTGGTTTTAATTCGACTCGTTCGAATTTATTTTTCTCATGAGAAAATCCACGAGTAGATTAGGCTATTTGATTTGTTCAATGTAATAGACTAGTCTAGATTTAGGTTTGTTTATTTTGTAAAATAAATTGTAACCTGATCAAAGACGAAGATGGAGGTGAGAAATTAAAACGGATCTAGAACCGTACGTGGGCGACGTGTGTCGTGCGAAACGTGCCAAGGGAGGCACGTGCTCAATGCGACCTTCGCTAGTCGAAAGGGCCTGGCGCACGGCGCCGGGAGGGATCGGTGCACGAGACGTGCAGTTAAAAACATTCTGAAGTATCTGAAGAGGACACGGGATAGAATGTTGGTTTATCAGTCAGACAATCTAATCCCCGTCGGTTACACGGACTTGGATTTCCAATCAGACTTTGACTCCAGAAAGTCAACCTCGGGTAGTGTGTTTTGCATGGGGGGAGGAGCCATGACTTGGAGAAGTGTTAAGCAGAAATGCATCACCGATTCTACTATGGAAGCCGAATATGTAGTTGTTTATGAAGCAGCGAAAGAAGCGGATTGGCTCAGGAA
This sequence comes from Stenogyne calaminthoides, assembly GCA_037126765.1. Lineage (NCBI taxonomy): Eukaryota > Viridiplantae > Streptophyta > Magnoliopsida > Lamiales > Lamiaceae > Stenogyne > Stenogyne calaminthoides. The sequence continues at coordinate 13,803,020 of JBBCBC010000009.1, read as the reverse complement.
CTTCCTAGTGGACTCGGACGTTGTTCCGGATTTACCTAGCACGATCGCGGTTTACTATAATAACATCGGAGAAGTTGTAAATTCTAGGGAACCGAGAGCCCACAAGGTCAGCAAACACATAGAAAGAAAATACCATCTTATACGAGAAATCGTTAAGAGATGAGACATAAAGGTGGCATTGATTGCGTCCGAAGACAACCTAGCAGATCCATTCACAAAGGGTCTGCCTCATAGTACATTCGAGAGACATGTGGAAGGAATGGGTGTCAAGACCATTGCCAATCTGTTTTGAGTATAAGTGGGAGAAATATTATTAGGTTCGTGTAGGGTGACATTAGATGTCACATAGAACACGAGACATGTTGTAGTTTACTTAAAAGCAGACTTTGAGTATAAGTGGGAGATTGTTGGGGTTATACTGAAAAGTATGCTTTTACTTTGTATAACCAAACTCAATTTCTTATTTATTGACTGAAATAAATTATTTATCACATGTTGCATTAAATATGAATGAATGTTATATGTATTTACTGCATACCCATTCGATAAAGTTAGTATGTGTTACGTTGTAGTTAATTTTGTGATACCAGATCACAGAAGATCAAATTAACAGTTTCTCGTGACTAAGTACAAATTCACAACCCAGATGGAAATTAACAACCCATCATGAAAGGTTGAAGTGTAAGGCTCAGATTGGCTTGTCTTGACCAAGAGAATTACACTAGTGCATGACGATGCGCTGAATAGGACCTACAGGAGGATAAATTCTTCGGTACTGAATATACAAGAATTAGACCTCAGTGGTGCGTTATTTCTTAATCTTCGTTCCTTAAATAGGATCGTGTGAGATTAATAACTATTGCTTTGACTTATGATGGGAAGAGAATCATTTGCGATTCGATACCTTATATCTTGGGCAATATTATTAGTTACACGACGATCGCTAAGATTTAAGACGGAGAATCGTGTGCAAGCACATCTTGCTTGATTTGTCCCCTTGGTGGGCTCAAAATCTTTATCATACCAAATCTTGCAAGTGGAAATTTATTTCCGGTATGGATAATAATGTTGAGTTGTTTTTACTCCAAGGACAAAGATATTAATTAATATAAAGCTAGTTCAGTGGCTTAATTAATTAGTGGACTAAGATATCTTAAACACGGGAGATAATGACCGGGAGTCATATTATTGTGAAGTCGTAATGTGGGTTAAGATGGATAGTTCAATATTAATTTTATAGTGGAGTAAATTAATATTAATGGGCTTGAATAATATTTTGGCTAAATATTATAGTTTCATAGTCCATTGGAGGTCCAATCTTAATTCTCCTAAATGCCCCTCAAATAGCCCAAATTAAAGTCCAATTAATGAAAAGGAGAAGAAAATATTATTGCCTATTTTTCCATAATTTTCGAAAATAATTAAAGGAAGAAAGAGAAAATATTTTCTTAATTTTCTTGGAAAGATTTTATGGAATATGTATTCTTGGAATACAAGGTTATCCCATAAATTCAAGAAAAGTCAAAGATCCTATTTCTTCCCTATTTTAGTTGTAATTTTCGAAAACCCCTTAATATTAGGAGGTGGGATTTTTGTGGAATATTTTAATTATGGAGAAGAGAATATATTGGATATATTCAAGATTTCTTGGAGATCAAGAAAACGATTTTCCCATCTTATTCCTAAGCCAAAATTTCGACCACCCTAGTATTATAAACAGGGGATGGATTTTTCATCCCCAATTGCAATTCCATGTGTTGGAAAAATTAGAAATCCTCAAAGGTGGTGGCAAAAATATTTTATATTTTCTCCTTTAAATTAAAATCGTTCGTTGAGAATCCTCCCATAGGATTACATTCGTGGACGTGGGCCATATTTGAGAAGGTAATTTGGGTGGATCCATCGTCTCAACGGTTGTCTCTACAAGAGGTTAGTATTTACGTAATTCCTAGATTCTGCATGCTTAGGATTTATGTGAATAACTTGTACGCATGTTGCTTAATTGCTTGTTTAATTATTATGTTGAATTGATTTAGGATTAATTCATGCTAGTAATTAATTGAGTAATTTAAATATCTATTTAAATTCATCCTGAATAGATCCGGGCACCCCTAATTTCCCAACATAGATATCATAGATGTGCTGAGGGTCTCCATGATTTTGCTCTGAGAAACTTGTGTCTCAACAATCTTTGACACTTCTCCAACCAGAGGCTCAAGCTTAGAAATCTGATCAACAAGTGGCTCAAGCTTGGTAAGCTTCTCTAGGACTGGTGTGAGATCAACAGCTGGTTTTGGAGGAATTGGAGTCTCACCATATGTTTGCACTCCAGCATATGTCATCTCAGTGACCACAACCTCGGGCTCTGTAGGATATTGAACTGTCTGGCCGAAAGTTATTATCTACAGGGGTTGAACATCCTGAGCTTGTTCCCCCTGAATTATAGCTTCAACACTTGATTCAGCAATTTTCTTACTTCCTTTAGGAATGTCTCCAGCATCAGCATCATCCTTCTCCTGAGGTGGTTCTTGATCATGTTTGTCTTGCTCTGTGACACCACCTTCAGATTGATCAGCACTTTTCTTCTCAGCGAGCTTTTTCATCACTAAGGCATCAAATTCAGCATGCTTAATCCTAAGTCTTGATATCTATTGAAACCTAATCCTATACTACCAAAATGTCATGATACATGTCATACTCAGAGGTTTTGGGATCTAATCAAAATCTTTATTAAATTCATCTCCCAACAATAAGTATTACTCCTAATAATTAAAATATATATAACATATACTTAAAAAAATATGGGGGCACGTGATCCCAACATAGGACATGTAGGTCCATCATTAGTCCAATTACTATGAATTAGTTGCATGTACAATTGACATTAGACCTTGGATTTTAAAACGATACTGGGTTGGTTGTGACGAAGCTTGGTACCCATATTTTTAAAAGAAAATATTAATCGAGACTAACTTAGGACAAAGAGTGTTGATTTCGTGAATGACACTGTCATTATCAGATAGTAGACTCTCTTTAACATCTTAGAAATATAATTTTGACTAATGATACCTTATGGTATGATTATTAATAAGAATTATAGACAATTATTAAAAATCTTGGATTTTCTTAAGGAGATCAATTTTAATCATGAGTAGTTATATGTTACTCCATCCGTCCCATTTTTTAAGCAAAACTTGCCATTTTTTTTGTCCCAATCTTTAAGCAAAACTTCCTAAAATGGAAATACATTTTATCACTTAATTATCACATTACTTTATCACTTTATCACATAAAATACTACTCCCTCCGTCCCAAAATTATTGTCCAGTATTCTATTTTGGGCGTCCCACAATTTTTGTCCACTTTCCTAAAATGGAAAGTTTCATCAATATAAACACCCTTCACAATACATATAAATTACACCAATTGCCACTCACTTAACCCCTTACACTTTAACACTTTTTCACTTTGCAATAAAGTTGATTTACCAATTCTACCCCTTACACTTTAACACTTTATCACTTTTTCTTAAAAACCGATCACACAGTAAACCGGACAATAATTTCGGGACGGAGGGAGTAATAAATAACTCTTTCTACCCCCAACTACCCATCACTTTATCACTTTATCACATAAAATACTAATAAACAACTCTTTCTACCCCCAACACATTATCATTATTCTCATAAATACTTATGAACAGTCACATTTGCTTAAAGAATGGGACGGGGGGAGTATCATGTTTAGAGTAACTAAAGGGGACAATTTAAAAAGTTTGACATGCAATGAAAATTGGGAAGACGATAATAGGTGACAATCGAAGTGGTTTATAAGGAAATAATTTAAAATTGTAAGAAAAAAATAGCTTTAAATTTGCATTATTTAACAATATAAATTTTTTAAGCAATTGGAGCGCAACCCATTTCCTATGCTTGATTGCAAAAGAAAAATATGTTCATAAATCGTGCGTTGCATCTAAATAAAAAATATATATTTAAAAAAATAAAAAAAAGATTCTTATTATTATTATAAGTAAAAAAAAATTTATAATTTATTTAACACAAAAATAAATACATTTTATATTATGTTCATTTTATACTCACAAATCGTACAACGCACGGGTGATATACTAGTTCATTTAGTATCACGACGACATGTGTACAGTGTTACATATTGTTGGGAGATGAATTTAATATAAGTGATTTTGATTAGATACCAAAACCCCTGAGTATGACATGTTTCAGGACATCTTGATAGATTGGATTCAGGTTTCAATAAGTTATATTTCTCTCGATTATCTGCACCATGTATAGTCAGCAGATATAGTTCAGGATAGTTAGGATGTTAAAACATCACTGAATACTGAAGAATATATTGAGGGGGAACTTAGTGTGTTATGAAGATCCTGAAGACTTAGAAGACCTAAAGAATCCTGAAGACGAAGATGAAGACTGAAGACCTGAGGATCCTGAACACCTATTTAAGAATGAGTGTTTAAATCCAAACTTAGTACAAACAAAGAGAGTGTTATGTATTCGTAGACTTTAAGGAAAGTATCAGTTCAGTGGAGTTGACCAAAAAGAGTCGTTTGTTTGTCTATGTTCTATCTGAAGAAATCAACCAATGAGAAGGCGACAACAGCGTACTATACTGACACTTAAAGCGACGTTCCACTGAAGAAAAGTCTGAGCTGATATCTTCCAGTCTGTAAAACATAGTGATTGGCTACTTGGCTGCATATTACCCAAACCATGTAAAGCCGCATTCAAACCCTAAAATAATCATTTATCACTAACCAAAAGAGGAAACCCTTGATACTATCTCTTCCAACGGATAGTTTTTCAAGAGTAACTCTTAGAGAGTTGCCTATAAATACCAGTGACCTTCACACACACAAGGTTACTGGAAATCAAGCAACTCCAGAGCTCATGCATATTCAAGCATACTTTGAAGCACTCTAAAACCCTAAGATTTCCCAAGTGTTTCACTTTGAAGAGAGTTCACATGCTAAGCCTAGTATTTTCTAAGATTCAAAGCTTAGTAGAGATATCCTAGCCTTTGCATTTGCTCTTATTGTAAATGATATCTCAACCCTAGTTGGAAACCAAACCAAAACCCAAACCCTAAGTGTTAGATAGTTTGAGTAGTTGATTGTTTGGAAATTGAGAGAGTTGTTAGAGTTAGTAAGCTGAGGTTGTTCAGTCTGAAAGCTTGAGGAGAGTAGTAGTTTTTGAGTACTAGGACTCAGGAAGTAGATCCTAGGGATCAGATTACCATTGAAAGGTAATTCTGGTTAGTGTACCTTGGCACTCTAAACCAAGCGGATTCCAAGTGTTAAGGAATTCCCCTGAGGATCAGGGAAAGTGGATGTAGGAGCTTGAGTCTCTGAACCACTATAAATCTATGTTGTTTGCTTTATGTTTTGCATTTGCTTGTTTGCATATTTCCCTGAGAGCATACAAAGGTTTTCATCAGTGTACCTTGGCACTCTAAACCAAGCGGATTCCAAGATTTAAGGAATTCCCCTGAGGATCAGGGAAAGTGGACGTAGGAGCTTGAGTCTCTGAACCACTATAAATCTGTGTTGTTTGCTTTATGTTTTGCATTTGTTTGTTTGCATATTTCCCTGAGAGCATACAAAGGTTTTCATTATTCAGTTGGAACCAATCCACTTAAATTGCATTAAGTGATCACTGCCTTAACCACAGTTTTCATTAAAGAAAAGTTATTTTCAGCAAGTTAAAACGAGTATAAACTTAGGGCCTACACATTCAGCATTCTTGATAGCTAGTATAGATAGCTACCAAACTGAACCACTCTCCTGAGTATTCAGTAAGTTAGTTATCTGTGCAAAGCTGTTCAGGACTTTTTAGCACTCAGGATCAGTTGAGCTTATTTGAAGTTACTGAAAGTTGTTCAGGGTTATTGTCTCAATAGACTTTGACTCAGGACGATTTGTGCTTCTCAGTGCTGAAAATCAGCATAACCTGACTTACTGATCAGCAAGGTTTTAAAAGTTAAAAAAATACCTTACACGTGTATTCCTCCCCTCCCCCTCCATACACGTGTGTGACTCGTACTTGAGACCAACACATATTATTAAAAAGACATGTGTTACTACATGAAAAAAAGAATGTTACCCTATGAGCAAAAGAGTGTTACTACATGAACAAAAACCAGTACAAAAGCAGGAAAAAAATCCCAGAACAACGTGAAAAGAGTGCATAAGGGTCTGAATTTTAACACACACTTTTGTGTTGATGGGTAATCCCACATTACACACATATTCTCCCTTCTTCTCACAGAATCCACGCTTTCATCCAATGATTGGAGCGAATCGAAGAAAATTAAATTGGACAAGAAATTATGGCACGAACGACGGACATATTCTCTGCCTACAAACAACGAAGAGGAAAGTGGCAGCGGTATGGAGCGGCTGGAGAGGAGAGGAAGAAGAAAGCCCGTGAGATCTGCCATCAATCTGAAGAGAAGAGGAAGAAGAATAAATCCGTCATTCGCGCGCGACACAAAAAAAAAAGAAAACTCATTAAATCCGCTGGCATTCTGCCCTAACCCGACCAGACAAAGCCTGGCTCGCGAGAAAATGAAAAAAAGCCCAATTGATCTATAATTGCACATATCACTTGTATGCAATATTGCATATAAGTTTTTGTGTATGTGTGTGTGTATATATATATATATATACACACACACTAATAGCAAGTTGTTTTTGGATGATGATTGTGTTGGGGTTATACTGAAAAGTATGTTTTTACTTTGTATAACCAAACTGAATTTCTTATTTATTTTACTGAAATAAATAATTTATCACGTGTTGCATTAAATATGAATGAATGTTATATATATTTACTGCATACCCATTCGATAAAGTCAGTACGTGTTACGTTGTAGTTAATTTTGTGATACCAGATCACAGAAGATTAAATTAACAGTTCCTCGTGACTAAGTACAAATTCACAACCCAGATGGAAATGAACAACCCATCATGAAAGGTTGAAGTGTAAGGCTCAGATTGGCTTGTCTTGACCAAGGGATTACACTAGTGCATTATGATGCGCTGAAAAGGACCTACAGGAGGATAAATTCTTCGGTACTGAATATACAAAAATTAGACCTCAGTGGTTCGTTATTTCTTAATCTTTGTCCCTTAAATAGGATTGTGTGAAATTAATAACTATTGCTTTGACTTATGATGGGAAGATAATCAATGTGATCCGATACCTTGTATATTGGGCAATATTATTAATTACATGACGATTGCTAAGATTTAATACGGAGAATCGCGTGCAAGTACGACTTGCTTGATTTGTCCCCTTGGTGGGCTCAGAATCTTTATCATACCAAATCTTGCAAGTGGAAATTTATTTCCGGTATGGATAATAATGTTGAGTTGTCTTTACTCCAAAGACAAAGATGTTAATTAATATAAACTTTGTTCAGTGGCTTAATTAACTAATGGACTAAGATAATCTTAAAAGCGGGAAATAATAATCGGGAGTCATATTATTGTGAAATCGTAATGTGGGTTAAGATGGATAGTTCAATATTAATTTTATAGTGGAGTAAATTAATATTAATGGGCTTGAATAATATTTTGGCTGAATATTAAAGCTTCATAGCCCATTGGAGGTCCAATCTTAATTCTCCTAAAGGCCCCTCAAATAGCTCAAACTAAAGTCCAATTAATAAAAACGAGAATAAAATATTTTGCCTTATTTTTTCTCATTTATTTTTCGAAAATATTGGGTAGGAAGAGAGAAAAGATTTTCTTGATTTTCTTGAAAATATTTTATGAGATATGTATTCTTGCAATACAAGTTTATCCCATAAATTCAAGAAAAGTCAAAGATCTTATTTCTTTCCTAACTAGTTGAAATTTTCGAAAATTCCCTTAATATTAGGAGGTGGGATTTTTGTGGAATATTTTAAATATGGAGAAAAGAATATATTGGATATATTCAAGATTTCTTGGAGATCAAGAAAAAGATTTTCCCATCTTATTCCTAGGTCAAATTTTCGACCACCCCTAGTATTATAAATAGGGGATGAATTTTTCATCCCCAAGTGCAATTCCATGTGTTGGAAAAATTAGAAATCCACAAAGGTGGTGGCCAAATATTTTATTTTCTCCTTTAGATTAAAATCGTTCGTTGATAATCCTCGGACCGGATTACGTTCGTGGACGTGGGACATATTTGAGAAGGTATGTTGGGTTGATCCATCGTCTCAACGGTTGTCTCTACGAGAGGTTAGTATTTACGTAATTCCTATATTTCGCATGCTTAGGATTTACGTGAATTACGTGTACGCATAATGTTTATTTGCTTATTAATTATTATGTTGAATTGAATTAGGATTAATTCATGTTAGTAATTAATTAATTAATTTAAATATGTATTTAAATTCACCTCGAATAGATCCAGGCACCCCTAATTTCCCAACAACTGGTATCAGAGCCTCGGTTTTGAGCTCTGTATTTAAATTGTTATCTAAATTATGTTGGCCATTAAATTTTATTGAAAATTGGATAGTAGAATTGCTAGATTTGTTTCTCAGGTATCCAATTGTCATGGTATTTAATGTGTTTATTTATTTCATGCGTATGAATGGTTTTAATTCGACTCGTTCGAATTTGTTTTTCTCGTGAGAAAATCAATGAGTAGATTAGGTTATTTGATTTGTTCAATGTAATAGACTAGTCTAGATTTAGGTTTGTTTATTTTTATAAAATAAATTGTAACCTGATCGAAGACGAAGACGGAGGCGAGAAATTAAAATGGATCGGAAACGGTCAGAAGCGGCGTCGCATAAACGCGTTAAGAGGCAAGCTTGCACGCGACGCGGACGCTGGCCGGGCGCAGAAGTGGGGGGGCAAGGACGACGAGGCCGAAGGCCGAGGAGGGAGATCAGGGCCAGATGGGACCGAAAGGACGCCGGGCTGAAGCCGCTGCTGAGGCGGGCCGGCGAAGCGCAAGGCCAGGGCGCGGTGAGCGGGCGAAGCGACGAGGGCAAACAGGCGAGCGACGCGATGGCATGGCGGGAAGACGCGGTACGCGGTGCGTCCCCGCCAAAGCCGCCGAAAGTGGTGCGTAGTTCGCTCGGGCAACGCAAGGGTGCCGGGCGCAAGAATCGACACGGGTCGTCGGTGCAAGGCGGCATTTTAACCCATGAGCTGATCGATGCACGAGATGTGACTTTTCGAGACGAATGAGTGGGAGAAACTCAAGACGGCGTCTCTTCAAAATCAAGCCAAGAAAAATCAAACCATGACAATTAGATAATTTGTGCCCAATATGTTTATTTTTCTGCTATGCTTGATTTATTGTTGTATTTTCTTATGCTTTATTTAATTTGTTTAAATGTGTTTGCATGAGAATTGCCCAACGAAAAATCTAAAATTTAAAAATTACTAAGTATGTTTTAGATAATTAATTTGGTTTTGAATCAAATTAATTTTGACCTCCATGATTTATTTATTAGTGAAATCTTTTGGAGAAATTCCCTTAAGGGACGGCACAAATAAAGCTTTCACATGAATAAATTCTCAAAATGATGATTGTGAACTATTATTAGTGGCGACGATGACCCTCCTAAGAGGCTCGATCAAAACGAAGTAGTAATTTTGTATTTAATCATGGTTATTACTTAGGTATAAAATTGATATGCATATACTTCGCCGAAGTCCCTATCAATTTTATATTGGTCAAGTGGGAGCCAACTATTAATTTTTTTTTTAATTAAAGGTTTGTAACTGTTCTTGTTTGTAACCTGCTTGAAAGTGATTTAAATGATGACCCTCCCAAGAGGCTCATTTAAAATTGTTTTGAGATGTTGGCTGATGTGTGTTCATATTTTTTTGAGATTTCAATATGAATCATGTGATCGAATTATGTGATTTTCTTTGTGTTGATCCGGATATTGACACAAGATGTATGTTTATTTCAGTTCAGCATGTCGCAACCTTTTAATCCATTGTTAATATACTTAAATTTAATAGAATTGTATAGGAAACTATGTTGATTGGAAACGAAAAGTTATGATTGTCCTAACGGCACAAGAGCACAAGTGGATTCTTGACACACCAAAATTCAGATGAGCCAACTGATGAGTCGAAAATGCGGGGCTCGTCAGATCACCTTGCGAGAGATGTTTTTCGCTGAAAAAGGTGGAGGACAACCCCGTAAGGGATTACGTCCTCAAAATTGATGGCCCATCTGAACAAACTTGAGGTTCTAGGTGCAGATTATGATCTGTAGACCCAGATTGATTTGGTACTCCACTCTCTGCCCAAAAGTTTTGAGCATTTTGGCCTCGCTAGCTGATTTGTTGCAAGCTTTGGTCTCGGCAGAGATGTTGATGGGGCACCAAACTCAAGTTTTGACGGCAAATAGTCTGTCTTTATCTTATGGGCCAAGGGAAGGCAAGAAGAAGAAGAGGACCAAAAGTCATAAGCAATCAAACTCAATTGTTTCCAAGGGCAATGGTAAGATTGTTGGGATATAACCCCAACAATGATGAGGAATGCTGGTGGTGTCAAGAAAAATCCAAAGAGAAAGTGCTCTAACTGCAAAAGGACATTGGAGATCAGCCTGTTCCAACCCCAAAAGGGCCGGAAAGAAAGGTAATTCTCAGCACTAGTTGTTGAAAAATGTTTAACGGCGTATGTTACCCATTCGTGGGTAATGGATACGGGGTCCACTAATCATATTTACTTCACGGGTTCAAGCGGAACCCGACAACTTAGTGGAAGTGAGATCCTCATCACGATAGGCGATGCTACTAGAGTGGCAGCTGAAGCAGTGGGAGACGTGCAATTGTCTTTTGAAGACAAGAGTTTAATTTTAAGAGATGTTCTTTATGTTCCTGTTTTCTCAAAAACCTAATTTCTGTTTCAAAACTATTTGCTGATGGATATTCTGTTCGTTTTAATAAACATGTTACTGCTTTTCATAAGGATGTGGTTATCTGTCATGGAATATTACGGAACAATCTCTATATTATTAACTGTGCACACCACACACACAATGCATCCTATAACACATCTACTATTTCAAGTAAAAGGAAACGTTCGACCAACGTGAACGAGACACGTCTTTGGCACCTAAGATTAGGTCATACTAATCTAAAAAGGATCCAAAGGTTGGTGCAAGATGGTTCATTGGAGTCCCTCCTGATTGAACCATTTCCAACTTACGAATCATGTTTGGAGGGTAAGATGACCAAGAGGGCATTTGGAGCCAAGGGGCTTAGAGCTAAAGAAGTGTTGGAGATCATTCACACTGATGTATGTGGTCCAATGCAAATCAAAGCAAGAGGTGGCTACGAGTATTTTATTACGTTTATCGATGATTACTCACGCTATGGGTACGTTTTCCTAATGAAGCATAAATTTGAGACCTTTGATAAATTCAAAGAATTTAAGGCTCAAGCAGAGAATCATAAGGAAAAAAAGAGTATCAAGTTTCTACGATCTGATCGTGGAGACGAATACCTCAGCGATGAATTCTTGAACTACCTGTCGGATGAAGGGATTGCATCCCAGTTGACTGCACCCGGTACCCCTCAACAAAACGGGGTTGCAGAATGAAGAAACAGAACGCTTCTAGAAATGGTAAGATCAATGATGAGTTATGCGGATTTACAAAAATTGTTTTGGGGTTACGCCATGCAAACTGCAGCTTACATTCTGAACTTAGTGCCATGCAAATCGGTTCCAAAAACCCCTAGGGAATTGTGGACGGGGCAAAAGCCCAGCTTAGGAAACATGAGGATCTGGGGGTGTCCGGCATACGTGTTGGATAGGAAAGCTGGCAAATTGGATGCACGTTCGGAATTAAGGTTGTTTATAGGATACCCCAAAGGAACGAAGGGATGTATGTTCTATGGTCCCAAAGATCAAAAGGTCGTAATCAGTACGCACTTTAGATTTTTGGAAGAAGACTATATGAACGATATAAAGCCTAGAAGCGAGATTACCTTAGAAGAACTTAGGGGGACAACTCCGTTGCCAACTGTACAAGAAGACATACTGTTGGGATAACATATGCCAGGATCTATCGGGATGACCTCATAAACACAAATTTAAATTAACAATTATTACTAGCATGAATTTACCTAAGTGAATTCAAATAATAATTAACCAACAACAAAATGCAAATAATATTTCACGTAAAAGATCCTAGCATGCGGAATTTCTAGGAGTTTACATAAACGTACCCGTTGGAGAGATGATCTGAGACAGACAGGATCAAGTATCTGGATACCCACCACAAGTCCTTCTCAAGTATTCCCAAGTCCTCGTCCAATAACCCCGGTGGAAGGTCCTTCAATGAACGATTTATAAAATAAGAAATATAAAAATATTATTGCACCACCTTTGTGGATTTCTAATATTTTCAACACATGGAACACTAGTTAGGAATGAAAAATGCATCCCCTATATATAAGTGGAGGGGTTTCGAAAATTATGAGGCAATTTAGGGCTAGGAAAGATCTTTTCTTGATCTCCAAAAAATCTTGAATATTTCTAATATATTCTTCTTTCCATGTGTATTTTTCCACAAAAATCTCACACCCTCAATTGGCCTATTTTTTGAAAACTATAAAGAAGATTTGCAAGATTGGATCTTTCTTGAATTTATGAGATATTCTTGTATTCCAAGAAAACATATCTTCCATAAAATCTTTCCAAGAAAATCAAGAAAATCTTTCTTCCCTTTCTTATACTCAATTTCGAAAAATACCTATTAAAGAAGCCAAGTGGGATTTTTCTTGAATTTATGGGATAATCTTGTATTCCAAGAATACATTATCTCCTTTCCATAAAATCTTTTCAAGAAAATCCTTCTCCCTCTTTTCTTTAATATTTTCGAAAATAATAGGAAATATTGCAACAATAAATTTATTTTATTCTAAACACCTTTTATTTATTGGACTATAATTTGGGCTACTTGAAGGGCCTTTAGGAGAATTAAGATGGACCTTCCAATGGACTTCTGAATTCCAATATTGAGCCACAATATAATTCAGCTCATTTAATATTAATTAATACCATTATATAATTAATATTGCACTATCCAATCTTAACCCATATTACGGTAATATGGCTCCCGGTTATTATTTCCCGTGTTTAAGATTATTTAGTCCATTAATTAATTAAGTCACTGAAAATCTTTATATTAATTAATATATTTATCCTTGGAGTAAGGATAGCCCAGCTTTATTATCCATACCGGAAAATTAATTCCACATGCAAGATTTGGTATGATAAAGGTTCTGGGCCCACCAAGGGGACCAATCAAGCAAGACTTTTGCAAGCACACGATTCTCTGTATTAATTTAGCAAATGTCGTGCAATTAATATTATTGCCCAAGATATAGGGTATCGAAGTCGCAATGATTCTCTTCCCATTTATAAGTCAAAGCAATAACTACTAATCACACACAGTCCTTATTAAGTGACAGAGATTAAGAAATCAACAATTACTGAGGTCTAACTCTTCATCCCTTAAGTCAGAATGAGTTTATCCTCTCTGTAGGTCCGCTTCAGCGCATCGAATGCACTAGTGTAATCTCTTGGTCAAGACAAGTCAATCTGAGCCTTACACATCAACTTCTACCAATAGATTGTTCGGATCTATCTAAGTTGTGAAACACGCACTCGTATACAAGGAACTATTAACGTGATCTTCTGTGATCTGGAATCACCACGTTAACTACAATGTAACGTGTGCTACGAACGGTTTGTAATAAATATATATAACATTCAATCATATTTAAAGCAACAGTGATAAACAATTTATTTCAGTAAATAAGTGTTTAATACATAGGTTATACAAAGTAAAAGCATACTTTCACGTATAACCCCAACAATCTCCCACTTATACTCAAAGTCTGCTTTTAAGTATACCACAAAGATGTCGATGTATTATCTGGTGACATCTAATGTCACCTACATCAACCTAATAACATTTCTCCCACTTATACTCAAAGCAGTTCGGGCAACGCTCTTGACACCCATTCCTTCCACATGTCTCTCGAATGTTAATCGAGGGCCCTTTGTGAATGGATCGCCTAGGTTGTCTTCCGACGCGATCTTTGCCACCTCTATATCTCCTCTCTTAACGATTTCTCGTATAAGATGGTATTTCCTTTCAATGTGTTTCTTTGGCCTTGTGGGCTCTCGGTTCCCTTGAATTTACAAGCTGCTCCCAAGCATTATCACAAAAGACCGTGATTGATTGTCTTTGGGCAAATTCGAACAATGTCCAAGTCCACTAGGAAGTTCTTGAGCTACACCGCTTTTTAGGCTTCACAAGCGACTACATATTCGGCTTCCATGGTAGAATCGGCGATGCATTTACTTTTACGCTTCTCCATGTTACAGCTCCTCCCCCCAGACAAAACATACTACCCGAGGTAGATTTTTTGGAATCTAGGTCTGATTGGAAATCCGAGTCCGTGTATCCCATCGAAATAAACTATCGACCGATAAACCAAAGATTCTATCTCGAGTTCTTTTCAGATACTTCAGAATGTTCTTAACAATGAAATTCAATGTTGATTTTACGGGATTGCTCTGATATCTCGCTACCATGCCTACGGTGTAGCAGATATCCGGTTTCGTACACAACATATCATACATGAGGCTTCCCACTGCCGACGCATAAGGAATCCCTCTCATGTCATCTATCTCCCTCTGTGTCTTAGGGCACATGTCTTTCGATAGATGGATTCCGTGCCTGAAATGTACAAAACCCTTCTTGGAATCTTGCATGTTGAAACGCTTCAAAATGGTATCTATGTATGAAGCTTGCGATAAGCCTATCATTCTTTTCTTTCGATCTCGAGTGATCGTGATCCCTAGTGTTGGTCCCAAAAATTACCGAGTTAAAACCCGAAAAATCTCAATGGGAGGTGACTTTAATTTTTATTTATTTTTAATGTGTGTTATGCAGATTTGCTAAAGTATGTATGACAGTTAATATGAAAGCAAGTAAGAACACAAGTATTTTTATAGTGGTTCAGAGTCCAACTCCTACATCCACTCTTCCCTTCATGGGGCACCAACTAAACCAACAGATATTTATGGAGCTCACTCAACGGGACTTATCTCCCTCACGGGATCGCCTATAGATGTTTAATGAGTTCTCACTCTCACGGGACTTATCTCCCTCACGGGATTGCCTATTAACTACCTTACTTAACCACTAATTCTCTAAAGAAAGGGTTTGGGTTTGGTGTTATTTCCAACTAGGTGAGATTCTCCCTTACATTGTTTTAGTCTTTATGCTAAGGATGGGAAAATCTCTCTAAGCTTATGATATGGCATTTGTGGTTAGATACAATGAAGAACACTCTTGGGTAAATCTGGATATTTAATGCTCTGTGTTCTTGAATGGAGATGCTTGAATATTTTCCTTTATCTTCACTTTGCAGCATCCTCCATTATCTTCTTTTGAAGATAGTGCAATGTATTTATAGTGTGGATTTGAATATTACCGTTGGAGAGTAATATTAAAATCCATATTAATAATCTTCCAACTTTTCTTTGTCCGTTTGCACTGTTGTTTGCAACTTTATGTCACATCCATATATGTGTTGTTATCTTCTTATTGGCCAGCTGCTTTTGTGTGTCTAACAGATCTGATCAGCTCGTCGGATCTGGTATCAGATTGGTGATCGGTCCGGTTTGCATCGATCAAAGATAACAGATATGTTCAAAGACAAAGAGATCTGATCTGTTCAACACAACTATTCAAAGATACCGATCGATCTGTTTCAAAGATAAACTAATTTGATCGATTCAAAGATGGTGATCTGTTTAAAAGATGGTGATCGATCTGCCAGACAGAATCGATTCTGCTTATTTTCCGATCCAAAGGAAATCATCAGTCTCGTCTTATCTTGATCAGTTCCCCCTCAACTTGTTACCTATAAAATAAAACTAAGTCTAGAAACGCAAGCTTTCTATACAGCTTAGTTTGTCCTATTACAAGGTGTTTTGGCAATAATAATCAAAACTAAAATTATCCCAACAATTTCTCCCATTTTGATCATGATGCCAAAACTAACTAACAACAAAAAAAAACATACGAGAAAAACAGTGTTAGTTAAACAAGTGAAATGATGAAGAATATTGTATGCATTTTAAAAAAAATGAGAAGATGATTGTCAACCTCCATGAATTTTATAAAATTTATGCATTTTAAACTAAATGGGTTTTAAAAATAAAAGATCAGTTCAGGTGGTCACATTAAAAGCTTGTGAACTTTTGAACTCCTGCTCTGATACCACTTGTTGGTCCCGAAAAATACCGAGTTAAAACCCAAAAAATCTCAATGAGAGGTGACTTTATTTTTTTTTTAATGTGTGTTATGCAGATTTGCTAAAGTATGTATGACAGTTAATATGAAAGCAAGTAAGAACACAAGTATTTTTTAGTGGTTCGGAGTCCATCTCCTACATCCACTCTTCCCTTCATGGGGCACCAACTAAACCAACAGAAATTTATGGAGCTCTCACTCAACGGGACTTATCTCCCTCACGGGATCGCCTATAGATGTTTAATGAGTTCTCACTCTCACGGGACTTATCTCCCTCACGGGATTGCCTATTAACTATCTTACTTAACCACTAATTCTCTCAAAGAAAGGGTTTGAGTTTGGTGTTATTTCCAACTAGGTGAGATTTTCCCTTACATTGTTTTAGTCTTTATGCTAAGGATGGGAAAATCTCTCTAAGCTTATGATATGGCATTTGTGGTTAGATACAATGAAGAACACTCTTGGGTAAATCTGGATATTTAATGCTCTGTGTTCTTGAATGGAGATGCTTGAATATTTTCCTTTATCTTCATTTTGCAGCATCCTCCATTATCTTCTTTTGAAGATAGTGCAATGTATTTATAGTGTGGATTTGAATATTACCGTTGGAGAGTAATATTAAAATCCATATTAATAATCTTCCAACTTTTCTTTGTCCGTTTGCACTGTTGTTTGCAACTTTATGTCACATCCATATATGTGTTGTTATCTTCTTATTGGCCAGCTGCTTTTGTGTGTCTAACAGATCTGATCAGCTCGTCGGATCTGGTATGCAGATTTCTGGTCTGGTCTGGTTTGCATCAGTTCAGCATAACAGATATGTTCAGCACAGCAGATCTGATCTGTTCAACACAACTATTCAGCACAGCTGATCTGATCTGTTCAGCACAGCTAATTTGATCAGTTCAGCACAGCTGATCTGTTCAGCACAGCTGATCTGATCTGCACAGCAGATCAGTTTCTGCCTATTTTCTGATCCAGTCCGGAAATCATCAGTCTCGTCTTATCTTGATCAGTTCCCCCTCAACTTGTTACCTATAAAATAAAACTAAGTCTAGAAACGCAAGCTTTCTATACAGCTTAGTTTGTCCTATTACAAGGTGTTTTGGCATAATAATCAAAACTAAAATTATCCCAACAATTTCTCCCATTTTGATCATGATGCCAAAACTAACTAACAACAAAAAAAAACATACGAGAAAAACAGTGTTAGTTAAACAAGTGAAATGATGAAGAATATTGTATTCATTTTTAAAAAAATGAGAAGATGATTGTCAACCTCCATGAATTTTATAAAATTTATGCATTTTAAACTAAATGGATTTTAAAAATAAAAGATCAGTTCAGGTGGTCACATTAAAAGCTTGTGAACTTTTGAACTCTTGCTCTGATACCACTTATTGGTCCCGAAAAATACCGAGTTAAAACCCGAAAAATCTCAACGGGAGGTGACTTTTATTTTTTTTTTTTTAATGTGTGTTATGCAAATTTGCTAAAGTATGTATGACAGTTAATATGAAAGCAAGTAAGAACACAAGTATTTTTATAGTGGTTCGGAGTCGAACTCCTATATCTACTCTTCCCTTCATGGGGCACCAACTAAACCAACAGATATTTATGGAGCTCTCACTCAACGAGACTTATCTCCCTCACGGGATCGCCTATAGATGTTTAATGAGTTCTCACTCTCACGGGACTTATCTCCCTCAAGGGATTGCCTATTAACTACCTTACTTAACCACTAATTCTCTCAAGAAAGGGTTTGGGTTTGGTGTTATTTCCAACTAGGTGAGATTTTCCCTTACATTGTTTTAGCCTTTATGCTAAGGATGGGAAAATCTCTCTAAGCTTATGATATGGCATTTGTGCTTAGATACAATGAAGAACACTCTTGGATAAATCTGGATATTTAATGCTCTGTGTTCTTGAATGGAGATGCTTGAATATTTGGCTTTAATCTTCACTTTGCAGTAGCGTCCATTATCTTCTTTTGAAGATAGTGCAATGTATTTATTGTGTGGATTTGAATATTACCGTTGGAGAGTAATATTCAAATCCAAACTAATAATCTTCCAGCTTTTCTTTGTCCTTTTGCACTGTTGTTTACAGCTTTATGTCACATCCATATATGTGTTGTTATCTTCTTATTTGCCAGCTGCTTTTGTGTGTCTAACGGATCTGATCATTTCGTCGGATCCGGTATGCGATTCCGTCCGGTGCGGTGCTGCATCAACACACCTTGATCGGGTTCAACATATCGATATGTTCAAAGACAAAGAGATCTAATCTGTGAAGATAACTTATTCGATCTGTTCAAAGACCTGGTGATTCGATCTATTCAAAGATAGCCGATTCGATCTGTTTCAAAGATGGTGATCGATTCAAGAAAATAGATTCAGATATCGCGACAAGCAGATCGATTCTTTTTTTTTCGATCCAAATCCAGGAAATCATCAGTCTCATCTTATCTTGATCAGTTCCCCCTCAACTTGTTACCTGTAAAATAAAACTAAGTCTTAAAACGCAAGCTTCTATACAGCTTAGCTTGTCCTATTACAAGGTGTTTTGGCATAATAATCAAAACTAAAGTTATCCCAACACCTAGAATATGACCGGCTTCCCCTAAGTCCTTCATATCAAACTGTTTTGACAGCCATACCCTTACATCTGACAAAACCTTTACATCATTTTCGATGAGCAGAATATCGTCTACGTATAGTACTAGGAATACCAAGGCAGTTCCGTCACACTTTCTATAAACACAACTCTCAAAATCGTTTTGATCAAACCCATAAGATTTTATTACATGATCAAAACATTGGTTTCAAGCCCGAGATGCTTGCTTAAGTCCATAAATGGACTTCCTCAGCTTGCACACAAGGTGTTCTTGGCCTTTTTCGATGAAACCTTTGGGTTGTTGCATATAGATTTCCTCGTCAAGACTCCCGTTAAGGAAAGTTGTCTTGACAGCCATTTGCCAGATCTCAAAATCTAGATGCGCAGCTATAGCCAAGAGAATACGGATGGACTTAAGCATGGCTACGGGCTTAAAGGTTTCTTGATAATTGATACCTTATTTCTGAGTGTATCCCTTTGCCACAAACCTAGCCTTAAAGGTTTCCACCTTCCCGTCCTGTCCTCTTTTCCTCTTGTAGACCCACTTGCGTCCATTGGGTTTTACCCCACTGGGTGGTTCAACTAGCTCCCACACCTGATTATGATCCATTGAGCCCATCTCGGCTTCCATCGCGGTTTGCCAGGATTCTTAATCCTTATCTTGGACCGCCTCCTTGTAGGACCAGGGGTCTGATTCACTATCCCCGGGGACCAAATCCGAAGATTCTCCTATCCCCATGAATCTCTCAGGTTGTCGAACAACCCTCCCACTATGACAAAGTTCCGATTGTGTCGGTGTGACGCTTGGTATATCTACCTGTACAGTTGATATAGGAGTTTGCCCTCTTATTTCGTCTAAGGTAATCTCACTTTTGGGCTTTCGATTGTTCATAAAGTCTTCCTCCAAAAATCTAAAGTGCGTACTTATTACCACCTTTTGATCTTCGGGACCATAGAATATGCACCATTTTGTTCCCATGGGATATCCTATAAACAACCTTAGTTCTGATCGTGCATCCAACTTACCGGCTTCCTTGTCTAGCACGTATGCCAGACACCCCCAAATTCTGAGGTGTCTCAGACTGGGCTTGCGCTCGGTCCACAACTCTTTAGGGGTTTTTGGAACCGATTTGGATGGCACCAGATTCAGAACGTAAGCTGATGTTTCCAAGGCATGACCCCAAAATGACTTGGGTAGATCTGAATAACTCATCATGGATCTGACCATTTCTAAGAGTGTTCTGTTTATTCGTTCTGCTACCCCATTTTGTTGAGGGGTTCCGGGTGCAGGCAACTGTGAAACAATGCCCTCGTCTGACAGGTAGTTCAAAAACTCATTGCTGAGGTATTCGCCTCCACGATCAGATCGTATAAACTTGATACTCATTTCCCTATGATTCTCCACTTCGGCTTTGAACTCTTTGAATTTATCAAAGGTTTCCGATTTGTGTTTCATCAGGAAAATGTACCCGAACCTTGAGTAATCATCGATGAAAGTCACGAAATGCTCATATCCACCTCTAGCTTTGGTTGACATTGGACCACACACGTCAGTGTGAACGATTTGCAACACTTCTGTGGCTCTATTCCCCTTGGCTCCAAATGCCCTCTTGGTCATCTTACCCTCCAAACATGATTCGCAGGTTGGAAGTGGTTCTGACTGTAGGTCCGATAGCAAACCATCCTTCACCAACCTTTGGATCCTATTTAGATTAATATGACCCAATCTTAGATGTCATAGAAGTGTCTCGTTCACGTTTTCTGAATGTTTTCTCTTATTGCATGAAACAGTTGATGTGTTATAAGATGCATTTTGTGAGTGGTGTGCACAGTTAATAGTATAGAGATTGTTCCGCAAAATTCCATGACAGATAAACACATCGTTACGGTAAATAGTAACTTGCTTAGAAAAATGAACATAATATCCATCATTAATAAGTTTAGCAACTGAAATGAGGTTTTTGCGAAAAACTGGAACATGAAGAACATCTCTTAAAACTAAAAACTTGTCTTCAAAAGACAGGTGCACGTCTCCCACTGCTTCAGCTGCTACTCTCGTAGCATCGCCCAGTGTGATGAGGATCTCACTTCCACTAAGTTGTCGGGTTAGTTTGAACCCCTGTAACGTGAAACAAACATGATCAGTGGATCCTGTATCCATTACCCACGAGTGGGTGGGATACGCCGCTAAACAAGTTTCAGCAACTAGTGCGTGAGAATTACCTTTCTTTCCTCTCCTTTTGGGATTGGAACAGGCATTCCTCCAATGTCCTTTTTCACCACAGTTGAAACACTTCCCTTTTGGATTCCTTTTGAAACCCATCCATTTGACCTTCTTTTCTCTACCTTTCTTGGCAGTGAGGTTTCCTTGGTTTCCACCATTCATTTTTTCATCAACCTTGCCCTCCGTTGGCCTAGATTTTGAGAAAAAACTTTTGGTCACCAAGGCTTCATCTTCTTGTCCCAGATGTTTCTCTATCGTCTCCAAAGCTTCTTGAAGAGTATCCATAGTAAACATGTGATCACTCATCACAAAACTACAGTAAAACTCATCAAAATATTTTGGAAGAGTTAGGAACAAAGAATCCACTTGAACCTCACTACTATACTTAGCACCGAGATAAGCAAGCTTGTCAAAATAACGATTGACCTTGAGAACATGATCCCTTACGGGTGTTCCCTCAGTCATTTTCAGCATTGTCACGCCATCACATTTGAACTGATCGATCATGCGGTTCTTTGTTAAAAACATATCTTCGAAACTTTGCATAATTTCCGCAGCAGATTCAACACCTTCATGAATGTATCTCAAATCCTCAGACAAAAATGTCAAGATTATATACTTCATAGGTTCATTGGCCTGCTCCCAGTCATTATATAAAGATCTCTCCACTTCAGTTGATCTTTCAGTTGGCTTGTTTGGCTTAGGCATCTCGAGAACCCAATAGTGTTCTTGTGCAGGTAGGACAAAACACATATTTCGTTTCCAAATAACATAGTTATCACCAGTTAATTGATGTTCTTTGAGTGTATATAACAGTGGATTAAAAGGTTGCGACATGCTGAACTGAAATAAATAACAATTTGTGTAAGCACAAACATTATCACACAATTCGATCTCATTGTTCATATCAAAATCTCAAAACAATATGAACATGCATCAACCAACATCTCAAAATAGTTTAAATAGGTCACATGGGGTGAACTATCTATTTAAACACATTCAAGCAGGTTACAAATAAGAACAGTTACAAACCTTTAATTCAAAATTAATAGTCGGCTCCCACTTGACCAATATAAAATTGACAGGGACTTCGGGGAAGTATATGCATATCAATTGTATACCTAAGTAATAACCATGATTAAATACAGAATTATTACTTCGCTTTGAACGAGCCTCATGGGGAGGTCATCGTCGCCACTAATAATAATCCACAATCATCATTTTGGGAATTTATTCATGTGAAAACCATCTTTTGGCCGTTTCGTGGTGGAAATTTCTCCAAAAGAATTCACAAATAAATAAATCATGGAGGTCAATGTGACGAAATTTTATTATCCGGAATAAAATTTATCAACAATACATACTTAGTAATTTTCGAAAGTGAGATTTTCTTTTAGACAATTCTAAATCATGCAAACACATTTAACAAATAAAATTGCACGAATTTAAAACAATCATCAAGACTAAATAAATCACGTTGGGCACATATATCCAACTGTCATGGTTTAAATTCCAAATCTTGATCTTGAAAAATTGTCCCTTCTTTTGCTTTCATCGTTCGTCTCGAAAAGCTCCCACTGAATTCGCAACAATTCTTTAAAACGTCCTCCATTTTGGGTTAGGATGACGTCCGTAAAACGAGTAGCTCACGACCCGGAACCGAGTCGCATGCGCCTGGGCGCACGCCACGGTCCGGATCGGCTATCCCACCCGCCGCCCGACCTACGTCTTGCGAGGCATCGCCGGACGTGTCCGCAGATCCGGGTCCGCGCCCGCCTACCGACCCACCGCCCGGCCCATGACGCCCAAAGATGCGCCATGATGCCTCGGCGCCGCCAACAGTTCAGGCGCCTTGGCTGGCGTCGCCTCGCCCCATCCGCGATCGACCAGGTGGTGCGCACGGTCGCTAGGCATTCCACCTAGTCCGCGTGCTCCGCCTTGGCTCGCGTACATCCGGGCACTTTGACGTCCGGCTTTAATTCTTCATTTCAATCTTCGTTCACGATCCGGTTATTATTTATTTATGAAAAATAAATAAACCTAGATCTAGACTAGTCTATTACGTTGATCAAATCAAACAAATTCTAATCTACTCGTGGATTTTCTCACGAGGCAAAACGAATTCGAACGAATCGAATTAAAAACCAACAATTTATTTGTATGTAAATAAGCACATTAAAATATCATGACAATTAGATACCTGCAAAATAGATCTAACAGTTCTACTATCCAATTTCAATTTTTATGAACAGCAATTTAAATTACAGTTTAAAAGATCGAGTCCTAACAGGGCTCGATACCGATTATTGGGATAACATATGCCAGGATCTATCGGGATGACCTCATAAACACAAATTTAAATTAACAATTATTACTAGCATGAATTTTGTATACCCCGTCCCAGTTTTAATAAGAATAATAAAAGAAATGAGTTTAATAAAATGAATATTTGATTTAAAGATTATTCGAATGATTTTAGAGTGTATATGTTTGCAAAGGTTTTGATTTTTTAGGGAACGGACGAGCACTTCGAACCGGGAGCACTCCTAGCACTGTAACAAAATACTTAATGAAGGTTTGGTCATAAAATATTTAATGATAATATTTAATTTCAATTTAAAGAAAGAAAAATTAATATTTCAAGGAATTAGGATTTTCGATATAAAAATCGGGAATCTAACGAATAATAAATACGACAATGGAAAATCTACTTCGTCTAACTAAATTAAAATTATTGAGAAATTTTAAAAAATGGATTTTTAATTAAATAATTAAATAAATAATTTTTGTCTCAAAACGTGACGATTTAATCGCTAAAAGTTCTAAACAATTATTTCTAACGAAACCGTTATTTTTAATTAACGAAATTGTGACTCTAGAATACAGATAATACTAATTGTAACAAATATCGCGATTGAATAAATATCCTATGGTATTCGTTTCTAGCCACGAGTCGACACTTGGTCCATACTCCGCCACCACGCTGGTTACTATTCATCAAAATAAAATTTAAACCAAAAAACACTTTCATTTCATCACCATTTCAGTCGTGCCTCTCCTCTCAGTCCTCTATAAATAAGCACCTCCCCTTCATAATTTACACAACACTTGATCAAGGCGAAGCCCTGCTAAAATTGAAACCCAACTCTCCCAAAATTCACTCTCTTCTCCAAATCCATCGGCCACCATCATCTTCAAGCAAGTAAGGAAATTTCCCTCCAACCATTCATTTTGATCGAGCAATTTCTTGATTCCAGCAGCAAGGAGGAGCTTCATCCATCATCCAATAACATCTATCAAGGTAATCAATCCATACAATTCTTATAATCCATGAAAAAGATAAGAAATCACTTCCGTCACTCCATGAAGCTCACGGCTTCATCCTCTCTTTCTCACTCTTCAATTTTTCTTGAATTCAAGCATGAAACCATCATCTAATATGTATCCAAGGAGCTTCAAGCTACTAAACACCTGGTTCCTTGAAGATCCTAGCGAAAAACAGAGGAGGAAAACGACAAAGGTAACCTCCGAACAAAATTCGAAATCTGTGTTCGTATGATTTTCGGTGAGATTGTTGAGTGCTTAAACGTGTTGGAAATTGTTAGTTTAGAAATCCTACGTGTTTTTTAAAGCACATACTTCATGCTCGTATTTTTGGTTTTCAAAAATTGTACCGTTATGCTGCCGAAATTTACACTCAAATATGTCAAGTTAAAACTTCAAAACTGTTTTAAAATTTGATTTTTTGCCACGCCCGAAAGTACTGTTGTACTAGAAATTTGAGTTTTAAAATACCTTTGTGCTCCCTTATATGTTTAATATGTGATCTTAGTCTCGGTACTCAATTTTGGTGTCGTTACGCTGCTCGTTTTTTTTGATTAAACATTGTCGCTCAAAACAGAAATTTTCCAGAAAAACTGCTACTCGAATTTCCTAAATAATAACTTTGAAAATTCATATCTCAAGTTCTAGAAATCATTTTGAGATGAAACTAGCGGAAATTTAAAATTCATCGAGTTTACTGTATTCGTATAAAACCTCGTAATTTTTCATCGAGTAGATTAAGAGTTATGATTTCTTTAAAAAGATGCGACGTGCTGAAACGAAAAAACTGGAATTCTGCTTTCAACTAGAAATTGGTCCCAGGCACCTGAATTTCATGACACTTTTAACTAACTTCCGTTCGTTATTTTCAAACGATTTGTCATTCCAGTAAACTTCAGATTACAAGTTTTAAAAGCCCTAAAGTTTCGTCTCTATCGGATTAGCGAATCAACGGGAAACAGCTCGCAAAAATGAAAGAAAGTCACAAAATTTGGGACACCAACTTTCCTAATAATGTCATAACTGAAATTAGGAACTTTTGGAAAACTTAATGGTTGGTATAATAAATTATTTGAATGACTTTCTTTCCCACAAACCATATGTGTTTTATATTCCCTTTTATTCAACTTATTTGAAAGTCCTTTAGGAACTCTTTTGAGTAATCACATGTTTTTAATCATGAAAATTATCCAAACACTATACACATGATAATTTATATTTTTTCTAAATAAAAACTAAGTTAATAAAAGTATAAATTTGATCAAATCGATTATTTTAGTTTTTACCCAAAAATATATATATGTGTGTAAATAAATTGTCGTACTTTTCCGTTAGTTTAACTTGTTATACATGACCTTTGTAGAAAATATAAAAATGTGGTCCTAAACTATAACAAGTCATAAATATGATCCTCAAAATTTATGAGTTTTGGACTTGCAAATAAAGAGTTATGAATTTGCGAAGTTTATATGGTGAATCTGAAGAACAGCTGAACTTCTTAATTTACTGGGACTATTTTCCATACGATTCTTTTTATAAAAAATATAATCAAATACTAAATGCTCTTATTTGCTTCTGTGAATTATTTGATGAATTTTAGTACTATTTAAACAATTTTACAAAATTGTTTTCTAAAACTGTGTTAATCTGAAAAATGAACCTTAAAGCTTTATTCTTGCAAGTAATAATTTTGGGACATCATTAATAAACTCCAATAGCCGATTAAAGTAAAAGTTCGATAAAAGCTCACGAGTAAGGAAATCTAAAGAATATATTTTAACGTCCTTGATAAACTTACGAATAATTTTACTTCAATCAAAAAGTAATTAATGACGAGAACATGAAAATATTGTGCTAGGGGAAGTGTTGCTCGAATCAAAGCTCGGACGATCACTGTCACGCTCAAACTCTCAAACCGATTTCAAAGTTTGTAACGTTTCTTAAAAGTTAATAAGGTGGGTGACATCATTTGTATGCAGTGGTTTATGTTACAGTGATTGTTGGTGTATTCTGAACTCGACTAAAACAAACACAAATCTATAACTAAGAACACAAGAAAACAATAAATAAAGTGGATAATGCTTATGAATGATATGATATGTATCTTACGAGATACATAAGATGCGATTTCACGAAGGAGGTGGGAAGTTGTAAAAGGGGATTGCACGTGGTAGCTGTTACCAGTGTCCCACATGATAATAATCATGCGATGTAGGTTGGAAGAGACAAGGGGATTGCATGTGGTCGGAGCAACCAGTGTCCCAAATGAAATGCTTATGATCAAATGATCATGATGGATGATATCTTATGAATATCGTCGATGTTAAGAAATTAAGCTACTAATAAGATTACAATAAGAAACCAAGGTACGAACGAGTCTATACAAAGACTTCGTACAATTCTCCAAAAATCATCTACGCAAAAGCGTATGAATAATACTTTAATAAAATACTAAGATAATTATATTTCGGTGACCAGTATGAGTAACAGTGTACAAGTTGCCCGCTGAGATTTTTATCTCACCCCCCCACAGTTTGATATTTTCACGATATGATTGAGAGGGGTCGGAGCTGCAGCAGGATTGACACGAAGTTTCCCTTTGTTAATGATAATAATATATAGATATGACTCTTTAAATAAATATTTCGCTTTTATGATTGGTGAATTTATTCTTATGCCGAGCAACAAACTCTTTAAGAGATTGCTCGATGATTAAAATATATGCTACCTTGTAAACGACTGATTTTATTATAATGTCATGATCTAGTTTTAATAAACGGGCCCACACTGCTTTTTCATAATTTATATTTGTCATTAATACTTTCATTTGCAAAAAACGTAATACTTATGTTTGTCGTTATATTTTAAAAAGAAATTTTTTAAGCTCAGATTTTACAATCACTAAGTGGCGACCCGAGTTTAGAGTGTCGAAGGTGCAAGAGCCGGCATTCTGGATTCGGGGCGTTACAGGTGGTATCAGAGCTTAGGTTCAACTTTCGGACAAAATCTAAAATATTATTTTTCATATTAAAATCTTTTTATAAAAAGTTTTTATAAAAGAACTTGCCTTAATATATTAATATACTAGTAATTAGAAATTCTTAAAAGTTGAGTATTAAATGCTTAATAGAAACATTATGCTAATGAATGAACTACTTGAACTAAGTTACTTGTTGGAAAATGTGTCTCCTGCCGCAGCCAAAGCACCTCGAGGTATGTGTATGTTTTAAAGATTTTCAAGTTAGATTATGATTTGAAAAAGGTTTCAAGGACATTGACTTACATAATTTACGGAAGTTACGAAAGTGAGAAATGATAAGCTATGCATTGATACGACATGTTTATGAAATGAAAGGAAATGTTACATGTTTATGAAATGAAAGGAAATGTTACATGTTTATGAAATGAAAGGAAATGTTATGGAATGATTTATTCATTTCCTCATGGTACAAGTGGAAGTTATGGAAATATTGTACATGCATTCACGATACTTATGATATCATCTGAACACTCTCAGTTTTAAACCTTTAGATCTCTATATATTGTGGAATATAAGATGGACCTAGAATGACTCCCTTCACATGAATTCATGGTCCTATATCCTTTGTATAGTTTAGAAGGCACTGGATGCTTGTATTATTATTTTATCTTATTGGGACTGTTAGTTGTTTTAAATGGAGGTCACTCCATACTTTAAACGGTTATATATATTATTCTACAACTTACTTCAAGTGGGCTTGTATTTATTCTATCCGTTATTTTACCCAATTATTACTTTATTGACATGCGATCAATGGTTCCTAAACTTACAGTTGTTGATCTGTCATTGTGCCATTGTGGCCACAGTGTGTTCCAATGTTCTGCGTATTCCAATGTATAACTTGTGCTAGTACCGTGTTAATTACGATAATTGGGTTCTGTTTTTATAATTTTTCTCATACCTATATGTTATAACTATATTTAGTCTTCTCTCTTCGGACCCTTATTGACTATTAGAATGGTACCACATCGTGAACGTAGACTACCTCATAAGAAAGCCCAAGAACCTCTAAAAGGTCGTGTTGAGCAAGGACGACATCCGAATGCTGAACTGGAACAATCACCTCTAATACCAATGCCTCAACCCAGACCTCGAACATGTATAGTCATCAAAGAATTTCAAAGTCTACAACCACCTCGATTTAGAGGAAATGAAGGGCCTGTAGCAACGGAAGAATGGACAGCTGAGATTGAACGAATTTTTGGACTCATGGACTTGACTGAAAAACAAAAAGTGTTTTGGGTTCGGCTCCAACTAACAGAGGATGTAGCTCAATCGTTGAACTCGTATGAGCGTACCTTAGGAATAGAACGAGTATAATCCCGAGTATGGAGCGACTTTAAGGGAATTATGTTGGCATGTTACTTCCCTCAAATGCTATACATCCGCGAGGATTTGGAAACTGTCAACCCTCGCCAAGAAATATTCACTATGATGGAGTGTGAATGTCATTTCAACTACTTATCCATGTATTCTACTCCATTGGAGGACATTGATTTGGAGAACAAACCAAAGAAGCTTGCTAAACAACTAGCTACGTCTACAAGAGCACGGATCATACGTTCATGCCCCTCGTGTGGCAAAAGACTTGGAGGGATATGCTCGAAGAGGAAAAGAATATGTTACAAATGCCGCAAACCCAGGCACTAAATAGTTGATTGCCCTGAATCAAACATTGGAGGACAACCAATGGTAAATATACTGGTGAGACCAGCACCAAGAAAGGATAACCGTCCAACTTGGCTAATTGGAGAAAATACTCAACTTCAAAGAGAACGAGGAAAGGCTAAAGAGAAAACAATGCTCGAGGAAATGGAGCAGATGGAGATTGATGCCAAAAAAGCAAGAAGATTTGAACAAGGATTGAGGCCGAAGGTCAAAGAGATCATAGAAGGACTGAAACTGGGAACTTACGACGAGGTTTAAATTCGAGCACTGATTGACTTATTTGGTTTGTGTTTGGAGTTTAAACACACTCTTACAACTACGTCTGCCAAACCGCAATGAGATTTTCGATCAAGCACCAACTATCTCAAACTATCTCGATTGGTTTGGGATTAAAATTTGAACAACATCCGGCAACTGTGTTTGTCAACCGCAATTGGCAGTCAAACTTCAAGAGAAATCCTAATCCAACACCAAGAGGAAACAACTTCAATGCCCCAAGAACCACACCAAACTGTCTCAATTGTGGGAAGAGACACTTGGGAGTATGCCTCCAGGGAACTAGAAATTGTTATCGTTGTCATAAAACGGGGCATAAAACCACTGAATGCCCCATGTCGCCAAATGTTCGATCCCCAGTGATGAGAAATCCTAATCATCGACCAATGGGAACCAATCAATATCAATTAGGCAACCTTCAGGCTCGACAACTTCCTGCACATAACAACCACCTACCCGGACCATCGAGAAGAGGTCTGTCCTACCAAGACCAGCAAGAACGAGCCTATAAAAATGCTATCTTCGGAGATGGAAAGAAGAGTGAAGAATCAATGCTACACGAGTATCAGGGACCACCCGAGCAACATGAAAGCCTAGCAGGTACATTGCTTGTGCTTGAAATACCTATGCATGTATTGCTTGATACATGAACATCTCACTCTCTTGTATTCGAAAGATCGAGGGGGTCGGGAATAGAAAGTATTGACGGAGATTACAACGAGAGTCCAAAAATCAAGAAGGTTGAAGCTAGAATTGGATGAACACCGAATAAATACCAAATTTTGTGTTCTTAAGTCGAAGACCATGGGTAAATTTATGATGAGCTAGTTTTGACACGTAAGTATAAGTATAGGGAGACGAGTATTGACATAGTTACTTTCTCTTAGATTTTAAGATCGGGTAGAATGTTTAGAAGTATAGTCTAATGATTTTGAAATAGAATTAAACTTTTTTTGGCTACGTTGACCAGCTCGTTCAAACCAAGGGTTCAGTATAAGTGAATTTCGAGGAAAAAATTCTTTTGAGTGGAGGAGGATATGCCGACAAAGCACCTAAATCAAACAAGGATGTGACATCATGCAACATAGAGAAGACAATTATGTATGTATTACAATGGCCAAAGTCGTACCAACAAATTAGCTAACTCGTGATTTGAGAAACTCGCTTTCAACTCGTGGAATTCACCTACAACACAAGCTGCCAAAGTACGATACAGATGTCACCGAATTGAAGCACTTTATGGAAATAAGAGAAGATTTCTTAATGTCAAGACAAAGTTCGATATCGTAAGAACTCGTGCAGAGATTAGTGGGAATCATTTCAAAGATCGAGGAAAGGATCAAGACGACACAAGAGTATCAGAGACTGTATGGCGACACTCGGAGAAAGGATCTACATTTCAAACTTGACGAGAAAGTATTTCTTAGAATTTCATCGAGGAAGAGATTGATTTGCTTTGGGGAGAGAGACAAGATAAAGTCTCGTAAAACCACTCAACCTTTTCGTTTAGGATGGAGACGAAATCTATCATTTAGCTTTACCAACTGAACTGTCACGAGTACATTAAGTGTTTCACACTTTAGACGATGAAATAAATATAGAGGTAACTTGGATCAGTTTTAGAAACTTAGAATTAAGATGTGATTTTACTTTCGAGGAAATACTCATGACAAACTTAGGAAGGAAGCTTCATGATTATAGGAATCGAGAATTTTTGGGTTTTGTAGACATGGAAAATAAGTTGGAATTATTTTGGAAAATTGAAATGATCTTAAGAAAATACCTGTCATGACTAAGAAAAAGGAGTAAGCGGAATTTCGGGGACGAAATTCTTTTAAGGGGGTAGGGATGTAATACCTCGTCCCAGTTTTAATAAGAATAATAAAATAACTGAGTTTAATAAAATGAATATTTGATTTAAAGATTATTCGAATGATTTTAGAGCGTATATGTTTGCAAAGGTTTTGATTTTTCAGGGAACGGACGAGCACTTCGAACCAAGAGCACTCCTAGCACTGTAACAAATACTTAATGAAGGTTTGGTCATAAAATATTTAATAATAATATTTAATTTCAATTTAAAGAAAGAAAAATTAATATTTCAAGGAATTAGAATTTTCGATATAAAAATCGGGAATCTAACGAATAATAAATACGACGATGGAAAATTTACTTCGTCTAACTAAATTAAAATTATTGAGAAATTTGAGAAAAATGGATTTTTAATTAAATAATTAAATAAATAATTTTCGTCTCAAAACGTGACGATTTAATCGCTAAAAGTTCTAAACAATTATTTCTAACGAAACCGTGATTTTTAATTAACGAAATTGTGACTCTAGAATACGGATAATACTAATTGTAACAAATATCGCGATTGAATAAATATCCTATGGCATTCGTTTCTAGCCACGAGTCGACACTTGGTCCATACTCCGCCACCACGCTGGTTACTATTCATCAAAATGAAATTTACACCAAAAAATACTTTCATTTCATCACCATTTCAGCCGTGCCTCTCCTCTCATTCCTCTATAAATAAGCACCTCCCCTTCATAATTTACACAACACTTGATCAAGGCGAAGCCCTGCAAAAATCGAAACCCAACTCTCCCAAAATTCACTCTCTTCTCCAAATCCATCGGCCACCATCATCTTCAAGCAAGTAAGGAAATTTCCCTCCAACCATTCATTTTGATCGAGCAATTTCTTGATTCCAGCAGCAAGGAGGAGCTTCATCCATCATCCAATAACATCTATCAAGGTAATCAATCCATACAATTCTTATAATCCATGAAAAAGATAAGAAATCACTTCCTTCACTCCATGAAGCTCAAGGCTTCATCCTCTCTTTCTCACTCTTCAATTTTTCTTGAATTCAAGCATGAAACCATCATCTAATATGTATCCAAGGAGCTTCAAGCTACTAAACACCTGGTTCCTTGAAGATCCTAGCAAAAAACAGGGGAGGAAAATGACAAAGGTAACCTCCGAACAAAATTTGAAACCTGTGTTCGTATGATTTTCGGTGAGATTGTTGAATGCTTAAACGTGTTGGAAATTGTTAGTTTAGAACTCCTACGTGTTGTTTGAAGTACATACTTCATGCTCGTATTTTTGGTTTTCAAAAATTGTACCGTTATGCTGCCGAAATTTACACTCAAATATGTCAAGTTGAAACGTCAAAACGTCAAAACTGTTTTAAATTTGATTTTTGCCACTCGCCGAAAGTACTCTGTTGTACTAGAAATTTGTGTTTTAAAACACCTTTGTGCTCCCTTATATGTTTAATATGTGATCTTAGTCTTGGTACTCAATTTTGGTGTCGTTACGCTGCTCGTTTTTACGATTAAATATTGTCGCTCAAAACTGAAATTTCCAGAAAAACTGCTACTCGAATTTCCTAAATAATAAATTTAAAAATTCATATCTCGAGTTCTAGAAATCATTTTGAGATGAAACTAGCGGCAAGTTAAAATTCATCGAGTCTACTGTATTCGTATAAAATCTCGTAATTTTTCATTGGGTAGATTCATAGTTATGATTACTTTAAAAAGATGCGACGTGCTGAAACGAAAAAACTGGAATTCTGCTTTCAACAAGAAATTGGTCCCAGGCACCTGATTTTCATGACACTTTTAACTAACTTCCGTTTGATATTTTCAAAAGATTTATCATGCCAGTAAACTTCAGATTACAAGCTTTAAAAGCCCTAAAGTTTCGTCTCGATCGGATTAGCGAAAATCAACGGGAAACAGCTCGTAAAAATGGAAGAAAGTCACGAAATTTGGGACACCAACTTTCCTAATAATGTCATAACTGAAATTAGGAACTTTTAGAAAACTTAATGGCTGGTATAATAATTTATTTGGATGACTTTCTTTCCCACAAACCATATGTGTTTTATATTCCCTTTTATGCAACTTATTTGAAAGTCCTTTAGGAACTCTTTTGAGTAATCACATGTTTTTAATCATGAAAATTATCCAAACACTATACACATGATAATTTATATTTTTTCTAAATAACAACTAAGTTAATTAAAGTATAAATCTGATCAAATCGATTATTTGAGTTTTTACCCAAAAATATATATATGTGTGTAAATAAATTGTCGTACTTTTCCGTTAGTTTAACTTGTTATACATGACCTTTGTAGAAAATATAAAAATGTGGTCCTAAACTATAACAAGTCATAAACATGATCCTCAAAATTTATGAGTTTTGGACTTGCAAATAAAGAGTTATGAATTTGCGAAGTTTATATTGTGAATCTGAAGAACAGCCGAACTTCTTGATTTACTGGGACTATTTTCCATACGATTCTTTTTTATAAAAAATATAATAAAATACTAAATGCTCTTATATACTTCTTTGAATTATTTAATAAATTTTAGTACTACGTAAACAATTTTACAAAATTGTTTTCTAAAACTGTGTCAAGCTGAAAAATGAACCTTAAAGCTTTATTCTTGCAAGTAATAATTTTGGGACATCATTAATAAAGTTCAATAGCCGATTAAAGTAAAAGTTCGATAAAATCTCACGAGTAAGGAAATCTAAAGAATAGAGTTTAACGTCCTTGATAAACTTACGAATAATTTTACTTCAATCAAAAAGTAATTAATGACGAGAACATGAAAATATTGTGCTAGGGGAAGTGTTGCTCGAATCAAAGCTCGGACGATCACTGTCACGCTCAAACTCTCAAACCGATTTCAAAGTTTGTAACTTTTCTTAAAAGTTAATAAGGTGGGTGACATTATTTGTATGCAGTGGTTTATGTTACAGTGATTGTTGGTGTATTCTGAACTCGACTCAAACAAACACAAATCTATAACTAAGAACACAGGAAAACAATAAATAAAGTGGATAATTCTTATGAATGATATGCCATGTATCTTACGAGATACATAAGATGCGATTTCACGAAGGAGGTGGGAAGTTGTAAAAGGGGATTGCACGTGGTAGTTGTTACCAGTGTCCCACATGATAATTATCATGCGATGTAGGTTGGAAGCGACAAGGGGATTGCATGTGGTCGGAGCAACCAGTGTCCCAAATGAAATGCTTATGATCGAATGATCATGATGGATGATATCTTATGAATATCATCGATGTTAAGAAATTAAGCTACTAATAAGATTACAATAAGAAACCAAGGTACGAACGAGTCTATACAAAGACTCCGTACAATTCTCCAATAATCATCTACGCAAAAGCAATGAATAATACTTTAATAAAATACTAAGATAATTATATTTCGCTGACCAGTATGAGTAACAGTGTACAAGTTGCCCTCTGAGATTTTTATCTCACCCCCCCACAGTTTGATATTTTCAGGATATGATTGAGAGGGGTAGGAGCTGCAGCAGGATTGACACGAAGTTTCCCTTTGTTAATGATAATAATATATAGATATGACTCTTTAAATAAATGTTTTGCTTTTATGATTGGTGAATTTATTCTTATGCCGAGCAACAAACTCTTTTAGAGATTGCTCGATGATTAAAATATATGCTACCTTGTAAACGAAATGATTTTATTATAATGTCATGATCTAGTTTTAATAAACGGGCCCACACTGCAATTTCATAACTTATATTTGTCATTAATACTTTCCGCTGCAAAAATGTAATACTTATGCTTGTCGTTATATTTTAAAAAGAAATTTTTTAAGCTCAGATTTTACAATCACTAAGTGGCAACCCCGAGTTTAGAGTGTCGAAGGTGCAAGAGCCGGCATTCTGGATTCGGGGCATTACAAATTTACCTAAGTGAATTCAAATAATAATTAACCAACAACAACATGCAAATAATATTTCACGTAAAAGATCCTAGCATGCGGAATTTCTAGGAGTTTTCGTAAACGTACCCGTTGGAGAGACGATCTGAGACAGACAGGATCAAGTATCTGGATACCCACCAAAAGTCCTTCTCAAGTATTCCCAAGTCCTTGTCCAATAACCCCGGTGGAAGGTCCTTCAATGAACGATTTATAAAACAAGGAAAATAAAAATATTGTTGCACCACCTTTGTGGATTTCTAATATTTCCAACACATGGAACACTAGTTGGGAATGAAAAATGCATCCCCTGTATATAAGTGGAG
The DNA here is from genome assembly GCA_037126765.1 of Stenogyne calaminthoides. NCBI lineage: Eukaryota > Viridiplantae > Streptophyta > Magnoliopsida > Lamiales > Lamiaceae > Stenogyne > Stenogyne calaminthoides. The sequence continues at coordinate 13,767,415 of JBBCBC010000009.1, read as the reverse complement.
GGGTTTCGAAAATTATGAGGCAATTTAGGGCTAGGAAAGATCTTTTCTTGATCTCCAAGAAATCTTGAATATATCTAATATATTCTTCTTTCCATGTGTATTTTTCCACAAAAATCTCACACCCTCAATTGGCCTATTTTTTGAAAACTATAAAGAAGATTTGCAAGATTGGGTCTTTCTTGAATTTATGAGATATTCTTGTATTCCAAGAATACATATCTTCCATAAAATTTTTCCAAGAAAATCTTTCTTCCCTTTCTTATACTCAATTTTTCGAAAAATACCTATTGAAGAAGCCAAGTGGGAGTTTTCTTGAATTTATGGGATAATCTTGTATTCCAAAAATACATTATCTCCTTTCCATAAAATCTTTTCAAGAAAATCCTTCTCCCTCTTTTCTTTAATATTTTCGAAAATAATAGGAAATATTGCAACAATAAATTTATTTTATTTTAAAAACCTTTTATTTATTGGAATATAATTTGAGCTACTTGATGGGCCTTTAGGAGAATTAAGATGGATCTTCCAATGGACTTCTGAATTTCAATATTGAGCCACAATATAATTCAGCCCATTTAATATTAATTAATACCACTATATAATTAATATTGCACTATCCAATCTTACCACATATTAAGGTAATATGGCTCCCGGTTATTATTTCCCGTGTTTAAGATTATTTAGTCCATTTATTAATTAAGCCACTGAAAAGCTTTATATTAATTAATATCTTTATCCTTGGAGTAAGGACAGCCCAGCTTTATTATCCATACCGGAAAATTAATTCCACTTGCAAGATTTGGTATGATAAAGGTTTGGGGCCCACCAAGGGGACCAATCAAGCAAGATTTTTGCAAGCACACGATTCTCTCAGATTAATTTTTTTAAATCGTCATGCAATTAATATTATTGCCCAAGATATAGGGTATCGAAGTCGCAATGATTCTCTTCCCATTTATAAGTCAAAGCAATAACTACTAATCACACACATTCCTTATTAAGTGACAGAGATTAAGAAATCAACAACCACTGAGGTCTAACTCTTCATCCCTTAAGTCAGTGCGAATGAGTTTATCCTCTTTGTAGGTCCGCTTCAGCGCATCGAATGCACTAGTGTAATTTCTTAGTCAAGACAAGTCAATCTGAGCCTTACACATCAACTTCTACCAATAGATTGTTCAGATCTATCTAAGTTGTGAAACACTTTTCGTATACAAGGAACCTATTAACCCCGATCTTCGTGATCGGTATCACCACGTTAACTACAATGTAACGCGTCTTCTTAACGGTTTGCAATAAATATATATAACATTCAATCATATTTAAAGTAACAGTGATAAATAATTTATTTCAGTAAATAAGTGTTTAATATATAGGTTATACAAAGTAAAAGCATACTTTCACGTATAACCCCAACACATACCACGCGTCACACCTACAAAACCGGAACCTCGTCGTAGTGGGAGGGTTCTCAGACAACCCGAGCGATTCTCAGGGATCGGAGAGTCCTCAGACTTGATATCAAGAGAAGAATCAGATCCATGGTCCTACAACAAGGCGATCCAGGACAAGGATGCGACATCTTGGCAAACAGCAATGGAAGCCTAGATGGGTTCAATGGATCACAATAAAGTGTGGGAGCTAGTCGAACCACTTAATGGGGTAAAACCCATTAGATGAAAGTGGGTATACAAGAGAAAAAGGGGACCGAACGGAAAGGTTGAAACCTTTAAGGCAAGACTCATGGCGAAAGGGTACACTCAGAAAAAAGGGATCGACTATGAGGAAACCTTTTCGCCCGTAGCCATGCTCAAGTCCATCCGAATTCTCTTGTCGATTGATGCGCACCTAGATTTTGAGATCTGGTAAATGGATGTCAAGACAACTTTCCTCAACAGAAGTCTTGACGAGGAAATCTATATGCAACAACCCAAAGGCTTCATTGAAAAAGGCCAAGAACATCTGGTTTGCAAGCTAAAGAAGTCCATTTATGGGCTGAAGCAGGCATCCCGTGTTTGGAATCAGTGTTTTGATCAAGTTATAAAATCCTACGGTTTTGATCAAAACAATTTCGAAAGTTGTGTGTATAAAAAGTGTGACGGAACTGCATTGGTATTCTTGGTACTATACGTAGACAACATTCTGCTCATCGGGAACTATGTAAAGATATTGTCAGACGTAAGGGCATGGCTGTCAAAATAGTTTGATATGAAGGACTTGGGAGAAGCCGGTCACATCCTAGGGATCAAGATCACTCGAGATCGCAAGAAAAGGATGATCGGGCTTTCGTAAGCTTCGTACATAGACACCGTTTTGAAGTAATTCAGCATGCAAAATTCCAAGAAAGGTTTTGTACCTTTCAGACACGGAATCCATCTATCCAAGGAAATGTGTCCCAAGACACAAAAGGAAATAGATGACGTGAAGGGTATTCCTTATGCTTCGGCTGTGGGAAGCCTCATGTACACGATGCTGTGCACGAGACCGGATATCTGCTTCGTCATAGGAATGGTAGCAAGATATCAAAGTAACCCTGGGAAAGAGCATTGGACAGCGGTTAAGAACATTCTGAAGTATCTGAAGAGGACACGGGACAAAATGTTGGTCTATCAATCGGACAGTCTAATCCCCATCGGTTATACGGACTCAGATTTCCAATCAGACATAGACTCCAGAAAGTCAACCTCGGGTAGTGTGTTTTGCATGGGGGGAGGAGCCATGACATGGAGAAGCGTTAAGCAGAAATGCATCGCCGATTCTACCATGGAAGCCGAATATGTAGCTGCTTGTGAAGCAGCGAAAGAAGCGGTTTGGCTCAAGAACTTTCTGGTGGACTTGGACGTCGTTCCGAATTTTCCTAGCACGATCACGGTTTACTATGATAATGCCGGAGTAGTTGCAAATTCTAGGGAACCGAGAGCCCACAAGGCCAGCAAACACATAGAAAGAAAATACCATCTTATACGAGAAATCGTTAAGAGATGGGACATAGAGGTGGTAAAGATTGCTTCTGAAGACAACCTAGCAGATCCATTCACAAAGGGTCTGCCTCAAAGTACATTCGAGAGACATGTGGAAGGAATGGGTGTCAAGAGCATTGTCAATCTGCTTTGAGTATAAGTGAGAGAAATATTATTAGGTTCGTGTAGGGTGACATTAGATGTCACATAGAACACAAGACATGATGTAGTATACTTAAAAGCAGACTTTGAGTATAAGTGGGAGATTGTTGGGGTTATACTGAAAAGTATGTTTTTACTTTGTATAACCAAACTGAATTTCTTATTTATTTTACTGAAATAAATTATTTATCACATGTTGCATTAAATATGAATGAATGTTATATATATTTACTGCATACCCATTCGATAAAGTCAGTACGTGTTACGTTGTAGTTAATTTGGTGATACCAGATCACAGAAGATCAAATTAACAGTTCCTTGTGACTAAGTACAAATTCACAACCCAGATGAAAATAAACAACCCATCATGAAAGGTTGAAGTGTAAGGCTCAGATTGGCTTGTCTTGACCAAGAGATTACACTAGTGCATTATGATGCGCTGAAAATGACCTACAGGAGGATAAATTCTTCGGTACTGAATATACAAGAATTAAACCTCAGTGGTTCGTTTTTTCTTAATCTTCATAGCCCATTGGAGGTCCAATCTTAATTCTCCTAAAGGCCCCTCAAATAGCCCAAACTAAAGTCCAATTAATGAAAAGGAGAAAAAAATATTTTGCCTTATTTTTCCTCATTTATTTTTCAAAAATATTGGGTAGGAAGAGAGAAAAGATTTTCTTGATTTTCTTGGAAAGATTTTATGAGATATGTATTCTTGCAATACAAGTTTATCCCATAAATTCAAGAAAAGTCAAAGATCTTATTTCTTTCCTAACTAGTTGAAATTTTCGAAAATTCCCTTAATATTAGGAGGTTGGATTTTTGTGGAATATTTTAAATATGGAGAAAAGAATATATTGGATATATTCAAGATTTCTTGGAGATCAAGAAAAAGATTTTCCCATCTTATTCCTAGGTCAAATTTTTGACCACCCCTAGTATTATAAATAGGGGATGAATTTTTCATCCCCAAGTGTAATTCCATGTGTTGGAAAAATTAGAAATCCACAAAGGTGGTGGCCAAATATTTTATTTTCTCTTTTAGATTAAAATCGTTCGTTGATAATCCTCCCACCGGATTACGTTCGTGGACGTGGGACATATTTGAGAAGGTACTTTGGGTTGATCCATCGTCTCAACGGTTGTCTCTACGAGAGGTTAGTATTTACGTAATTCCTAGATTCTGCATGCTTAGGATTTACGTGAATTACGTGTACGCATGATGTTTATTTGCTTATTAATTATTATGTTGAATTGAATTGTGATTAATTCATGTTAGTAATTAATTAATTAATTTAAATATGTATTTAAATTCACCTCGAATAGATCTGGGCACCCCTAATTTCCCAACAGAATGATGTGTCAATAATCATTACCACAACAATTTAACCTATATGTGTCATTATGTGAGAAGTTTAGTATACATCTCATTAAAAGAAAATCATATATATCGTCCTATGTCATTAAATAAATTCCTATGTGTCAATCCTATATATGTATCATTTCATTGTTTGGCCTTTTCTATTTCAATATTGAATAAGAATACAAAATCTAGATTTTTTGTGTATGCCGCCCCATGTCGTTCCTCCCTCATCCCGTCGTCTTCCGCCGCTCGCCTCTCTCTTCTCTGGAAGTTGTTCCCCATCTCAATTTCTCAGTTAAGAGGTGGATTTCACCTCAGTATCTGCCTTTTGTTCATCTCGAATAGTGAGGTCAGAGCGAGGTGGGACCGGTCCCAAACTGAAGTGATAATTTCAGGTACCTATTTTTGGGAATGTTCAGAGATGTCAGGTGAGGATCTCGAAATTAAAAAAAAAAATTGAAAAAAGTGTTTGATTGTTAAATTTTATTAAGATAAGGGTCTATTCATCCAAAATAAAAAAGATACACGCAAAATATAAAGTGAACAAGTTTCACACAAAAATTTATGAGACTGATTAAATGGTATGACGTATATTACTAAAGGTTGTTAATTGTGATAACTAAAGGGTATGTCTTTTTACTACATAAAAATATTACTCATAACACTAAAGGGTGTGACTTATATTATAAGAGGGGTATTAGTAGTTGTTGGTCCCGGTGAAAAACCCATTTTGCGCGTGCGGAAGCAAAACATGTCGTGCGATGCATATAAAAACAGGGGTGAAGGAATGGTGATTCCAGATTTTTGCGTTTTAAGCTCATGTGTTGTGTTTTGCTTATAATCGAATGCATATGACAATATAAGAACATAAAGCAATAAAGAACACAACAAAGTATAGTGGTTCGGAGACTCAAGCTCCTACATCCACTCTCCCTGTTCCTAGGGAAATTCCTTCAAACACTTCCTAAGGTTTTCTGACTACCTCTGTAGTTTACTAATCTTTCTACTTTGAGCTTTCTGACTACCTCTGTAGTTTACTAACTCAAAGCCTCTGGACTTATCACCCTCTCGGGCTCGCCTCTTAGATGTTTAACGAGTTCACACTCCAATCGGGACTTATCACCCTCTCTCGGGATTGCCTAACAACTACCTCACTTCACCACTGGTTATCTCTTATTAGAATGGGTTTGGGTTTGGTGTTGTCTCCAACTATGGTGAGATTTTCCCTTACATTTGTTTAGCCTCAATCTTTGGGTTGGAAAAAAATCTCTAAGCTTAGGATACATCGTGGGTTGCTTAGATTGGGTTCTAGAACACTCTTTGAATATATTTGTATATCTACAGACTTGTGTTCTAGGGTGGAAATGCTTGGGTATATGTTCTCTTAGCTCTGTAGCATCGTTGTTATCTTCTCCGCGCATCCACACATTAGAATGATGAAAGACCTTGTATTTATAGTGTGGATTTGAATGTTACCGTTGGAGAGAATCACATTCAAATCCATACTATTAATGTAAGTCTGGCGAACTTCTTGAGATGGTTGTCTTCCTCTCATTGGTCCATGTCAGCTGATTCTAACGGTTATATTCCTCAGATTCCTCGCCTTGGAATCATTCAGGATTCTCTGAGTCTCGGTGTCTTTAGAGACATCTTGAGTCTTGATTCTATCTGAGTCTTGAGTTTATCGAGTCTGATTTCTCATCTGAGCCTCGAGGTTTATCGAGCCTCGGGATACTTGATTCATGCCAGACTTCTCTTGGGGACCTTGTTTGATCAAGCATCTAACACTTTCCGGTGAGGTTCGGTTCTCTGAATTGGACATCGACCTTCGAGTCACTTTGGTTTCGAAATTTATCGATTTCTTCTTTTGCACGATCGTCATTCGGCCCGATCGATCAACAACTCTTTAGATCAATATCTTAGGATAGCATCGGTCGATTACATTAGGTTTAGCATATCGGTTTAGCACATCGATCTCGATCGCGTCGATCTTGATCATACGCTCATCTTCATATCGATCTCGTCGGTCCCATCCTTTCCTCTTCCGATTTTCAACATTCTCTTACGATCTTACGGTTGATTTCTTTTTATCGGCTTGTTTGCTCTTACGATCACCATATCATTTCGATTATTCTTACGATCAGTGCATTACAGTCATCGATCTTCGATCACCGCTTTATTTTTTCTTCTCTTCGATTTTGCTTTCATTTCATCGGTTTACTCGGAACTCATCGACTCATCCGATCTCGATCAATCTCGTTTACGAGCCTCGTCGATCTCGATCATCTACGCCCCGATTTCGTGAGTTCCCCCTCGACTTGTTTTTTTTTCGTTCCTCAACTTGTTATCTCAGTAAAATTAAACTTCAATGACATGAAGTTGATAATGTTTTGGCATAATTCATCAAAACTAAAATATCCCAACAGTAGTAATAACTAAAGGGTGTGAATTATATTACAAAAGAATATTAGTCATTATAACAGAAGGGTCATGCCTGTAAATATGAAACCATTGATTTCTTGTACACATCTTGATACGTTTTGGACATGAATACTCTTTAAATAAATAAAAAAATTGAAATAAGTTTTTTTTTAATTTAATTTTTTTGAAAATAAAAATAATAATTTTTTAAAATATTTTTTTAAATAAAAAATTATTGTTTTAAAAAATGAAAAAATGTTTTCAAATATAGGAAAAAATTATTTTTTATTAAAAACAAAGTAATTTTTATTTTTTAGAAAAAATGATTAGAATCCGGTACTTTCCGGTCCAAAGTATTAGTGAAAAATATGTAGAGGTCCAATCATCACATTTAATGAATAATTATTGGTCATTTACCTAATAAATTTATAGATTTTTTTTAGGACCTTGAGGAGCGGTTCCCACTGTGTGCGATTTTTACACAGTGGAGGTGTTTTCAATTTTCCAATTTTGCGGCCGCCTTCTTGGCCCAGCCGCTGCCCCACGGCGGGCGCTGCCCCTGGCGCTGGCTCTATGACGTCTCCAGATGTGGCTGCGGCCTTTGGCTTACTACTCTCACGCCTATCGGACCCTCAGGTCATTGAATCCCTCCTTCGTGAACCTCCAACCACATCGCAGACTGCGACTCGCGTAGCAACGGAGGCCGACCTCCGCCCTGAGACGTCGAATACCCCTTCGATTTCAGGTGTATTGGACGCTGCATCACGACGGAACCCTAGGATCTCTGATGCGGCTGCGTCGAATTTGGCCCTGAACCCTAATTTATCGCGTACGCGCGAGGTGATTCCAAACAGGGGTGCGTCGTTTAGCACCATTCAACCGTCGCTGCATGCGGGTTTCCCGACACCTTCCGAGGCGTATAGAGCCCCATCATCCGTGGTGTATAGAGCCCCATCTGATACTGGTGAACATCGCTTCTCAGAGGCTGCACCAGATGCCCTCAACCCTGCTTCTTTGAATACTAAATCTGGTTATAATGCCACGGGTTCTGGTGCTTTGATTGGGATTTCGGGGCATCATGTTACGCCTGACATGTTGCACCAGCAGGTGTTAATTAATAATGCAGCACATGATGCCACTATTCCTACTGGTCCCCAGGCTGATGCGCTGATTTCTGAGGAATTGGATCATCCAAGTACGCATATGGGTCAAACCCGACAAAAGATTTCTACGGATTTGCATAATTCTGGTACACTTTTTTCTTTGGCGCAGCCTGCTGCTCATGTTCCTCTAAAAACCTTTGCCAATGCTCTTGCTCCCTCTAATGCTCCACCGGTTAGAAAGGGGGAATTCCTTTCGGTGAATATTGATGATACCATCCACCAACAGGGTGTTCGTGACATAGAACACTCCCTCATTGGTAGAATGTTGCTCAAACCTGGTGTGAAACCGATGCCCACGACCGATCTACGTGCTTCTTTTGATAAGGTTTGGAAGGTCAAGGGAGACTGGAAACTTGTGACTTTGGGGAAAGGATACTTTAGTATCCAAATGAAAGATATCACAGAAAGGGATAGAATATTTCTTCGACGTTCATGGCCTTCAGAATTTGGAACGATGAGACTCCAGAAATGGGTCCCGGAATTTAATCCATACAAGGTTAGTTCTCCGATTGTTAATGTATGGGTTAGAATTAATGAATTGCCAGTGAAATATTTTTACGTGCCTATCATTACACGTATTGCTTCAGCACTTGGTCCTGTGATAGGAGTTGATGAGCATACTCGAAACCGAACTATGTGTCACTATGCTCGGGTACTCATTGAATTGGACCTCCGTAAGGAAAAGGAATTTAACATTATGTATGAAAGGTCCGGTCATTGCTCGATTGCTTCAGTGAGATATGAGCAACATCCAGAATTTTGCTCTCATTGCCAGTTTGTGGGTCATTCTTTGGATAACTGTTCGTTCTCTTGGAGGAAACCCACCAGATGATAAGCCGAATGACAGCTCGAAACCTCCTCCTCGAGGCCCGGGAAAGGATAGACAGAAGAATTGGGTCAGAAAGGACTCGACAGCTTCAAAAGAAGTATCTGCTCAATATGGGAAGGAAACAACGGAAACAGGTACTTCGGACACAGTAGAAGACACAAAACTGTGAGACAGTGGGGAGGAGCTACCTCCCTATGATGTTATTGTTTCAGTGAATGAGAAGATTATACGGCATGTAAACTGGCAATTACCACAGATTGTCCAGGACACATTTCTGCCCGAACAGGAGAAGACACAGGATGACCTAGACTGGCAATTGCCAAAGTAAACAGCTTCGCTGGATCGGGCCGTTTCGGACTCCCCTGAGCCTGCTACTACTAACTCCTTCAAGAATCAGGGTGGGGGCACTCCAGCTTCGGACTCGGATTCTACAGCCTCTACTACCTCCACTAGATGGTCAGACATGTTAGATGAAGATACTGATAAAGATCTGGGGGTAGAGAAGTCTGGGCAGAACATAGAGAACACGATTACTCCGACAGAACACAGCATAAATTATCAGATGGTGCTAACTCCAGCCGAACAACGCTACTTTGAGGCCTCTGGAGGCAAACTGTCTCCGAAAGATCCCTTGGACAAGTTGATCAAAGCAAAACTAAAAAGGGTCCGAACGGAAGATAACAAGAGAAGGCAGGACTACCATAAAGTTGGCCCAGAAGCAAATAAATGTCACGGTTATTGTCACACCCGTTTTAGTAAGTACACATCCCACATTAGTACCCCATACTTTGGATCAGTATACTTTCCTTGGAAATCCCAATAATACCTTGTTGAGGTTATACGTGAAAGTATGCTTTTACTTTGTATAACCTATATATTAAACACTTATTTACTGAAATAAATTATTTACCACTGTTGCTTTAAATATGATTGAATGTTATATATATTTATTGCAAACCATTCATAAAATAGCACGTGTTGCACTGTAATTAACGTGGTGATATCAGATCACAGAAGATCACGTTAACAGTCCCTTGTAAACAAGTGTGTGTTTCACAACTTAGATAGATCTGAACAATCTATTGGTAGAAGTTGATGTGTAAAGCTCAGATTGGTTTGTCTTGACCGAGAGATTACACTAATGCATATGATGCGCTGAAGCGGACCTATAGAGAGGATAAACTCATTCGTACTGACTTATGGGATGAAGAGTTAGACCCCAGTGGTTGTTGATTTTTTAATCTCTGTCACTTAATAAGGAATGTGTGTGATTAGTAGTTATTGTTTTGACTTATAAATGGGAAGAGAATCACTGCGACTTCGATACCCTATATCTTGGGTAATAAAATTAATTACATGATAGTTGTTAAATTAATACATAGAATCGTGTGCTTGCAATGTCTTGCATGATTGGTCCCCTTGGTGGGCTCGGAGCCTTTATCATACCAAATCTTGCAAGTGGAATTAATTTTTCGGTATGGATAATAAAGTTGAGTTGTCCTTACTCCAAGGATAAAGATATTAATTAATATAAAGTTTTTCAGTGGCTTAATTAATTAATGGACTAAATAATCTTAAACACGGAAAATAATAACCGGGAGTCATATTACTGTAATATGGGTTGAGATGGATAGTACAATATTAATTATATAGTGGAATTAATTAATATTAATGGTGTTGGACCCGGTGAAAAACCCATTTTGCGCGTGCGGAAGCAAACATTTCATTGCGATGCATATAAAACAGGGGTGAAGGAATGGTGATTACAGATTTTTGCATTTTAAGCTCATGTGTTGTGTTTTGCTTATAATCGAATGCATATGACAATATAAAACATAAAACGATAAAAAAACACAACAAAGTATAGTGGTTGGAGACTCAAGCTCCTACATCCTCTCTCCCTGTTCTGAGGAAATTCCTTCCATTGGACTTATCACCCTCTCGGGTTCGCCTCGGGACTTATCACCCTCCACGGGATTGCTTTCTGAGATTTTCTGGGGAGTTCACACTCGGCGGGACTTATCACCCCTCACTCGGGATTACCTACCCCTTTTGGGATATCTAGATGTTCTGGGGTTCACACTCACCTACAAACTTAACCGCCCGATTTGGGTAAGGTTTGTTTGGTTTCAACTAGGTTGAGATTTTCCCTTACATTTGTTTAAGCGCCAATCTTGGGTTGGGAAAATCTCTCTAAGCTAGGATACATCGTGGGTTTCTTAGATTGAGTTTAGAATACTCTTGAACATATTTGTATATCTACTGGGACTTGTGTTCTAGGGTGGGAATGCTTTGGGTATAACTCTCTTTGGCTCTGAAGCATCTCGTCTTTATAATCTCCACGCATCCACACATTAGAATGATGAAAACCTTGTATTTATAGTGTGGATTTGAATATTTACCGTTGGAAGAATCACATTCAAATCCATATTATTCTTGTAAATCTGGCCCGACTTCTTGTTTGGTTGTCTTCCTCTCATTAGTCCACGCCGGTGATTCTAACGGATATATTCCTCAGATTCCTTGCCTTGGAATCATTGAGGATTCTCTGAGTCGGTGTCTTGAGACATCGAGTCTTGATTCTATCTGAGTCTTGAGTTTATCTGAGTCTCATTTCTCATCTGAGCCTCGAGTTTCTCGAGCCTCGGGATCTTGATTCGCCAGACTTCTCTTGCCGGACTTTGTCGATCGGGCATCTTGACACTCGTCGACCGAGTTGAGTTCTCTGAATTCGGACATCGACCCCAGTGCGCTTTATTTCGAGCTATCGATTTCTTCTTTGCACGATCGATGATATTTTCGGACCGATCGATCAACCTTCTTCGAGATCAATATCTCGGGATAGCATCGGTCGATTACATTAGGTTTAGCGTATCGGTTTACTTTATCGATCTCAATCACGTCGATCTTGATCATACGCTCATCTTCATATCGATCTCGATCGCGTCGATCTCGTCGGTCTCATCCTTTCCTTTTACGTCTGCTGACCTTCTCTTACGATCTTACGGTGGGTTTCTTTACGTCGGCTTATGCGCTCGTCGATCACCATACTCGGCTCATTGTTCTTACGATCATCGATCATCGATCGATCGGTATGTTCTGGTCATCGATCTTACGATCGGTAGCTTACTTTCTTCTCTTACGATTTTGCCACATTTCATCGGTTAACTTCGGAACTCATCTAACTTTCATCGATCTCAATGGGTCTAAAATGCTGACCTCGTCGATCTCGATCATCTACGTTTGATTTCGTGAGTTCCCCCTCAATTTGTTCTCTTGTTCCCCCTCAACTTGTTATCTGTAAATTAGCTTCAATAACACAAGTTGATAATGTTTTGGCATATTTCATCAGAACTAAAATATCCCAACAAATGGGCTGAATTATATTGTGGCTTAATATTGGAATTCAAAAGCCCATTGGGAGGTCCATCTTAATTCTCCTAAAGGCCCCTCAAGTAGTCCAATTAAAATCCATTAATAAAAGGTGCTTAAAATAAATTAAATATTTGTTACATTATTTTTTCTTATTTTTCGAAATTAATTAAAGAAAAGAGAGAGAATGATTTTCTTGAAAAGATTTTATGGAAAGGAGATAAGTATTCTTGCAATACAAGATTATCCAATAAATTCAAGAAATCTCTCACTTGACCTCTTTAATGGGTAATTTTTGAAATTATTAGAGAATAAAAGGAAAGAAAAATTTTCTTGATTTTCTTGAAAAGATTTTATGGAAAAAGATATGTCTTCTTGGAATACAAGAATATCTCATAAATTCAAGAAATATCCAATCTTGAATTTCTCCCTATTATTTTCGAAAATCAGGCCTAAATAAGGGTGTGAGATTTTTGTGGAAAAATACATGGAAAGAATAGTATATGGGATATATTCAAGATTTCTTGGAGATCAAGAAAAAATCTTTCATAACCCTAATTTGAGCCAAATTTTCGTCCACCCCCTCTAATATAAATGGGGATGAATTTTTCATTCCCAACACAATTCCATGAGTTGGAAAAATTTAAAATCCACAAAGGTGGTGCAACAATTATTTATTTTTCCTTTGTTTTATAAATTGTTCATTGGAGAACCTTCCACCGAGTTATTGAACGAGGACTTGGGAATACTTGAGAAAGACTTTTGGTTGGTAGCCAGTTACTTGATCATGTCCGTCTCAATGGTTGTTTACGTAAACTCTTAGAAATTCCGCATGCTAGGATCTTTTACGTGAAATATTATTTTCATGTTGTTGTTGGATTGATTATTATTTGAATTCACTTAGGTTGATTCATGCTAGTAATAATTGTTAATTTAAATTTGTGTTTATAAGTTCATCCCGATAGATCCTGGCATATAGTATCCCAACAACTGGTATCAGAGCCTTGGTTCTGGCTCTGATCTTTTAAACTGTAATTTAAATTGTTGTTCATTAAAATTGAAATTGGATAGTAGAATTGTTAGATTTGTTTTACAGGTATCCAATTGTCATGGTATTTTAATGTGCTTATTTACATGCAAATAAATTATTGGTTTTTAATTCGATTCGTTCGAATTCGTTTTGCCTCGTGAGAAAATCTACGAGTAGATTAGAATTTATTTGATTTGTTCAATGTAATAGACTAGTCTAGATCTAGGTTTATTTATTTTGTAAATAAATTGTAACCGTATCAAGAACGAAGACGGAGACAGAGAGTTAAAGATGGACGACTGAGTGACCGGACGTACGCGAGCCAAAGCACGAAGTGCTAGGCGGTCGTGCACGGGGTAAGCCTAGGCGTGGCCGAGCACCGAGCGAGACTCGACGTCGGGTGAGACGCGCGCACGGGCGCGCGCATAGGCGCGCACGGGATGCGATTGCACGGAGCGAGGCAACTGGCGGCATCGGGTGGGAGCGCACACGAGCGCGCGCGGATCCACCCGAGCGACGCGCGCCGCTGCCGAGACATGGGCAACAGGCGATGCGGATGTATGGGAATTAAATCCGTAGAGATTTTATATGTGGGAAATAAATCTAAGAGATTTGTTTAAATAAAGATTAGAGATTTTATTTCCAATCAGGTTAGCTTAAGATTTAAGTTGGGTCTTCCATATATATATGAGCTCTTGGGAATTCACAAATAACGTTAGTTCATATTTTCTCCATAAAATCTAGAGTTAGAATTTTCCTAGCAAATTCATCTCGGGATTCAACGCTGGCAAATCTGTGCAAGTCCGTGAACGGAGATTACGTGGATATCATAGTTGAGAAATATGTCTACGAATTACTGTAAGGATTCTCTTTATGTTTAACGTAATTAGATTATGCAATTAATTGTTCGTTGTTGGTGAATTGTTTATTTCCACTGTGCATGTATTACGTGTTTACGTGCCTCTAAATTCCAACAGTGGTATCAGAGCTTCAGGCTCTTGTTTTTAATTGCATTAATTGGTTTTAATTAAAAAAAAAATTAAAACTTGGTACGGTCAAATTGATTGACCGCACCTTTAAATAATTGTTTGGGGGAGCACGGTTTGGTGTAGTATGAGATGGGTGGTTTTATTTGATAAAAACCACTCAAACCAATCGGTGCCCATTCGTCTCCTTCGTCTTCCCTAGTTTTCCCAAAATTAGGGTTTTCTGTGATCGTCTTCCCCGCGCGCCGCTCTATTGGCGACGAGACCCGCGGAGCGTCGCTAGGCGACGGCCGCGCGGACCCGCTCGCGCAGTGCGATAGCGGCGCTTCTCGACTCCGCCTTCGTTCGCTCTCGTCTGCTTTGATTCACTCTCGCCTGGAAACTTGCGACTTTGGGTCCAATTTTTTGTGAAGCGGTGACGGTCCGCCGTCATCGTCTATCGAAATCGCCAAAACACCTTCTAAGTATTTAAAAAAGGCTAATAAGTTACCAAAAACACCCATTTGAAGCCACCCCTTTGAAGCTTTTAACTTATAGCTTTTGAGAGCTTATTTAATTTAATAAAAAAGAAATATAACACTTAAAATTACTTCTGTACACAATTTTAGGTGACTATAATCACTTATAATTTTTTGCAAACACCCTATAGATTTGTGAACTTCTGATATTTTTATAATTTAAAATTGTTCAACGGTAGCAATGTGTAGACCCCCTTTTTTTTTTTTTGGGCAGTAAAAACCAAGGGTTATTTGTGAGTAACTTAGTCGAAATTTTTAAAGAACTTGCAAATTAGTGCACGATCTTTTGACTTCTTGCGTTTAATTCATGACTTCTTAATTTTTAAAATGTCATATATGATATATTGTTGGAAAATAATCATAAGATTTAATTACAAAAAAAGAAAAATATGGCGTTTGATTGCTAATATATCTGTTTATGATGGGACGAAGATTAAAATTGGGATGCTTGGTATATTAGAAGGAATTGCAATAGAATATGGGTGTAATAGTAGTGTGTAATGAAAGTCATTCCTCACATATCTGAGAGGTATGGCGATTCCTCAAAAGTGAGGAATCAAAAACACCGTAGCACTATTACTCCTTCCATCCAAAACACCATTTTTTAAAATTCCATTGCTATTCCTCCTCTTAAAGTGTCTAACCAAGCACCCCCAATTTACTGTTTCTCCTTTATGTGTGCCTTGCCTATTTTTTTCATTTACACCATTTAGCTCTCATTTTTTTGTCCAGCATCACCTACATTTGTAGAATTAACTGTTCCATTTGCCTATGAGTCGAAATCTTTGTTATGTTATTAAAAATCCAACATTTCGTTACGTTTGATTATTCATCAATGTAGTCTGATTGGTATGCTTTTCTGCACATAATCTGTTTGGGACTCAAGAATGGGAGACTTTTCAAGTGGAAAAAACAAAAGAAAGGGTGAAGATAAAGGTTGCAAAATAATGAAAAGAAAATGGACACCAAAGGAAGACGCGGTTCTGATTTCAGCACTTGGAGAGTTATGCAATGCTGGGTGGAAAAGAGAAAATGGTATTTTCAAGAATGGCTATACTTCTGCATTAGAGGCAAAACTGAAATCCCGAATTCCCAATTGCAGCATCAAGGCTAGTCCACATATTGAGTCCAGATTGAAACTATTGAAGAGGCAGTACGATGCAATAATTGAAATGCAAGGTTCAGCCGGTATGCAATGGGACAATAAACTAAACATACTGACATGTGAGGATGATGATGTGTGGGAGAAATGGGTTCAGGTATATATGTATATGTTATATGTGTGTGTAATGATATGGCTTTTTGAAATCTTAGAATGCATAAGGCATCTATGGGTCCTTGAACTATTAAATTTTGTTTTGATAGGTTCTTAAACTGGAATTTTATTTCAAAAGATCTCCTCAAGATGAGGATTTACAGATTTTTTCAGTTTATCGCAACTGTCCAGATGTATTATGTGCAAGTCATATCAACCCTCCTACATGTTAAAAATTAAATAAACATGACATTTATATTATTTGACGTAAGGTGAATCAAATAATTATTTTCAATTTTCGTCTGGAGGGAGCTCGTGAAGTAAAACTCTGATGCTTAAACAACATTTAAAATAACAAAATAGTTTAGGTTGTGTTTGTTTTGAGATTTAAGTGTGCAGAGCAAATCAAAGTTTTAGAATTCAGAGATTTAGAATCTTTGATGAATATTATATATATGTGTTTGTTTTAGGATTCGAGTAGAGTGAGATTTAACTTTATGTCAAATCAATATTTAATAGTGATTTGGTGTTGTATTATTATATTATATTGAGTTATGGGGTGAATTTAACTTTATGTCAAATCAAAGTGTAAAGTATTGTTTTATTTTAGAGTGATGGATTATTTTAAAGTGGTGTATTGAGAAGAGTAATTATAGGTATTCGTAGATGTGTATTGAATGTGAGATTTGAAAATCAGACTCTAAATCCCACACTCATATGAGATGAGGAATTCAAAGTCCTAAATCCATCTGTGTGAGTCCCAAAACAAACCCAACCTTAGGGACCTGTATAAAGAAATAATAGTTTAGGGACCTCTCATCATACCATCTTAAAATGATCATGATCATGATAATTATCACCTGTTGTTTTTTTTATTTAATATGGATTGTTTATGTGATTTTCAGACGCATACTGATGCAAAGGCATTAAGGAACATGCAGTTCCCTTATTATAATGATCTACATCTTCTATTTGGAAACAGAGGCACAAAGTAGGGTGCTAATAATGATGATGAATTGGATGGTGATAAGGTATTTGATGTCGATGATGATAATGCCGCTGGTACCCTGATGGTACGTGACAGTTTAGATGATGATGATGATAATGAGAGAGGAGATTACGAGGGATCATATGGAAAAGTAGACGAATGGAGATCTGATAATAATAGCATGATTAAAAAGAGAAAAATGGGAAGAGAGTGTAGAATACTGCCTGATCAATCTCAGTCCGATGATTCAGCCGGGACTAATCCATCGTACGATGAGAATCGCTGGGCAGATGCCTCGGAAAACCAACATCGTGCTTCGACTACTAAAGTTTTGAGCAAGAAGAGTTACGTTCAAGAGCGTGAATCATCCGAATTAGGAAAGTTGGCAAATATATTTGGTAACTTTCTTGATAAATACCAAAACCACCTTTCTTTGTTGACTGAAATAGTTGGGAAGGAAGCGAGTGCGGAGAAGATAGCTGGTGAAAAGTGAGCAAGGTTGAATGGAGAATTAAAGAAACTGCATAATCTTAACTTACAAGCCCGTCTTCGAGCTGCATCTTTGATAGTGGCCGACCCTGCGAAGCTGACCTCTTTTACAGTCTTTCGAAAGAGGAAAGAGGAGAGTGGGTATCCATGTTGCTCACTGGACTTATATGATTGCATCCAAGGTAGTATCTGACTTTGTGAATTGATATTTAGGGTGTATTTTGATCTTAATGCTTCATCAAAAGCATACTTAACCCGAGTAGTTTCCAGTATTCGATGAAAATGATGGTGTTAAATCTTCCTTGCCCACGCTTGATCCTTTATTCTTGATGCTCTGCTTTCACAGGGAAACGCGTATTAGGGGTGTAAATGAGTCGAGTCGAGTAGTGTCAAGCTCGAACTCGACATGATTAGAAAACTCGAAGCTCAAGACTGTACTTGAACTCAACTCGAGGGGGAAAACTCGAAATGCTCGATAACTTACATAACATTAATTATTTATATATATTTTAAAAATCTATAATTGTAGTATATTCGTAAATAATTAGCATATTAGGAGTAAAACAGTAAAATTATGTGAGCTCGATTAAGCTTGCGAGCCTAGTCGCTAAGCTAGAACTCGAGTAGCTCGAGCTCGACTCGATTAAATTCGAATGGATTTGAGTTTTTTCTGAGTTGAGCTCGTGAATCTGCTCGACTCCCTTACCATAGGGCTCATGCTTAATTTCAGTATACACTTACATTTTCTCAGGGCTGTTGAGTTATGCTCACACACATTACTTATTAGTTAGTTAAAAAGGCATCGCAAGATCAGATGCATTGCAAATCCTAGGCAAGCACATACAGCCCAAGTGCCGACCCATGGATCTAAAGTGCATTTTAGGAACATACAACTTGTTATACTGAAAGATACAATTTGTTTACACTGAAACATGAAATTATTAATATGGAAAAATAGCTGCACAGTTCAGTATAAACAAGTTGCATATTTTTAAAATGAATTATAAGTGCACAGTGTAGTTGGATGCACATGAGATGCACACATTATATATACGTAGAGAGTACACTTTGACGTGTACATGTGAAAAAAAAAAAAGGTGCTGTACATGTTATATTTTTTCTTGCCCCTTATCTTGTGCCTTTGTTTGATTTACTTGTTCGAGTTGGACTATGAATGTGTTTTGAAACACTTAAAACAGCTTCTAGAAGCACTTATTTTCAAAAGTTATGAGAGAGAGCTTTGAAAATAAGTGCTTCTGTAAGTTGTTTTAAGTGTTTCAAAACACGCCCTATGTTTATAATTGATATTGGGCTTTTGATTCTTTTTTCTTTGGCCCAGGTTATTTGCACCTTTTTTAGTTAGTACAACCACTGAATTGGACTACTCAGCTGAACATTAGTACAAACGGCCAAAAATACAATTTTTACCGATGTTTCGCGCCAAGAAGTGTCCAAGCGATTGTATGGAAGATATTGCAAAAGAAAATACCGACTAAGAAGAGCATTCAAAACAAAGGTATAATTTCATCTAATAATGATATTACATGTTCAATGTGTGGTGGGGGTGATGAGAATATCGGACATGTTTTCTTTCATTGTTCTCTTGCAAGTAAAATTTGGAAGTGTTGTTACCGTTGGAAGGAATTATTAATGGTTCAGAATTTTGATTATATTGGTAATTTTCTTCAACACATTAATTTTTTCGACTCAAATTCAAAAGCAAGAAAATTTGTCACCTTAAATATTGTTATGTATCATTTGGACAATCTGAAAATTGAGAAATGACTTGGTATTCAATGGAGAAATTTCAAATCCTGGGAAAGTAATGGAGGAAATCAAAGTTAGGACATGGTCATGACTGACATCAAAGAAAATCATAGAAAATGAGTGTTTATATGTAAATTGGATGTCGAATCCTAGAAAGTATCGAGAGAAAAAGGAAGGATGAAGTCGAGCCGGATATATCTTCATTGTTTCAAAATTGTACTCCAATTGATGCTATAAAATTTTGTTGTCTAATAAAAATAAAAAATAAAGCTAACATTGAGTTACGAAATTTTTCAAAGGGGAGAATTATGATTTAGAGGATTGAGATAGATGTGAGTGGGCATTATTGGATGCGACGGAGACCTAACCTAGAAATGAGGTGTAAATGTTTAGAGATAGGAATTGTGGGTCGAAAACCACACGAATATTAATTATTGATTGCATTTGCACGGGTGCCGCTGATTCTTGAATATGAATGTTTCCTTACCAACAGGCCATTTAACTCTATTGATCACTTGAAACAAAACTTGGGACACTCTGGATTGCACCACAAAAATGATCAACACCCAATGCATCTCCCATTCATATTACTGCCTCCAGTTTTTGTTCCTTTGTGCACTCCTTGTCCATCACCAACCCTGCACCACCCTATCTCTCATATTTATATTGTCTTTTCAATACTGTTTGCCAATTTTTATACATCCGTTATCAGAATATAAATAAGTAATTGATTATAGTCAACTCTCCTCAAATTAAATGATTCTCATTGTTGAAATAAATCAAGTAATAACAATACAATTAATAGATGCGGCCTGATCATTCATTAGGGAAGGTGCCGTGCTAGAGTTCCTAAGAATCTTTTCTTCAGAAATAATAGAGGTTTTATTATTATTACATTTGTTGTGATTAATGGCAAAAGTCCAGAAGCTAACAGGAGAATTCAGATAATTAATAGTAATTCTTGATGTTTTTTTCTTTTTTTTGAAAACCTAATTCTTGATGTTTTTAAAAAGTATATAATGACACTAATTGCATCTTATGCAATTGGTGATACTATTGCAATTGGTGCCCGAGTGGTTCATGGTTCACCCGACCCGAATGGTTCATAATTTAGGGTTTAGGGTTCATGATTTAGGGAATAGTATATTATAAATCATTCTACAATTTATTTAAGTAGAATTAATTATGTGGATGATGAGTTAGCATGACACGTCATTAATCTGGTTCCATAAAAAATCAGATAGTGGGTTCTATATCATTACTATATATAATATAGAGAAAGATGACACCACAATTTGGATGCTTCAATTCCAATATATAATAAAAACAAGACAAAGTCTAGTATGAAAATTTGCATATATGAAAAAACTTTTTTTTACAAACAAATTTTGTATATGGTGAAGGTAAGACAAAGTCGAGTGGTTCATGGTTTACTCAGCCTGAGTGGTTCATGGTTCACCAGGCTCGAATAGATCATGATTTAGGGTTTATTATTTAGTGTTTAGGGTGTAAATAGTTCACCCGACCCGAATAGGTCATGATTTAGGGCGATTTTATAGTTTTTCATACATGAAAATTTTCACACTAGACCTACTCTAATACAAATTACATTAAGATGCAATAAAATCACATATAGTTGATGTAATCATAAAATTCTTGCCTGCGCAATAGGAATTCAAAAGTTGCTCTCAAGACGATTATAAGAGTGTTAATATTTTTATATTGTGATAATAATTTAATAAGACATAATAAAATTTATCAATTCAAAAGAAAAAATGCAAATTGATTAATGGACAGGTGAGTAAATGTGTATCATTTATATTTTTATTCGTCTTAAATTATTGTATATGTTAGCAAGAATAAATTTAGTTCCCATACTGTATATGCCCTGACCAATGTCTTCCATTTTAAGTATTTGTATAGGCTGGTTCATGCCATTGCAACATATTCATTACTCGCTACTAATATGTAGCTATATATGTGGTCGGATTAGGGGACATAAAAATATCTGGAGTATCTATTTTCTATAACTCTTTAATACTACTGTGACTTTTACTTTCTTGTAACAAACATATATCTCGTTAAATTAATACTCAATAAATTAATAATCTCGCTAAAATTAATAATTTATCCGGTCCCAAGTTGGGATCAGTACAAATTTGTGACACAATCAATAAAATTATAAGATAATATTTTTTTTGAGATCTCAGTGTATATATATTGGTCCCGACGAAACTATAAATTAATAATTATTAAAAATAATTCATATACATATATATGATGCACTTTTAAGACTCTTAAGACAACTTAGTAAAATAAAAATCTACTGTAACTTGCAGATTTCTTAAGAGTGTTCGAAATTGTTGTTTGGCTAACTTTCAAATTGAAAGATTTTTCAACCCATTTCACCAAATCATTCTGAGTGCATCCATGTTGATCTCTCTTATACTCACATAACATCTTTCGTTGTTGGTTGGTAATTGTTGATTTTTGAATTCCTTTTAGATGAGTGACCATTTTTGTGTATGATTTATCAAGATTCCAATGGATAAATATATAGTGTTGATTTCTATCCATGATTCAATGCACAAATGTTAGTCCAATAAACCATATTTTTGTATTTTCCAAAACCAATTAATTTAAACAAGTCATTCCAACTTCCACGTGAGTTTGTATTCATGGAATTCTACTAGTACATTTGTATTTTAACTTAATTTTCATCAATAACTATGCATGTATACTTAAAGTTATTCAAAGAATTTGGAACTTTGAAGGTCAACTGTGCATATACGTTAAAATCTCTTTAAATTAATAAATTATTAATTTATCGATATAATAATATCTCTATAAATTATTAAAATTCTCCGGTCCCAAAGTTATTAATTTATAGAGGTTTTACTGTACTGAAAAGAGTAGATTTTCAAAGTACTGGGGGTTGTTAGCAATATGTAGACTTATATACATATTTGCCTACAATTTTGACTTTTATCAAGGCTAATTTAATCAAATGAGAAACATTTACCAAATTAGGGTTACTTCTTCTTCTTTTTTTTCCCACCAAATACATGAATTTTCTGGTCATATTTGTAGGCAGATAACCATCCAAAGAGCGACAGATCTACGGAATTTCATTTGTTTTTCTTCTTTTTTAGATTCTAAAAGAATTATGTCTCATCTAAAAGTTCGAATTTGTAAAGACATATGAAATTAATTCGTTTATTTAATTTCCTAGGAGCTTAATTATCTTACTCCATTTTTGGGAGGGGGCCTGTCGAGTGGACAATTTAATATGAGTTGAGTTGCTTTTCAGCGAAAATCGACCCCAGAACGTGGGCTGCTATGATACCATCAAATAAATTTTTTTTCATCTAAAACTCTGAACCTGTAGAGAGGTGTGAAATTAATTTGTTTATTTTGATTTCACTAACAAAATCAATCTTGTTTTTTTAACATTTTCTAAAGAAATGTTAAAAAAAAATGCAAACACAAGAAGCAATTTTTTTTAACAAAATTTACAATTAACAACAGTTCTTAAAATATTTTTTTTTCTTTTATTAGAGAATTTGTTCATTAGTGCAATAGAATTTTTTTTTTTTTTTAAAAAGGGCACAGATGTGCAAAATTAGGAAGCATAAAAAAGAAGGCAAAAATGAGAAAAATGAAAAATAGAAAAGAAATTGTAATGTCAATTGAGTTAATTTTTTCAGAAAACTTGAAAGACCAGAAAATGTGTACAGTTCTTGCTAACTTGTAGGATTCCAACACCCTTTATGTGCAAAATAAAAGTCCAAATAATCAAATTTAGCTCATATTTTTTATTTTTCATCAATTTTAGCACATATTTAATTTTCTCTTCATATCTAGCATATATATTTTTACTCTATACTTAAAACTTAGCACGTAAATCCGCGTACTACGCGAGATTCAAAATAATATTTTTATTATTAACTTTAAATTAAATATTTAACTAATTTAATTACAGGTACACTTTTATATTCTAATATTGTTTGTATATATTTTCATTCATTTTTTATTATAAATTACTTCACCCCATTAAAATTAGACATCATACTCATTTCAGTCTTATATATTATTTATATAATACATGTCGTTTTGACATTTTCACCCCTCATTATCTCATATATGCCCCTTATGATTACTTTTTATGGTTATTAATTTTTTTAAATTTTTTCTACAAATATATTGTGTAAATAATTTTCCCAACCAATAGTAATTATTCAATCTCGCGTAGTATGTCGGGTTACATGCTAGTGATATTTAAAAAGAATAAGAGGGAATATAAATTAATAAATTATGGAGTGATATTTAAAAATAAATTGTCTTAGAAACCTCTATGTATCTTCCAATAAATGTCTTCAGAAAAAGATGAGACGGAAAAAAAAAACTCGATACAGACGAAGAAAGTCCTTAGACAGACGCGGTAAAAAAGTTGATAAATGATAAGAATTATAATATTTGTATCAACTCTATTCTACAAAAGATTGAATGACATAGATTAAATTAGAAAAATTAATATTATGGATTAAAAATTATATTATTAATAATACAATAAATAACTTTTCATAAAAATTCAAAGAATTTGAAATATACTAACCACATGAATAGGGGTTGATTCATAATTAATAGATAGGAGATAAATGGAAGGTAAAGATCAAAATTAAATAATGAATTATTGAGATTAAAAAATTAAAAAACTAATAATAATACTATAAATAACTTCTCGCAGAAATCCAGAAATTTGAAATAAAGCCACCATATAAATTGGGAGTGATTCGCCTTTAGTATATAGGGTATATCCCGAACAACATTTCTGGCACCGACCGTCTGATGTGGTCGTCAGAGACTCAAAGTCCACCAGTCTTGTTGACGTGTAATTATTATATATATATATATTATGTCGGGTTACATGCTAGTGATATTTAAAAAGAATAAGAGGGAATATAAATTAATAAATTATGGAGTGATATTTAAAAATAAATTGTCTTAGAAACCTCTATGTATCTTCCAATAAATGTCTTCAGAAAAAGATGAGACGGAAAAAAAAAAACTCGATACAGACGAAGAAAGTCCTTAGACAGACGCGGTAAAAAAGTTGATAAATGATAAGAATTATAATATTTGTATCAACTCTATTCTACAAAAGATTGAATGACATAGATTAAATTAGAAAAATTAATATTATGGATTAAAAATTATATTATTAATAATACAATAAATAAGTTTTCATAAAAATTCAAAGAATTTGAAATATACTAACCACATGAATAGGGGTTGATTCATAATTAATAGATAAGAGATAAATGGAAGGTAAAGATCAAAATTAAATAATGAATTATTGAGATTAAAAAATTAAAAAACTAATAATAATACTATAAATAACTTCTCGCAGAAATTCAGAAATTTGAAATAAAGCCACCATATAAATTGGGAGTGATTCGCCTTTAGTATATAGGGTATATCCCGAACACCATTTTCGCACAAAGGCAAATGCGATGTGGTCGTCAGAGACTCAAAGTCCACCAGTCTTGTTGACGTGTAATTATTATATATATATATATATCACCACCTAAAATTAGAAAACACGGGATATAAAAATATATCGGGTCATTATTTTTTTAATTTTAGGTGATAATATATATATATATATATATATTTTAATATTTACATATCATCAATACAAGTGAATGCCGCGCGACCACATCAAATAAACCTTGTAAAAAATAGAGCCCGGGGATGTTTTTATATATTAAATGAAAATATGAGTTAAATTTAAAGAGAGAAAAATATATATGCTAAAATTGATAAAAACTGAAAAGTATGTGCTAAATTTAATTATTTGAACAAAATAAAAATATATAAGAACAAAAATGGAAAAATAAAATAAAAACGCACTGCTATGAAAGAAAAAAACTCAAACTCAAACTCAAGCTCAGCCTAGCCTGTATGCTATGCGCCTCCACGGTAACCTATAAGCCATGAACTGTAACTATTTTTTATTTTCACGGTTTAGTATAATAGATCAGTGGCTCGGTCCATTTTCTAATTGGATAAAATTGAATTAAAATTAAATCAAATTTCATGGCGTGCAATGGGTGCATGTAAGTGTGACTCTATTTAAAAATATACAGAAAATCAAATTAATTGCAGGGTGAATTAATTTTATATTAGAATTTGTTAATATTTAAAAGCCTCACCCCCACAAAAGAATGAGTGACTCTTCTGTGTATCATTTGCATAAGATGCAATTGATGCACTTGAATTCAATTTCAATTTAGATGAAACATCTACACCCTAAATACTAAATAATGAACCCTGAATCATGACTTATTAGGGTAAGGGTGAACTATGAACCATTTCGGATCGAGTGAGTGAACTATAACTATCTTTCAAATAGGGTTTGGGCAAAAAAAAAAAAAAAAAACACCTAAAACTGAAATTAAAATTAAATGAAAATTGAAATAAAAAAAAAAAGAAAAAAAGTTAAAACTGAATTTTTTTTAAAAAAAACTTTTAAAATTAAATAAAAAATTTTGGTAGCATGGATTAATTAAGGTCCGTGCGACTTTGCGAGTAAATACTTTCACATACAGTATATGCAAGATCCAATTATCGACCACCACGGGTTATCCTCCAAATTTGCCCTTGGTCGGTGGCCAAAATTTCGAAATTGCCATTGGATGAATACACATGGTCGAGCCATGGCCCTTCCCAGACATTGATTGAGCCAATACGTGGTTTGCTTCTTGGACCTATCTTATACTCGCTACACATTCATAAACTATCATATTATAAGTACATGTGTCATCAATTATTTACATTCATAATCAATAGTGTTCCACTTTTCTTATTTATTCGTTAATTAAAAGTGTGATCCCTGATAAAAAAAATTAAAAGTGTGATAATTTTCTTTATGAACATAATTACTTTATCTCTACCCTCCAATTATCACGTAATATTCAAATTGCGCTAAGTCTTGTATGTGTTCAGGTGAACTGTGAACTCATAGTGCATTTTAGAATCATTCAACTTGTTATATTGAAATATGTAACTTTTTTATATTGAACAGTGCAATTATTAATATGAAAAAATAATTACAATGTTTAATGTAAATAAGTTGCATCTTCCAGTATAACAAGTTGCATGATTTTAAAATGCATTATGAGTGCACGGTGCACTTGGATGCACATAAGCCCACTCTTCACATTGTCATTGTATTTCAGTCATGAAAAATCAATTTATTCATAAATGGACTCACAATAACTTATAATATCATTTATTTTATCTTCTTCTTTTTTTAATTCGTGCCCAACAAATTGAGCACACTTCTAATCGATTGAGGAAGTAATAACTTTCAAAACTATAGAATTCCAAAGAAATTAACAATAGTATCATAGGAAACTAATAATTTTTTTTAATATACATCTAAAATAACTTTATTTTGAATTGAAGGGAGTATGTATTGAGTAAACTCTCCGAGCAATCATGACACACAAAATATATGAGAAGGATATTTCTCTACAATAATGACACACAAAATAATGTAAGCATCATAGGAAACTAATAATTTTTTTTAATATACATTCATCTAAAATAACTTTATTTTAAATTGAAGGGAGTATGTATTGAGTAAACTCTCCGAGCAATACTCATCATGACACACAAAATATATGAGAAGGATATTTCTCTACAATAATGTAAGTACAATATTAGTATAATTGAGAAAGGAGTTGAAAATTTGCAGATCCTGTGCGGGTCGGGTCAAGCGAATTTAAAAAAAAAAAATCACGCATAGGTAAAGCTGGAAAACTCACTCCCGATATGTGTTACTATAAATATAAGTGTGTTACTATAAGGATAAATATGTGTTACTACGTGATGATGAAACAAATTATTTTTATTAATTCAACGATGTAATTTGGTGGTTTAGGCATTTACTTAAGACAGTTGGTCACGTGTCAGAAGGAGAAGCAGATAAAAACAGAACGGGAAGCAGATGAAATAAAGGGAGCGTGTTTTGTTCGTACAGTAACACATATTTATCTTTACAGTAACACAATTTTTAATACCTTACATGTGTTGGTTTAAAGATAAATATATGTACTAAAAGATATGTATAATTTTTCCAGTAACACATACATGTACTTACAATATCATATGTTTGTTTTTATAGTAACACATACCTGAGAGCGAGTTTTTTTACGCGATTTAAATAAAAAATATTTTTAACCCGATTCACATGTAAATATTCCGTGAATATTCAGTCTAATGAATAGGATAAAGTTGTTATAGAGATATTGTATGAATCTAAAATCCATATAATATTAGGCCAAATAATCAAATATAGCACTTATTTTTAGGTTTTCATCAATTTTAGCACATACTTTTTTCTCTTTCCAAATTTAGCATATACTTTCACTTAATACTTAAACACATTCCGGGTCATCATTTTCGACAAGGTTCGTCTGATGTGGTCGTCGGAGTTAACTTATCTTGCCAATGTGTAAATATTAAAATATAAAAAATAAAAAATATCATCACTTAAAATTAAAAAATAATGACCCGAGATGTTTTTATATCCCACGTTTTTTAATCTTAGGTGGTGATATTTTTTATTTTAATATATACGCGACAACAAGATAGGTGGATTCCGGCGACCATATCAGACGGACCTTGACAAAAATGGTGAATCAGGATGTTTTTAAATATTAAGTTAAAGTATGTTCTAAATTTGGAGAGAGAAAAAATATATGTTAATATTGATGAAAAACCAAAAGTATCTGTTAGGTTTAATTATTTGGCCATAATATTATGCATAAAAGTTTGCCCAGATACAATTCATACCATGAAAACCATGTGTGACTCGCCCCAAAAACTGTATGTTAACACTAAAATTTGAAATCATATTTTTAAGTAATCTCGTACTCGTCTACTCTAATAATTTGGATAAACTAATTAATTTGACATTTTTTTACAGTACAAATTTTGGTCTTTGCCTATGAATACACATCATATTGTTGCAACGTTTTTGCAAGTGTAAATAGCTTTACGCACCTTAAGAAAAGAACAAAAAAAGCAATTATGGGATAAATAATTGATTTTGCACTGTTGTCTATTATTTTTCTTGTGGAAAATCAAGCGCATAAAGGAAAGGCACCTCTTAATTATTTCAATCATTCATTTAATTCAAAAGCAATATTGTTGTTAGTTGACTGTCTGGAAGGGGAATCAATTGATTGATGACAATTTCAATATCTAATTATTTTTTCTTTTACTTATCTCCATTTTTACTGTGCACTAATTCAAATATAACTAAATTGCACGTCTTCCCGATAATCAATGGTGGATTTTGATCCTTGAACTAATCGAGCATTAGAGCAAATAACGAGTTAGTATAAATTAATTAAACTAAATGTCTGAAAGTTCGCGGATCTCAGTTGGTATACCCGTTAAATTGCAACTTTTCTCGAATTACAACTTTTTTTCTGGGGCTGTCCCTGCTCTCATCAATAGATTTTTATTTTTACCTTAAAAAAGAATAGGTCCCAATTAATTAATGCGATGTGAGATAGATATTTTCAACATGTTATAATTGTTATTTTCAAGATCCTGAGACTCATGCGTTTCCTGTCAAATAAAAAGGACTTAATATATAAATTATTGCTGCCTCATAAATTTAATTTGTGTGGATCTCCTGTACCCCAAGTATATTATGCATTATATAATGTATTTTAGAAATATATAACTTGTTCATTAAAACATGCAATTTTTTTTAGTGATTAAATTTTTTATAGTCCAGTAACTTATCACGATTTTGATATTGGTCCCGATAGTTTTGACTTTATGATTTTGGTCCTTTAAGTTTAAAAATATTTTGAAATTAGTCCTATTATCTAGTATTTTGAAATTATTCCTTAAAAAAATATTCAATTAAAAGTAATTGAAAAATATATAATATTTTTAAAAAATTCAATTTTTTTTTTCAATTTTTATTTTTTTAATAAATTTATAAAATAAATAATGCCACATAAACATAAAAACCAATTTAACATTGCCACATACACAAAAAATGTCAAATAGACTGCCACATAAGCATTGACCGATTTGATGACTTTTTATAGTAGGTAATAGGACAAATTTCAAAATATTTGCAAATTTAAAGGATCAGAATCAAAAAGTTAAAACTATCGGGACCAACATCAAAATCGTGATAAGTTATTGGACTACAAAAAATTTAATCCATTTTTTAGTACTAAAAATATTAATAGTTGCATGTTTCAACGTAAATAAGTTGTATATTTCAGTGTAATAAGTTGTATGTTTCTAAAATAAATTATAAAGTGCACGGTGCACCTGGTGCATACAAGACTTCGCCGTAGACCTCCTCAACCATATATATTGGCTCCGTCCCTAAATGTATGTGTTATATTTGATCCAAATTCACATCATGAATTAGATCTATAGAAATTTTGTCATATACCGTACGAGAATAAGGATCCGATGTAAATAATTAAATGTTTTACAGAGCAGCATATAATCATCAGCCACTGCCACCTGATAATCAATCAGCTTAATTTGTTAAGTTGTACAACATTTAGTCAATAATATGCAACAACGAGAAAGGTTAATATATACCAAAAGAATTCAAGGGTAGTTATCTTGTAATGAAAAGCGAGAAGATTTATATATATGCCAGCTAACATTTAATTCCTCTTTATACATTATAAAGCATATAATTCTTTCTTTTCTGCCATTTTTTTTTTCTTTTTGTGTATCCAGTGCAGACTCGTTGACATTACAAGTAAAATGAGTTGGATAAATTTAAATTAAATATATTTTAGTTATTTATGATTTTGCATCTTTTTAATTATTAATAAATATAATTTGTTTTTATATAAGAAGGTTATAAGAAAGTGTCTCGATTGACGATTGATATATATATATATATATATGTTGTCTCTCTTATCATAATTGTAGATTCTAATTTACGAGTCACTGGCAAAATAATTTAAAGGATATATATTTAAGTCTGCAATTCGGTAAAATTTTAGTGGTTAATGAACTGATGTGAACCAGGTTTAAACATGAACTCTATCACTGTTGTGTGTAAAAATTATCACTGTTATGTATAAAAACTTTCACTGTTTAAAAATATAAAGCATTTTCTAAACAGTGATTGCTTTTGTTCATAACAGTGATAATTTTTATACATAACAGTGAGAGTTTTTATATATAACAGTGATACTTAAATAATCGAGTTCATAGCATGAACAAGATCTATACAAGTTTTTGTCATGTATATATTACTATCCTCGTGTTGTTTATATAAATGGAGAAAGGCGTATAGACAAGCTTCACAGATTCATACAATTAGAGTGTCATTCCAGATAAAATTTGAGATTTTAGTATATACATACATATCTACTTAGAAATTGAAGAAAATTACAGAACTAGAGTTAGATGCCAAATTAATTTGTACTCATATATCATCTTTTCGGGATGAATTTATAAATAGTCTAACATAAAAATAAAAGTTATTTTTTATCACAAAATTTATAATCATTCTTTTTTAGTCAAGAAAATATAAGTTTTTCCAACTTTACCATTTTTTTATTCTTTCATTATTTTAGTTTGTACCGTCATATACATCTCGTGCCACCCTTCAATTAAACCCAAACCACTATCATTCTAGTACGTAAACATCGTTTTAGCCCGTACCACCATTCTATTAACCCCGTATTACTATCACTCCCGTACCACACTTATTTCAACCACGTGTCACCCTTATTTTAACACCTTACCACCATTATTTCAGCCCGTACCATAATTTAATTCAACTCGTACCATCATTTTTAAATTTGTATACCACAATTTAATTAATTTTGTACTATAATATATTAACCCCGTATGATCACCATTTAATGAAGCCCGTACCACCTTTTCTTTTAATTTTTTGTTGATTTTATTAAGGGTATAATTGCCCAAAAAATTATTCTCTTGACTAAAAAAGAATGAAATAAAAAACCTTGATAGAAAATAACTTTTTTAAATGAGAATGGACTAAAAATGCGGATGAGATTCCCTATTTCACAATATGTTTTATTTACTATTTCATTATCATTTAACCGTTAGATCTTCGCCAAGTGTCATCCCTTCAATTTCTACTAATTAATATAATTAATGTTGGTTAATTCAAAAAAAGAAAAATTTGGATTCAATTTTAATTTGGATGAACCATCTATACCCTAAACATTAAATAATGAATCCTAAATCATGACCTATTCGGGGTGAACCATGAACCACTCGGACCGAGTGAACCATGAAACGATGATCATACAATATATATATATATATATATATGTGTGAAAGTGTTGATGTTCTTAACATCATCTTGGAGATCTCTACGCTGCCAGAAAGAAGAAAACTAAGGATGGAAGGTGAGAATTTTCCTTTTTTTGAATTAATCAGCATTAATTACATTAATTAGTAGAAATTGAAGGGATGACACTTGACATAGATCTAACGGTTAAATGATAATAGAATAAAAGATGAAACATATTGTGAAATAGAGAATCCCACACCCTAAAAATGGGGGTTTTCTCTTTCGTTTTTACAGTCGACGTGCATTAAATTTGCATGGCCCCTCATACACATTAAAGCATGAAAAAGCAAGGGCTGTTATTTGGAAGAAAAACAAGGTGAAAGGCCTTATATATATCAAGAAGTTGAGGCCAGAATGCAGACCCAAAGTCATTATTGGTAGTCCTATTACTCCTTCCCTTTATCTCTTTGATTTTAAATTAATAGTATACTTCCTTTCCCCCTAAATTGCACTACTCAAATACCATATAATTAAGTTTATTCTCTCGTACACTTTTCTATAATAATGTCTTGTGTAGCAAATACTACATATAAGAGCGGCGTACGATGGTGGCTATAAAGCATGGTTTGACTAAAATAATCCGGGGCTGTGTTAGTGGTAGTGAAAATGATGAGGGAGAGGACACAAGTGGGCGCAGGATAAGCACGTGGGCTCATGCTGGCATTTTGTTTTAGCAACCTCAAAATATTACCCTTAATGAACTTCACAAACGAAAAACCACCAGGAAGAAAATGATTGGCACTTGTGACTACAAAATCAACCTTTAAAGTTTTTCAGGTTCTGCTCATATTTTATTCCATCTTTCCTAGATTCAGTAGCATATTTGATTCAGTGAATTCTTTATTTCATTTTATTTGGATGATTATAGAGTTCTGCTTTCGATATATATGCATGTATGCGTCAATTATCGGATTGAAGTGACAAGGATTCATGAGAAGATGATTCTCTGAAATTTCTCTGTTTCAGTTCAATCTTGGCTTTATGTATAAACTTGATAATTTTACTACCTATTATGCAATAAAAAAACTATGCCTTTTGAGATATCTGTTTTTAATGTTCCTTGAATTTTGAATGTCCTTTTTTGGTTTTGTTTTAATTTTGAATCAAGATTGGAGGATAAAAATAGTGGAAATTATTAATATTGGTTGTCTGCGTTCCGGCAAAACGTATTGGTTGCAGCTGGAAGTGGAACTTTGTGTGTTAGTGGTGTTCTGAAAAAGTGAAGAAGCTGCTGTTTCTCTCTCTCTCTCTCTCTCTCTCAAATGCTGCTACTTTTCTGCTGATCAATTTCACAGCTTTTGTTACAAAATAGTAAGATTTTCCCCCTAAAAACAAAACAATGAAGTTTATGAAGCTTGGATCTCGCCCTGATACTTTCTACACAACAGACGCTGTCAGGTAAATTTTACAAATCCCTTTTCATAAGTTTGTAGCGTAGTTCTCTGGTGAAACTTGTTACCACTGTACTTATAAACTAATACAATAACACTCATTAACTAATACCACTACACTTATAAACTGTGATCATAACATTAAATGTTATAGCTACCGGTTTATAAAAGTAGTGGTAAAAATTTCATAGTATGAACAAATTTCATAAGAGAGTTTATGAAGTTTGAAAATTAAATAAGATTCGAGATTATGATTTTTATTTCTTGATTTAGGTCCGTGTCATCAGAAGTGGCTAGCGATCTCATTATCCAAGTGAAGGGAAGCAGATATTTACTCCATAAGGTAAAAATCTAACAACTAATACTATTCCTCCTAAAAACTAATACTATTCCTCATAAGAACTAATACTGTGTAAAAAAAGTGCAGTTTCCCCTGCTGTCCAAGTGTGTGCGTTTACAAAAGGTATGTGCAGAAATCCGTGAAGCCTCGCAAATCCAAATAGTTCAACTGCCAGATTTTCCGGGCGGGGTTGATGCATTCGAAGTGTGTGCAAAGTTCTGCTACGGCATAACAATCACTCTCAGCGCGTACAACATCGTCCCCATCCGATGTGCAGCAGAGTACCTTCAAATGACGGAAGACGTCGAAAAGGGTAACCTGATATACAAGATTGAAGTGTTCTTCACTTCTTGCATCCTTCACGGATGGAGGGACACAATCGTAACTTTACAAACGACAAAAGCCTTTCCTCTCTGGTCCGAGGACTTGGGAATTACGAGTAGGTGTGTGGAAGCCATCGCCTTAAAAGTCGTAGGCCAATCGAGAAGTAGGGGCAGGGACTACATTTCGTTATGTAATGGTAAAGGGGGGTGGGGTGAAGATTTAGCAGAGCTGGAGATTGATCTGTATTGGAGAACAATGATAGGGGTAAAATCGGGAGGGAGAGTCGCGTCGAATCTGATAGGCGACGCGTTGAGGATTTACGCGTCGAGATGGTTGCCAAAGCAAGTCGATTCTGATTCGGAGCTGGCTTCGAAATATAGGCAGTTGTTGGAGTCTATAGTTAGCTTACTCCCTTGTGAGAAGGGACAAGTTTCTTGTAGCTTTCTGTTGAAACTGTTGAAGGCAGTTAACATCTTGAAAGCTCCTCCCTCTTCGAAAATGGAATTAGCTACAAGAATCGGAGCTCAGTTGGAGGACGCGTCGGTCGGTGACTTGCTAATACCCTCTCAGGACGATGAAAGAACGTACGACGTTGATGTCGTTATGACCATATTAGAGCATTTCATGTTGCAGGGGCAAACGCCCCCCACGACCCCGCCTAGAAATCGAGAGGCGGGTTTTGAGAGACGAAGGAGGTCTCGTTCCGCTGAGAATGTTCATGGTTTGATGTTTCAGGAGGGTAGAAGATCATCTTCTGCTTCTCATAGCAATAAACTTAAGGTTGCAAAGCTTGTGGATGGCTATCTTCAGAAGATAGCAAAGGACAAGAATTTGGCCTTGTCTAAGTTCATTGCCATTGCGGAAGCAATTCCGGCGTTTGCCAGGCCCGTCCACGATGATCTATACAAAGCTATTGACATTTACCTAAAGGTATGTAAGTTTAAGATAGATAGATGTTCGTAAATTTAACTTTGATCAATATTAATTGTTTTCACTGAATAATATTAGTTGTTTCACTGCATAAAAAGTGACATTTTCGAGCAAATATGCAATTGAAAAATGCAGGGGCACCCGGAGTTGAACAAGAGTGAAAGAAAGCGTGTGTGTAGAATATTAGAGTGCAAAAAGTTATCGGTTGAGGCGTGCATGCACGCTGCACAGAACGAGATGCTACCGTTGAGGGTAGTGGTTCAAGTTCTGTTCTTCGAGCAGGCACGAGCCGGGGCCCAAGTGGCCGACTTGCCTAGCAACATCAAGGCTCTTTTAGCCGTGCGTAAGAATCCAGCGGAGGACGAGTGGA
Organism: Stenogyne calaminthoides; assembly: GCA_037126765.1. Classification (NCBI taxonomy): domain Eukaryota; kingdom Viridiplantae; phylum Streptophyta; class Magnoliopsida; order Lamiales; family Lamiaceae; genus Stenogyne; species Stenogyne calaminthoides. Next base: position 13,732,357 of record JBBCBC010000009.1, on the reverse strand, counting down.
GTATTTCGGGGCTCAAGTCACCAAAGTCTAACAATGTTTCAACCCTCAAAATGAAGTTGGATGAGGATGATGATGATTTAGATGATACTGGAATTGGCAAGTCTTCCAAATTCAGATCATTCAGTGTCACTCCCAATAGGCCTAAAAGAATGCTCAGCAAGTTGTGGTCCATCAACAGAAGCACTACAAATCAGAAGAACTGACTAAAATAATGTTTCTACACTGCTATTTGACCAGAGTCACCCTGGGGTGATAAGGGTATTTTCGATATTTTGGGTGGTGTATTAACTGCTTTGACCTTAATGAAACTTTTTATGAATTAGTCAAGCCAAGTGTCATTAAAAATGAAATAGAAAAAATACAAGTTCACCCTGAGGTGAATCACCCTTCTCAGCATTACCGAAAAAGTAATACCTCTCTATGTATTCTTGCAGAATTTGTTATCATCAGGAGGCACTTGGTTCTATATTCTTCAATTGTAATCATAATCAGAATGGACATGGGATTTGTGCTGGTTAATGAGAATAAAAAATTATCAATTTACCATTATCATTACTTTATACAGTTAACAAGATACAAAATAAGTTAATTATTAAAGCTCAAACATGCAGTATCTCATATGTTTACTTCTTTGGGCCCTGACTATGAACGTACATTGTATGATGCAAATAATTGATATTATCAACTTAAATTTGTTCTTGGCAATCTCTGAGATTAATGATGTATTTTGCCATTTACATTTTTTATTTTTCCCAATTCCCATCATTTGCTATTGCAATCTATTAACTTGATCATAGACAAGTATTTTAAGAGCATAATATGATTATGTTTCAGCTTCTTGATCAATGATGTACAGTACCAACTGCCAAGTACAACTGTTGTTTTAGGTGTGAATCTAATGTATAAATGATGTTAATTATGGGATGATATCTAGACTTTCTTGTCACAATTAAAAGCAAAAGAAAGATTTTGAAAGTTTTATAATTGTTCTTGAATTTCGTATTAGATGGTCCTTCAATTGCACGAAGAATACGCATTTTGTGGGACTAACATGTTGGATAAAATAAGAATTTATACTAATTCAAAGCCAAAAGCTTTAAAAAAAATCAAACGTAAATGGGTAGCTCTCATGTGAAATAAGATTCACATAATTCTCTTTTCAAGTATAAATATTTAGCATATAAATTATCACTATTTAAATTTTATTTAATTTTATGTGTTATTGTTCTCAAAATCATTAAATAGTGACACTTCGTATCTAAATAATAACACACTAAAATTTTGAAGTAAAGAGTTCACGTGAACCTGTGTTCATATAAGTTTTTGTAAAGCCGAATTACTCTAAAATTGGAGAATAATAGAGATCTAGATTAATTAGTATGATAATTGATTAAAATTCATGTGGTTAAATTGTTTAATTTGATAAGATTTCATGCATTATTAAGTTAAACTGACTAAACTGCTTAATTATCGAGAGATGTAGTGATTTGTTAATTTTACAGGAAAAACAGAGATTTTTGGAAGCATAATATGTACCTATTATTCACTCCTTCCATCCTAATTTAGATTGATATTTTCCGTAAATAGACGTCTTAATTTAGATTTATCATTTCCTAAAAGGGAAATAAAACTTATTTACGAAACAATACCCTTTACAAATAACACTTATTTATACCACATGTCACTCTACTACACACTAAATCCGTTTTACATCATTTAATAGTAATAAGCAATACTTTTTTTTTAAAGTTGAATTAACATCCATACACCTTCACCAATCTTACTTTATACTATTTAATACTCCCTCCGTCCCAAAATTATTTACCATTTTTCTTTTGACACAGGTTTTAATGTGTGAATTATTTATTACTACCTCCGTCTCAAAGTTATTTACCCTTTGCTTTTGATATGTGTTTTTGATTGGGACAGATGAAGTAGTATTTAAAGTGATAAAGTGATTCTTGATTGAGCGTTTTGTAGTTCTTTATATGATTTTTATACGTAAAAGTGTAGGTCCCGAACGAGTTTTGTCAGGGTGGAAGTCTAGAGGGGAGGGGTGAATAGACTTCCAAAACTTTTCGTGCGGATCAGGTGTGAACTGCAGATTAACCGATCAGAGTGCTAGTGTATCAGTTTAGACTGATGTTCAATCTTATTGAGTGCCTGAAGGCAGATCAGCTTGATATCTGTCAGTTTAACTGAATGGTGCGGAAACTTATTTTTACCCGTGTGAAAAACCAGTTTTATCAATCTGATTCTGAAGTCAGTTTTCAACCAGTTGACTAAGGTGTCAATTTGATCAGATCAGTTGCTTGGTGCAGACTGAGCTTAACATAGAATATGTATGCGGTTTAAAACTCAGTTGTGTGACTTGTGTAAAGCAATAAGAAAGCAAGTAAATGCACACAAGACTTTTTTTAGTGGTTCAGACGAAACCCGTCCTACGTCCACTCTTCCCTTAACACAGGGGAACCTTAACCTACTTTAACCTGCGGGACTTATATCATTTTCAGGATGACCGAGATGTTTACCGAGTTCTCACTCTTACAAACTTAACCTGCGAGACTTATATCCTTTTCAGGATGACCGAGATGTTTACCGAGTTCCCACTCAAGCTTAACCTACGGGACTTATATCCTTTCAGGATGGCCGAGATGTTTATCGAGTTCCCACTCTACAAACGTAACCAGCGGGACTTATATCCTTAAAAAGGATAGCCGAGATGTTTAATGAGTTCGCACTCTACAGACTTAACCTAACTTGCATTTGGGTAAAGAATGATTGAGGGTTCCAACTGGAAATCTATCCTGATGCTTTAGGTAGCCCAAATGCTAGTGGATATGATTTCTTGCTAAGAACTAATGGGATGAACACTCTAAGAATAATCTTCAAATGTAGTGTTCTTTGAACGGAGATTTTGCTGTAGCTTTAGCTTCTTTTGCGGTATCTCCGTGTTTGTTTCTTCTTGTTTTCACTCGTTGGTGCTTGTTAATCTTTGTTTGTCCTCTTTCTTCAAAGTGAAGATTGATATTTTCCTCGAAATTTTGTTAGAATTTGAATTCGGGCTATGCGGTGTATAATTTTTGATTGTCGATTATCGGTGTGCCGTAGGCATCATTATCGTTTTTGTAATGGATCGTATCCCATGATGACTCTTTTTCTACCTTGATTCTTCTTGGATGCACATTGTCTTAAGGAATTTGCTTCGATTGATATTTTTTGTAGAAGACTCTGCGGTGTATTATTTTGATTGTCAATGTAGGTCTTCTACCTTGATTGAGTCTTTGATGCACATTGTCTTAGCTTCAATAGCAGACTCGGAATGTAGGTCTTGGTCTTTTGATCTTGAAGGTGTCTCGAGCCTCATGTATTGAGTCATCTTGAGTCTTGAGGTTTGTCGAGTCTTGGTGTTTATCCGAGTCATCGGGTTCATCCGAGTCTTGAGGTTCATCTGAGTCTTCTGTGTCTTCTTGTCTTCACCTGATCTTCTGACTTCTTGTCTTCTGATTTGAGCTTAGTCTTCTGATCATCTGACCTTATCTGGGTCATCTGATGCTTCGACATGACCTATACATATTGAGTTCCCCCTCAATATGTGACCTATCTTTACTTGACTATCTATACATTTAAATTTGGTCATCTTAATCGATTATAAGTCATCGACAAATACTAACAGTCCGATTTGGTCCTATTACAACCTGTTTTGGAACTTCCATCAAAACTAAGTTACATATTTCCCAACAATTTTCCCCTTTTTGATGGAACCAAAACACTTAAACAAACTTAATCAGAAAAACAGATACCATGAATGGAAATGTAGATGATGCAAACAGTACGTGCCTCAGAAGACAATGAGATGTTGTCTTAGAATCAGTGAGATGTAAAATTTCATTCAGATAGGTGTGTGCATTGTAGTATACATGAAAAGCTTACCTATCATCGATTCCAAGTTGTCTTCTTGGTGTACTTGAACATTTGCGATTCTTTGGGGATGCAAACATCCTATACATCCTTTGCATTAGCTTGTCCAGCTCTTCTTTTCTATGGATTCCTCCTTTTTCAGCAAGTCCATAGTAGATATTCTTGAATTTAACAGGATCTAGCTTGTTGTCTGGACGCAAAGGTGGAAGAAGTGGTTCAAAGGGTGGAGCTTCTGGTATAAGTGACATGATCTTGCCTTCTTTCATCTTTGTGCGGTAGAAGTCTGGATACTTTGTTTCTAACGATTCGAGAATTCATCATCATTTTTGATCGATCTTGATGAATTGGAATCTTCTCCGGGATGTAGGCGTCACATAACCATTCTCCTCTGATTTGATCCCATTCTGGAAGCAAATCTTGTCGTGCACAGAGGATGCCTTTAACAGGTGCCGGAAGAGCATTCTTCTCCCAAGCAATTTCCTCTACTGCAGCTTCGTTCTTCCTTTTCCTTCGGATGTAAGCGATGTTCGATCCCTTTGCCTCTGCTTACCTACGCTTCTTGATTGCGGCCTCTCTTATTCTCGGTCTTATGCGCTCTTGAACTTGTTCAGAGTCATCCCGCTTTTGGTGGAGAATATTTGGCCTTGTCTCCGATCTTCGCATTTGCTTTCATCATCTTGCCTTTGCCTTTCTTCCTCCTCGAGTTTGCTCAGTTCATCTTGTTAAATCTTCTTCAAATTTAATTTCTTAGCGAGTTCAAGGCTCTTGGCACGATCATCGGGATTCCATTCTTTTACGGGACGAACGAGGAAAAAGTCTTCAATCTTGTCGACTCTGGTAGTAACCTCTCGAAGAGCATTTTTTACGCTCAACGATCTCTTTCTTGTGTTGCTCCACGGTTTCTTTCATTTCAAAGAACGAGATCGGTAGATGGAGTGGTCGGCAAGTCGATCTGATGGTTTTTGATAGAGATGAAAATTTTACCAAGCGTATGCGAGTCTGTTTTTTTTACGCCTTCTCTTTTTCTTGAGTCTGTTTTTACGTATTCTCTTTTTCTTGGACTCTTTTTCGAGACTCTTTTCCTTCCCCTTTTTGGTTGCATCAAAGAGGTTGGACATCTTCTTGGTTGAGTGTTAATTGCCGTGAGATCTCTCTCGAGTTCCTCGACAACAAGAGGAGTGATCTCGAACGGTGGCGAAAGGTCTTGAGCATGAAGAAGCATCGAGAGCGATTTCGATCTCTGTCTTGCTAGATTCTGTAGAAGCTTAGAAAATGTTTCCAACCCATATCTAAGTGGTTGTTGGTCTTGTCGAGGATGCCCGGACACTCTCCAAAAGTACGTATGCGATTGAGCATCTACATGAACTATGAGTTTGTCGATGGAGCTTGAGCTTCTCAGCAAGAGGATATACTAGTTGCATTACTTCAGCAAGGATGGCATTGTGCATCCCATCTGTGTGACTTCGTTCCTTGTCAACTAGTTTCACTTGCTCATCTTCAAACCGCTTCATCAAATCTGCTTTGTGAGCCTTTGCAAATTTTTTCTTCAAATGCAGTCTTGATCCCATCCTGAATCTTCTGAGAGTGACGATCTAGGGTATCAGAGCTCATCGTAGCAGTCTGTTCAGATGTTGAAGCCTTGCCAAATTGGGTCTCATCTGCAACACCCATTCTTGGTTCATCGGCAATTCCCTCATGATCTGTAGGAGGTTGAAGCGGTTTTCTCCCCTGTTATAAGCAATTAGAACCTTTCGTGAATCGGCCCATCGGATATCGTAAATGCGATGCCAATTCAACAGCACTTTCAATCCCAGCATTGTGTAGACATTTCAACTCCAAGTCTACAAAGAAATCTGATCCCAGAGTTGTCATTAGAATCAGAAATTCTTCAATGCTCTTCAGTCTGATATCCCTCCAGAACACTATTTCTTCTATCTGTTGCTGGATGCCAGGATGTTGATCCAATTCAGGGCATAGATCCAGCAGATACTCTTTGATTTGTTGCTTCATTATCCTTATGATGGGGCTCTCTGGAGTAGGTGAAGCAAGTACTGTTCTGGTGTTGAAGGGATTATGAGAGATAGACACACGTTCGTCGGATCTCTCAGGTTCTTGAGACTGGATCGGGGATTTGGATATTTGTAGTTCAGGTTCGTTTTCAGCGTGTTGAGGGTGTTCAGTTTCCTGAACGGGTTCATTGATTGGTGGTGTGGGAGATGTTGTTCTGAGAGGTGAGGGTGAGGGTGAGAAGGTTTTGTGGGGAGAGGGTGGAGGTGATGATTTTTGAGGAGAGGGTGATGGTGATTTGGAAGTGGGCGTTGGCGATCTTGCTCTCTGGAAGATCTTGGTTAGAGGCAGAGAATCAGATGGTGATTCTTCCTCAGATTGCTCCACTTCTGTCCCTCTGACAGATTTCTCTCCTTCTGCTGCGATCATCGGTTCTTCCCTTACTTCTCTGATAGTTGGCTCAGAGCGGACTGCTATCTCCTCTTCTGATTCTTCTTGCATCAGATCCTCCGTTCTGCTGGCTGGCTTGGCAGAACTTGGAGCAGTCTTCAGAGGAGATGAGACTCTCTTCTGACGTTTCCGCTGAGCATCTGGTTTCTTGGCCAGATCCTTCCTCTTCATCCTCTTCTCTGGAATGGCTTTTTCTTGCACTTCAGACGATGCAGTTGCCTTATCTTTTCCCTTATTTTCTCCCTTGGGTTTGGGCACATAAGGAGTCGGATCCTCATCAGCTTGTCCAGGTAGGGACTCATCCTTGCCTAGTATGGCCTTGTGCTTTGCTTGGTAAACCTTCGCTCCATTCTCGTTCCATTCATAATTATGTGGCAGCTTATCCGACAGAATGATAGAGATTTTGTGTATGAATGAGCACTTCGAAGATAAGCACACTTCATTGCTCTGGGTCAGCTCGAACTTCCCGGAGTCTTTTCTCAGTCTTGCTTTGACCATACCCAACCAATCGATGTCTGAAGCCTTCTTGATTATTGCAGCCATGACACTTATCTTGTAAGAAGTGACCGCATCAAGGCTGTAAGTTGAGCACATGATCACCTTCTGAACAATTTCAAGAAGAAGGCGATACTTTCTCTTCAGATAGGAGGCTTTGACGTTTGTCGTGTTCTCCTTGTTTGCTGGTCTCAACAGTTCGGCTTCAAGAAACTCCTTTTCTCCTACAGTAGTCGTGTAGGTCTCTGGATTGATGCTTCCTCGAGTTAGGCCGAATATCCTCTGTAGATTGTCATTTATCACTCGAACTTTCATTCCGCCAACGGAAGAAATTAGGTCAGCATCATTGTCTTCATCCCTCTGCAGATTGTAAAGAAACTCCAGGGCTTCATGGGTGTGAACGATATTCTGATGAGTAGAGCAATATCGTTCCAGTCCACACTCTCGAAGGAACTCCAGAATTTCCAGCGATTCCGGATCTGAGGTGATGTTGAAGTCGACGTACTTTTCATCAATGATGTCTTTCTTCATCAATGCAAAGTTGCAGTACTTTTTCCCTTGGCCCGGTCTTGAAACAAGGTGTGCCATTTCTGTATAATATGCAAATTGATATTTAGTTTGAGTGAGATAATTCATAAAATTCAGTCAAACTCGTAATTTCAGTATCAATTTAGCAAGTAAGCGTTTAGATCAAGTAAAAACAGAATCACAACTTGAAAACCTAGGTACCATAGAGAAATTGAGATCATATAATAAATTAAAACAGGAAATTACCAGTAATTGATTCGAAAGATTTTGAAATCGGAAGAGTAGAATCAAATAATTTCGAAGGTAATTCTCTGAGGATTAAAAAAAATGATCTTTTAAGAGCTTTTGAGAAGACGAAGTGATGGAAAGCGGTTTTCTGAGAAAAATTTGGATTTTGTAGAATACGAGGGAAAACCTTTTTGCACAACTTTCCAAAGTACTCAAGTATCCGTGTTTTGAAATCGGTGGCTGAGATTAATCGGCCAAGAGGTATTTTGATCGCACGGTTGAGAAAAGTAGTCTTCTCATTTTTCGAACTCGAAAAATCGTAATAAAACGTTTTGAAAACATTTTCCCAAGTCCGCATTAAAAGCTTTGCAGAGCATGCGTCATGAACAGTGTAAAATCAATTAAAATAAATAACGCATATAAGGTATTCAGAAAGAGATAAATAAGAGAGCGTATCTGACTGATTGATATTGTAATCAATCAGTTACCACGGTGATCTGATCTGGTGCTTTGTTGACTTATCTGATGGTTGCCTTATGCATTTCCCAACAATATCTCACTTATCTGATCAGATTCTTGCTTCAAACACTTCGCCACTTATCTGATCCTCTTTTCTGATACTCTATATCCTCCAGTCTTCTTCTAAACATTCTTCTAAACAACCCGCATTTACTGAAGTCAACTCCCGCCAATACTTTTACTTCGGGGAGTCCAAAAGTCGCCTCGATTCCCAAATCGGTGCGATTTGACATACGTAATAATGGCATAGATACGCTGTGATTTAATCATACCGTTAACTCATCCAACTATTAGCCGCGTGTACCTAACGCGTTGTCGATGCAAATTTCTCTTAAGATTTTCTGAGAAGATAAAATTTGCATTTATACCCCTAATTTCCTTCTATAAATTAGCCTGGGGTGTTAGGCAAACAACACAATCATAAACCATTTCATCTTCTTTAGCATATCCTTCATGCTTTTTCGATGAGTTCCTTATTTCCGGTGAAACTTCCGGTGGGAACCTTTAGCCCTTTTCCAATGAATTCAGCTTCTCAGATCAACCCTGTGTGTTCCTTCACACTGCTTTCATCGTCATCTAAGATTTCACATACGATCAATGCTAAGCTTCTTTACCACTGTGGAGGCGGATCTGCTAAGGCAAATGAGAAGGCACTTCTCCTAACCGTATGCACCTTGTGCGCCTATCGAGATGACGAAATTAGCATCAACAGACTTAGTCTGAAACAAAACATGAGTTTGGTATATGGTTTGCATCAGTCAACAACTGATCTCCATATATCAAGCTCTATTTTTGCATGCGACACAAGTGTCTGTTTGGTCCTTGTGACCGAACCTTTGGCACTGTGCCCCATTTAACAACTGGAAGTCCAGTTGATTTTACGTCTGAGGGCTTTCGGCTTGGACATCCTTCAAAGCCTCTCTTGCTCCTCCTTCCGAAGCTTTGAGATTGGCTCATGATTCTCGAAGCCTCTCTGACATCCCTTCTCAGGATCGAGGGAAAATGAGAGCGTCATACCTTGACCTCTCTCTCGCTTTCCCTGCCTAGGGTTGTCTTAGGGCTGATGGTTTATGTATCGACCTCCGGGTCTTCTTGTACTTGTAATACCACTTGAAGATAGCTTGTAGCATTTGTAGCTTGTGATATCACTTATAACTTGTAAATCTGATCTCCGGGTCTTTATTAATGAAAAAACTCTGTTATTCCATTGCTGTGTTGTTTCTTCTGACTTATGCGATCTGTTGCTTTAATCTTGATTTGCTTGTTGACTGTAGCTTTAATCGACTTATAAAGTAATCTTCCAATTTGATCAGTTCCCCCTTAATCTGATATGTCTTGAACTGATCTGCCATTTGTCTGAACTTTAGATCGGCTGCTTATTTGACTTTCTGATCTGCTCCTTATCTGAACTTCAGATCAGCTCCTCGTCTGGTCGTCTGATCAGTTGAGATTCCTGACTCAACTGATTCTACTTAACCTGGTTAGTCTTTTAACCATCTGGTTCTGGAGATCATTCCTTCAACCATATCTGGTGCATTTTCTCCAAGATCCAGAAGCCCTAGCTCGTTGCATAACTCTCTGAATCTGATCTCAGCTAGCGGCTTGGTTAAGATATCAGCTTTCTATTTGTCAGTATGGATCTTTTCCATCCTGATATTCTTCTTTTCAACATGATCTCTGATAAAATGGTGTCTGACATCCACATGCTTGCATCTTGTATGTAGAACAAGATTCTGAGTGATTGCAATAACACTATTACTGTCACAGAATATAGGTACATTCTTAGCTACGATGTTGTAATCCCTCAGCTGCTGACTTAGCCAGAGCAGTTGGGAACAACAGCTTCCTATAGGTACGACTGCTACCATCAAAAGATTCATATCTTTTTGGCATAGGTGGTCTTTGCAGTTTACCTATAGCTTGCTTATTAGGCAGCTGACCTTGATTGGGTCTCAGATTAGATTTCCTTCTTACAGGTTGTCTCTTTTGATACCTAATCTGCTGATCAGGTTGAGGTTTCTTCAGAAGAACTGGGTTCTTCTGTTGATTCCTCGGTTGATGCTTTATCAGTTGGGGTTCATTTCTGTTCCTTTTCTTATTAGGCACCTGCCTTACTTGCTTTCGCGGAGGTCTTTTTCCTTATCGAGATACAAGTTTAGCTTTTAGTGTATCTTTGTCGAGACTCATTTGATTACACCCTTCCGAAGTGAATCAAAGCGGGGCTTTTGAGGATGTAGAAGGGTTCTCATACCCAATTCCCTTCTTGTTAGTCGGCATTCGAAAATAGGTGTTCATTTCTTGAACGGTTTTAGATAACTTCGTGAGAACCTCTATTTTCTTGCCCAAACTATCCTCAGTAGTTTTTAGACTCTCATGTAGTCGGAATAGCTCATCAAATTTAGCTTGAAGGATTTTGAAATTATCAGCTTACTGTTTGGTGATTGCTAGCTGATCTTTAATCTGCTTCTCCTGATCAGAAGATTTAACTTTCAGAATGTTAAGTTCCTCGATTACCTTAAAGAGCTTTTTTTAGCGGATTTTAGTTGATTTGCTTGCTTTTTCTTGAGCGTTCTCTTTAACAAAGTCGATTATTCTGATCCTTAGCATGTCATTTTCAGCTTCCACTATTGTATAAGTGTCTACTGCATCAGAGAGATCATCAAGCAATTGCTCAGAGTAGAGCTGCAAGTCAATCTCTCCAGCAGGTGTGGAATTTGAAAAAGCAGAAGGTTTGGAGGTTACCTCAGATTGGTCCTCCTTGGCCATCGAGCGGACTTCATCGTCATCGAAGAGAATATCGGATCTTCATGCTGCGTGGAAGTCAACAAAGATGCTATATCGACGAAGTCTTTCTCTGGAAAAGAGTAGCGAGTCCTCGGAAGGTAGATAGGAATCATCAATTCGGATGTGTCGACTACCGGGATTTCCTATCTACGGCGTTGCTCTCTTTTGTTCGTTTTTCTTCTCTTTCTTTGGGAGTCGGTCGAGGCGGTCGGTCTTTGTAGTGACTGGTTTCTCGCTTGATTGAAGCATGATCCTCGATCTCTGGAACTTCCTCTGCCCGGGGTGAGTCAACCGTCTGTAGGATCTGTCGGTGACTTTCCTTTTACGATAATGTCTGAGCTCCTTCATCCGGATCTGTTATCTCTTCTCTCATCGTCGGATCATCTCTTTTCTTTTCTTCTCTGTGATCTCTTGATCACGGATCTGGTTCTTTCTTGTGATCGTCGGTTGGCCTCCTGTTTCTTTGATAGTCCTTTGTAGAATCTCCGATGCTTACCAAAAGGTGAGTATTTGTTCTTTCAAGTTTCTGGTAGCGAGCGATCTGTTACCTTGACTTATTATGTTTTCAACGAGGTTCGGTGGCCTTCGATCTGCTCTTTGGTTGCTTTAAAAACTTTTGATTTAGATGTTGAGGCTTCAGCAAGCGTCTCATTTTCATCTGTTTGTCCTCTTTCGATTAAATCGAACTCGTGAGCTTTAAGGCTTAGGAAAAAGCTACTCGGCTTCATCTTTGAAATGTCTTGGCAATCCTTGATTCGCGTGACTTTCATGTCCCATTTCTTGGTGAGAGATCTTAAGATCTTGTAGTTGATATCTTTGTCTGATATCTCTCTACCAAGTTCTCGTAGCTTATTGACCGACATGGTGGTCCTCCCATCGAGCTCGTTGATTGTCTCGTTGGGCAACATCTTTAACTTTTCGAACTTCACCGATTCAAATTTTGTAGCGGCTATCTTTGATCTCGATCATTTCCTTCGCGATATCTCGCAAAGAGTATCCCACATTGCTTTTTGCGGTTTTGAGATACTTTATCTTCTCCTTGGTGACTTTATCCATTGTCTTCATGATTATATGCCTGGCGATTGTATCTAGAGTATACAACTTTCTTTCCACTGCATCCATCAAGGCTGGGCTTTTTCGCACAAGACTTCCCGTGGCAAAATCTAGATCTCCTCCAACTGCTGGGTTGTCGTGATATATGATGATGGGTCCTCGTTCGATGACTTCCATCATTCTGGCGCTTATCGATCCTAGATGGTTGCACATATATATAACCCAATCTGCATACTCATCAATTGAAAACTTAGGCAAATCATGATACATACGGAGGTATTATCCATCTTTGAGTGATTTTGAAAATGAATGAGTTTTAAAAACGGTTTTTCAAGATCTGTTCAAATGACCACAAAGATTCTTCCTCAAGAATCGATGATACTCAAAGCTAGTGGTCTGTAGAACCACAACTCTGATACCACTTGTAGGTCCCGAACGGTTTTTGTGAGGGTGGAAGTCTAGAGGGGAGGGGTGAATAGACTTCCAAAACATTTTGTCTTGGATCGGTGTGAACCGCAGATTACCCGTCGAGTGCTAGTGTATCGGTTTAGGCGATGTTCAATCTTCTTGAGTGCGAAGGCGCGATCGACTTGATATCTGTCAGTTTAATTGAATGGTGCGGAAGCTTGTTTTTACCCGTGTGAAAAACCAGTTTTATCAATCTGATTCTGAAGTCAGTTTTCAACCAGTTGACTAAGGTGTCAATCGATCGGATCGATTGCTTAGTGCGATCGAGCTTAACTTAGAATATGTATGCGGTTTAAAACTCAGTTGTGTGACTTGTGTAAAGAAAAAAGAAAGCAAGTAAATGCACACAAGACTTTTTATAGTGGTTCAGACGAAATCCGTCCTACATCCACTCTTCCCTTAACACAGGGGAACCTTAACCTACTTTAACCTGCGGGACTTATATCCTTTTCGGGATGGCCGAGATGTTTACCGAGTTCTCACTCTTACAAACTTAACCTGCGGGACTTATATCCTTTTCGGGATGGCGAGATGTTTACCGAGTTCCCCTCAAGCTTAACCTCACGGGACTTATATCCTTTTCGGGATGGGCCGAGATGTTTATCGAGTTCCCACTCTACAAACGTAACGGCGGGACTTATATCCTTAAAAAGGATAGCAAGAGATGTTTAATGAGTTCGCACTTCTACGGACATAACCTAACATGCGTTTGGGTAAAGAATGATTGAGGGTTCCAATCGAAATCTATCGATGCTTTAGGTAGCCAAAATCTTTAGTGGATAGGATTTCTTGCTAAGAACTAATGGGATGAACACTCTAAGAATAATCTTCAAATGTAGTGTTCTTTGAACGGAGATTTTGCTGTAGCTTTAACTTCTTTTGCGGTGTCTCCGTGTTTGTTCTTGCTTGTTTTCACTTGTTGGTGCTTGTTAATCACTATTGGTCCTCTTTCTTCAAAGTGAAGATCGATCCCATTTTATAGACCTCGAAATCAAAGAGCCGTTGGAGAGCAATTTGAATTTCGGGCTATATTAGGTAGGTTTTAGGATATGATTATGATGTGCTCCGATTATCGGCGTGACTGTAGGCATCATTAGTGCCGTTTTTGTCCGCAGAGTCGTATCCCGCAATGTCAGCTCTTTTTGTACACGTGTCGCTTTCTTCTTGGCCGGCGGCAGATCTTAAGGAATTTGTCCGTTAGGCGATTGATATTCCTTTTGTAGAAGATTCACTTATGCGGTGTATAATTTTGATTGTCACGGTGTGGTGACTTGATCGAATGCGATCGATCTACCTTGATTGAGTCTTCAGATGCACATTGTCTTAGCTTCAATATGCAGACTCTGCTGAATGTAGGTCTTCAGGTCTTTTGATCTTCAGGTGTCTCTGAGCCTTAGTGTATTCAGTCATACTTAGTCTTCAGGTTTGTCTGAGTCTTCAGTGTTTATCTGAGTCATCAGGTTCATCTGAGTCTTCAGGTTCATCTGAGTCTTCAGTGTCTTCTTGTATTCACCTGATCTTCTGACTTCTTGTCTTCTGATTTGAGCTTAGTCTTCTGATCATCTGACCTTATCTGGGTCATCTGATGCTTCGACCTGACCTATACATATTGAGTTCCCCCTCAATATGTGACCTATCTTTTACTTCAGCTATCTATACATTTCAGTTGGTCATCTTAATCTGATTATAAGTCATCAGTCAGCTAACAGGTCGGACTGGTCCTATTACAACCTGTTTTTGAACTTCCATCAAAACTAAGTTACATATTTCCCAACAAAAAGTAATGACATGAGATGTAATTTTGAAATGTTGTGGCAAGTCATTTTTTAAAAGGGGTAAATAACTTTGGGACGGAGGGAGTAGTATTTAAAATGATAAATTGACTTTTGGTTGAAGTTATTATAGTCATTTCTACTTTATTATTAAAATAGATGACTTTTTGTGGGTAAAAGTAATTACGTGAGATGTAATTTTAAAATGTTGGGATGAGATAATTGAAAATGGTATAATTGTTTTATTTCCTTTTATGAAAAGGGGTAAATAAGTTTGGGACGGACCTTTTGGGAAAAATGAGTAAATAACTTTGGGACGAAGCACTAATACAGATTTGGGCTTGGACAGCTGTGAAAAATGATCTTACAGAGCTGTTATAACCGCTCTCCAATAACAAATTTGTCAAGCTTGGACAATCGATAAAAACATTTGTCAAGAAATCGCACTTGGACAGCGGTTTTTAACCGCATTGCAAGGGTCACTTGGAGAGCGGTTTTCAACCGCTGTCCAAGCATATACACTTGGAGAGCGGTTTTCAACCGCTGTCCAATGCTTTTTTTTTTAAAAAAAAATCGATTTTTAGGCACGGACCCACCAAACATCTCATATATAAGCCACCAAGTCTCCCAATTAATTGAGGCAATTATTCGCTCCCATGGGGGACTGAACACGGGACCTTGGGCGCCTGAGCGGGGATCAATTCCGCTCGGGCACTAGCTTTCTTGCGTTTACTTAATAAAATTAATTCTATATGTCCTAGAATTCAGTTTTTTTTACAATTTTTTTTTAAAATTCATTATTTCAATTATCTTATTTATTAATCCAGTCACACTTTTTTATATAATAATAATTTTTTTATATAAATTTAAATTAAATTATATTAAAATTATATTTTTACTTGTTTTTTTTTTTTTAAAGTACACTACGTACCTTTCTTTTAAACTTGTAATACTTTTCCTTCTAAACAAGTAATATACTTTTTTTTATCTTAATAAGTAATATTTTTCTTTAAACAAGTAATACCTTTTCTTCTAAACAAGTAATATATATATTTCTTTAAACAAGTTATACCTTTCTATTTAAACAAGCTAGTAATACTTTTCTATTTAAACAAGTAATTATTTTCTTTAAACAAGTAATACTTTTTCATCTAAACAAGTAATACTTTTCTTGCGTTTATTTAATGAAATTAATTCTATATGTTCTAAAAATCATTTTTTCTTACAATTTTTTTTAAATTCTTTATTTCAATTATCTTATTTATTAATTCAATCACATTTTTATATAATAATTTTTTATATAAATTTAAATTAAAAAAAGTACTACCTTTCTTTTAAACTTGTAATATTTTTTCTTCTAAACAAGTAATACTTTTCTATCTAAATAAGTAATATTTTTCTTTAAACAAGTAATACTTTTCTTTAAACAAGTTATACCTTTCTATCTAAACAAGTAATACTTACTATTTAAACAAGTAATAATATGAACAAATTTTACATAAGAGTTTGTGTTAATCTCATTATATACGACGAATATTAAAAAGAAATAACACGAGAATTTAAAGAATAAAATATTTGAACTGTACCTGTTGGTCCCGGTGCAAACGAGTCTTACACGTGTATGGGGGGGGGAATACACGTGTTCAGTGTTTTTAAAACTTTTTTTTCTTCGAGGTCGACTTGGGTCAAATAATCACGAAGATTAGGTTCGAGAAGCACGAGATCGTTACGAGTCAAAAGTCTCTCGAGGCAGTGATCCGAAGTCGCTTTCGGATACCTCGAGATAATCCCAACCGAGTCCACGAGTTTGAGAGATCTGAGTTGCTTGGATCGGATAACTAACTTCTTGAACCCTCGGAAGAGTAAGTTCGGTTTGGTAACTATCTGTTCTAAATTTGCTTTCGGATGTCTTGAATGGTTGGCCCTTTAGTTTATACTCGTTTTAAGCTTTCTTTGAAAACCTTCCTTTAATGGAATAGTGATTAAATTTTGTGATTCAATTACATGCAACTTCCAGTGGATTGATTCCAACTGAAATATCAGTGAAAATATGCTTTCAAACTCAGTGATGCAACAGTTAACCACAAATAAAGAAAGCAATAAACAACAAAGCAATTATAGTGGTTTAGAGACTCAAGCTCCTACGTCCACTCTCTCTGATCCTCAGAGAAATTCACTAATCACTTCTGAGCTTTCTGACTACCTCGCGTAGTTTACTTACTCAACTTCGTACGAGTTTTACGACTACTCCACGTAGTTTACTTACTCAACCCGACCTTGAGTTTTCTGACTACCTCCGTTGTTTACTTACTCAAACACAAACAAGCTTTCAGACTACCTCTGTAGCTTACTAACTTCTCCTCTAGAGTTTTCTGACTACTCCGCGTAGATTACTAACTCTTTACAACTCTTCTCACCAACAAACACACTCCAACTACCTTCTCAAGGGTTTGGGGTTTCTCGGTTGGTTTCCAACCAGGATGAGATATCCTTTACAATGAAGTACAATGCAAAGGGTTAGGATATCTCGACTAAGCTTTGGATATGTCTTATCAAGCTAGACTTAGTTTAGTGAGCTCTCTTCAATATAAAAGCAGTTGGGAAATTCTAAGTTTTTCGAGTGCTTTAACTTGCGATAATAAGTTTGAGCTCTTGAGTTGCGTATAAATTTCCCGTAACCTTACAATGTAGAGGGTCACCAGTATTTATAGGCATACACCAAGGTCACTCTTGAAAACTATCCGTTGGAGAGATAGGCCCGTGAGTTTCCTCTTATGGTGTGTGAGAACGACTATATTTAGGGTTTGAAACTCCCTAACACGTTTTTAGGCAATAGACTTTCATGTAGATGGTCTTCACTTTTTTGCGATGCGGAACTTTATACTTGACATCTTTTTTTCAATGACACATCCTTTGTCGATTGTCGATGATGGTATGCGATCTTTGTCTTCCTCTTTTTGACTTTTGTCTCGGTTTTAAAGGTAGACACCTTCAGCGATTCTTTTGGTTACAAACTCGAGTTTGATATAACCTTAACAACACTTCGACTTAGTTCCTTTTTGCGCATTTGAATGTCTTGGCAAATATCCATTATCTAAGGAATCGCGATCTTACCGATGATTGCATCCTTGGATAGATATATTGATGCCTCGGAACATTCGGGTTTATCTCGAGCATTCAATATATTCTTTGAGTCTTGATAAATTTGTGCCTTGATATTCTTGATCTTGATTCTCGATCTTGATCTTGTGTCTTGAGTCTTACGAGTCTTTAGGGTCTTCCGAGTCTTGAGTCTTGGCGTCTTGAGTCTTGGCGTCTTACGAGTCTTGAGTCTTACGAGTCTTGAGGTCTTGAGTCTTGAGTCTTACGAGTCTTGACGATATACTTCTTGATATCTTGAGTCTTCATCTTTGAGTCTTGATTCCTCGATTTCATCTTGAGTCTTGATATCTCGATTTCACTTTGAGTCTTGATTCTCGATTTCTCACTAAGTATTGAAACTTCAATTTCATCTTTGAAACTTCGGTTTCTTGAAACTTATCTTGAGTTCTTGAGTCTTGAGAACCTATCTGATCTATATCTGCTTGACTATACATTTTGCGAGATAACATCACGAATACTCTAAAAACCGAATCGACTCAACTATCAAGATCATTACGAACATGTCATACTCGGGGTTTTGGGATCTTAATCAAAATCATATATCTTTTATTAAATTCATCTCCCAACAATTTCCCCCTTTTTGATGATGCCAAAACCTATCTTGTTACAAACATATAACCTATACTCAGGTTTTAGTTTATTCTATTACAAGATTGATTATGTCTCCCAACAATTTCCTGAACAGAGAATCTCTCAACAATTTCAGAGAAATTTCTCAACAATTAAATCATTCAACAATTTCTTTAGTAACGAATCTTCTTAAATAGTTCATCACCAAATACTTAAACAATTTCCCTTATCAACATACAATCATTTCAGAGACATTCATTCAGCATATCAAATATAAAAAAGACATGTAAATAAGATAATGAGATATTATCTTGTGAGCATAAATGATAAATTTTCATTGATGATGAGTATGCTGTTACAGATTACAATGAAATTTATCAACAAAATCAAAAGGACAAAAAATTTAAAGATTACAGAATCTTCTGAGTCTTCAGTCTTCAGATTTGGCTCTTCAGTCTTCTGCTCTTCAGTTTGCTTCATTCTCAACTTCATCAGCGGGCACCTCCAGGTTGAACATTCCGAAAATTCTCTTCTTCAGTTCATTTCTTTCCTTAATAATATCCGGTCTGTTTCCTGTTAAACCCAACTGACCAGCATACTGAGCAATTTCTTGAGTAATGGCTTCTCATTCACCAAGCCATTACCAAGTCTTGGAGGAGGGTAGGAATATGGACCGGGGGCTACTATCTGCACCTCTCCTTCATCCGCAAGGTTAATCCAGCTTTGGAGATATTTTGGATAGAAGGTTAGGAGATATTCAATGAATGCTTCATTATGATCTGAGCTTTCCCCTCTCCACTCCCTGAGCACATCATAATAGAACCAGAAGGTTCTCTTGACCTCTTCCCACATATCGTTGAGCTTGATAGGCATCCATTTGTCAACGTGTGGCCACTTCAGTGCTTTTGATGTCCCTTTCCTCTTGCTCGCAAACTTCTTGAATTCACTCCTTCGCTTCTGCTCTTCGTCTATCTTCTTTCTGATCACAGACGCGCCTGAGACCGAAGCAGCAACTTTCTTAGCTTGTTCTATCTGGAGTGTCTTCAGAGCATCTCTTGTGTTGAAGACTTTCTTCTGAGGTTGAGACTCAGATTCTTCTTCATCTTCATCCAGAATCAACTTTCTCTGGATTGGCTTAGAAGCCTTCGCACGCTTGCTTTTAGGTTCAACAACGCCCAAGGCTTTCCTCTTCATAGGCAATTCAGCAGCAGCCTGGCTTGTTCCAACCTTAGCTCTATCACTCAGTTTCTCTCTGACGACTTCAAGCATGGTTTCCTCAGAAACTCGAGTGTAGATCGACTTCTCCACCTGAGCGAACTTCAACTTCTTAGTAGCTTCGACTTCCTTCAAGGCTTTAGCTAATATGTACATTTCAGCATCTTTTTTGAGCCTTTTTCTCCATAGTACGTGCCAATAACTTCCTGAAGTCTTCACCTTCCTTTTCCCCCTTCTTGGCATCGTACTTTGGAAGAAGTCTGGAGAGTGCTGTGTCCATGTGATATTGTTCTTTGCTCACACAGCGGATCTCTCCTGCTAACTGATCCTGTTCAGCTTCCATCCTCCTGATGTGGTTCTTAGCCACAGAAACTTCTTCAGAGAGATGGGCAAACTGGCCAGAGAGTGCATCTTTGAACATCTCTGTCATCTTGGTCATGAGCACTGAGCTCATTTCCTCAATAGCAGACCTGATCAGCACCTCGTTCTTCTCTGCCAGTTTTACCTCTAGAAATTCAGTGCTCTCCTGGTGCTTCTGTTTCAGTTCAGCACTCAACTCAGCCTTGACTCCCTCCAGCTTTTCATTCAGCTTTTCTTCCATGGAGGTCATCTGAGAGGTCAGAGTGTTTTGTATTTGCACCAGCTCTGAAGAGTGACTAAGATTCTCCATCTTTTGAGCTTGGCTGGCCAATGTTTCTTCCATCTGAGTGATCTTGATCATCATTGGCTCAACCTTCTCAAGTTTCTCCATCAAGGGAGTGAGATCAATCTCAGGAACCTTCTGCACCTTCTGTGCTGATTGATCATCCTGAGCTTCAGCTTCATCCTGAGCTCCAGTCTCCAACTGAGCCTCAGTCTGTACATCAGACAATTCAGAATTTAAAGATAGAACTTTCAGTAACTTTGGCATAATTGTTAATAGTGCCAAATGGTACCTGAAGAGTGCTAGCTTCAGTCTGAGGTTGACCGATTTCAGGTTGATCAGCACCAGAAGTTTCCTTCTCCATCTGAGACTGATCCTCAGCATCTCCCTGTTGGTCCCCATCTCCATCTTGAGATTTGTCTCTGCTGCTAGGGGCACCAACTTCAGTAGCTCTCCTCTCAGCCAACTTCTTCTGAACCAGCTCATCAAAATCGGAGTTTTTCATCCTGAGCTTTGTCCTCCTGAACCCTGAGAAGTCAGTCAGGAAGGCTGTCTCCTCATTCCACCAGTCTTCCCCTCTGAATGCAGCAATATCAAGCATCTCGAGAAGAGTCTGATTGAGGATGAACACAGTTGTCCTTAATCTGAAGAAGACATCTTGCAGATCAGGGTATGAGCTGAGCTCAGGGTAGCGGTCAAGAATGAACCGTTCTCCCTTGCTCCTCCACTCGTCTTCTTCAGCTTCTCCCTTCTTCCATCTAGGGCTCTCTGGTTTAGTCGAAGCATCAGCTGAGGGATCAAGCAGTAGATCACTCAGGAGCTCATCAAGAATACTCTGCTCCTGAGTCTCAGCAGCATCTGAATGTGCAATCAGGTCCTCAGTTTGCATCTGAGTGGGTTCTGAGGCCTGAGCTGGCATATCCTCAGTTTGAGTCTGAGTTGGCTCTTCAGTCTGAGCTTGCACATCTTCAGATCGACTCTGAGTTGGCTCTTCTGTCTGAGCCTGCACATCTGTGGTAGGCATCTCTGAGGTTTGAGCTCCTTTAAAAATTTCCTGAGAAATTTTATCTGAACTGAGCAATGTCTCAAGCACTTCAGAAAAGACCTGTTCCTCAGTCTGGTCCTGTGCCTTAGAGATAACCTGAGCCAAAACTTGCAATGGCGAATTCTGAGCGGTTTGGCCCTCAGGTTGAATCTCTTCAGAATCACTGCCATCTTCATCGGTGAGAACCACCAATCTTCTGCGCTTTGGAGCAAGGTTCTTCTGCTTCATCATTTTTACTCTCTGCTCCTTCTTTGCCTCCAACAAAACCTTCCCCCTGGTTTGTTGGGTCTCTTCAGCAGCAGCAACCGGTGATTCTGCTTTCTTTTCCTTCCTCCCTCTGATGGCCTGTTTCTTCACAGCAATGGGCTTGAAGAGTATTTTGGACTTAGGGAATGGGGTCGAATTGGCGAAGATGTCCTCCTCCTCTCTGCACATCTCCAAAATATAAGTTATTTTGGTGGCATGGTGGATCTTGCCTTTGATTGAGATCGCCCCATCAACCTTCTTCAAAACTTTGGTCTGCTCACTCACCGTCTGAATCAAGAATTTCAGCCAGTTGAAGTCAGTGGTGGGTGAGGCCTCGATTGCCGCCATCAATCTGAGCTTCGGGGTACTAATTTGCTCAAAACTTCCCGCAAGACTCATGATGCTTTTGCTCACAATATCCATCAAAACTCGATATTGTGGCTTCAAGTGCCTCTTATGCAGTGTAGCCTCAAATTTGATAGGACTCTCAGCAATCCTATCTAAATACTCCTGCTCTCTTCCCAACATATACACAGAAGGATCCTCTCCTTTATCACAGAGCTCAAAAACATCATTTAAATTCTTCGGAATAATATATAATTCCCTTTCAAAATAAATGTATTTGGACGACTGCTCTAAATGTGATACAATAATCTTAGAATGCATACCATCCTCTTCATCTATCCTCAAGTTACAGATGAACTCGATTACCTCTTTGGCGTACTCTTGGTCCGATCGGCTTGCGACGAGATGGGTGAGTTTAGCCAGTCGAATCATATGCAGAGCCTCCTCTTCTGGCTTTGAGTTGGTTGTGCTATCGAGTGAGACAACGAACTCGTACAAAGGCTTGTTGGTTTCGGCTAATCTCTCGAACAAGGTTGGGGCCATTTTAGAGATTGATTGAAGAAATGAAGTTTTTAGGGTTTAGAATTTTCTGGGCAAAGGGGATTTTTATTTGCAGAGGATTTGGGAATGAAGGGTTTGATAAAATTTTGGCTTGAATGGATTATTGGGAATATATAGCTTCGAGATCATGGGGAATCGCATTGGTTAGGTGAAAAGCAACGGTTGAGATTAATCGCCGATTAATCGGGTATACGAGCAGACGATCTCCGAAAAGTAAGCCGCCAAAATATCCTCATTGGTCATTAATGTAACAGAGCATTAAATGACTGCTGACCTTCTTCGGAATTTCAAACGATCCCGCCCAAAACATTCCTTAGGTGTTTTGTATTTATTGCAAATGATTACTGAGTTTCACTTAAGCAATAAATGAGTTGCATGAGTCATTACTTCTTCAGACTAATTTCTCTTCTATCAGTCTTACTGAGTACTGACCTTGATAAAATGTTAGTATAATATAGAGAAATCTTGAATGGGTTCAATTATAACGAAAAATCTTGACCTTGAAGAATCGAGTTTCGAGACTCGATTCAATATTTCCATTTTATCCTGAGTTTCTCAGTAGAATTATGAGAAAACTTCATGCATCTGAAAACCTTCAATTTTTCAGATTTTACTCTAAACACCTGGATCTAACATCCCTAATTCAACTTAAAGTTCCTGAAATCTTGATTCAGCCAAAGGTTTAGTCAAGATATCAGCTCTTTGCTTATCAGTATGAATTTTCTCCATCCTTATGTCCTTTTTCAATATGATCTCTGATGAAGTTCCTTCTTCAGCTTTATTTCTCTTGAAGTTCATGAAGAAGATTCATCTTCCAACAATGACATCTCAGATCTTCTTTCAACAGGGCTATTGATATCTTCATTCAGTTCAGTGCCCTTTTCTGTTTTCCTAAAAAACTGATTAGATCTGTGGTACCCAATTGGTATAGGGTCCTATCTGGTTAGCTGTACCTTTCGGAATCCAAATCTGCCTGACAACTCTAATCACTTTAGAGTGGCTAATTTGTCTTCCATAAACATCAACATACACATTTACTACTCTGGGTGCCTTAGTAGTTTTCTGTGTATGTGTGCTAGCTTTAGCATGAACATGGGCTTTTGAATTTTTCTTTGGTTCAGACCTTCTGTTCATTTGCTTTGGCTTCTGTGCAGCCGGTCTAAATCTTTGATGAATCGGGTTCAGATAACCTTTACCCTTAGACAAGTGGGGTTCAGGTTGTCTGTACTAAAATCTGGGTCTTTCAAAGATATCGAGGACTTGGTCTCTTGATTGAGAATGTCTCTCTTTGAGTGTTTCTCATCGATGATTCCTCCGATGGTTCAAATGTGGAGCCTTTCAGGTTTGCATTCTTAGCCTGAGGCTTTGAAGTGCTTGCCTGAAACTTTCCTACTGAGTGCTCAGGTTTTCTAGCCTTCACCTGAGGTTTGGGCTTTCCTACCTGATCATTCAGTTTTACTGAGACCATAGGTCTTTTTCCCTTGTCTACAATCTTGGGCATTACTTGGTTTGAAGTGTAGGTGCCTTTGGTTTTACAAAGATTGTCTTCTTGCTACTTGATCGAAGATTGGATGACCTTGTGAGGTTCCCCTGGAATGTATCAATCAGTTTTTTATAGTGGCGGATGTCTGGTAACTCTGAATTCATCTATTACATTAGATGCATTATTCAATAGAGTTAACTTCTTACATGCACTATCCTCACGATTCTGTAGAGTTTCATGCTTCTCGAGAGAGGTCATTGAACTTAGTCCCGATTAATTTGAATCTCTTGATTGGATTTCTCTAGCTTTTCGATTAGGGTCATTATCAACTTCTCTTTCTCTCGAGAGTTGTACTTTCAGTAACATCGGTTCATCGGTAGCTCCCATTAATTGAGAAGTGATCTCGGTTTTGCTAGAGTCTTTCCATTTTAGATTTTTTGACCTTGATTCCTTATTACGCTCTTGAGTTTCATTTAGCAGTTCTTGTAAAAAACAAAGATAATCCTTCATAAGATTCTCAAAAGAATCCATCGAGGTCAAATTGGTACATCACATAGGTTGAACTTGACAACTCTTGTGCTAGTGTAGGAGCAACAACAGAGATAGAAGAACTTACCTCTCCTACAGCCATGAGACAGATGTCATCATTGTCACTTTCTGAGCACATTTCTTCCGAGGAAATTTGGAACTTTCTTCAGACTTCTTTTCTTCCTTAGCAATCTCAGCAAGTGTATCCCATATTTCCTTTGAATTCTTACAATGAGAGATTTTCCTCATAACACCATCATCAATAGTGTTATATATTGTATCTTTGGCAATATAGTCAAGATTGACTAACTTTTCTCGATCGGGGAGTAAGTTGATCATCGACTTTGGCAATTCGATCTGGAATCATTTCTCTCATCTTCTGTAACTCTGGGATTCACAATATTGAATTGGAATGGTCCTTCAGTAACCACTCTCCACATTCTTTCATGCTTAGAATACAAATGAGCCTGCATTCTTAATTTCCACAAATCATATTTCTCAACTGAGAACATTGTAAGCTTCGTAGAAGGCATGATGTCTGAGATTTTAGAAAAAAAAATCAGCAAATAAGATTAGTTCAGATAGACCACAAGTATTTTTAGCAAATAAAACTTTGGTTAACAAAACAGGTGGTCAAGTTGAACCCCGCTTTCCGATACCACTTGTTGGTCGGTGCAAGCGAGTCTTACGTGTATGGGGGAATACACGTGTTGGTGTTTTTAAAACATTTTCTTCTCGAGGTCGACTTGGGTCGATAATCACGAAGATTAGGTTTCGAGAAGCACAGATCGCTCCGAGTCAAAGTCTCTTGAGGCAGGTGATCCGAAGCCGCTTTCAGATACCTCAGATAATCTCAACTGAGTCCTGAGTTTCAGAGATCCTGAGTTGCTTGGATCAGATAACTAACTTACTGAACCCTCAGAAGAGTAAGTTCAGTTTGGTAACTATCTGTTCTAGCTACTCAGATGTGCGGAATGGTTGGCCCTTTAGTTTATACTCGTTTTAAGCTTTGCTGAAAACCTTCCTTTAATGGAATAGTGATTAGGCTGTGATTCAATTACATGCAACTTCCAGTGGATTGTTTCCAACTGAAATATCAGTGAAAATATGCTTTCAAACTCAGTGATGCAACAGTTAACCACAAATAAAGAAAGCAATAAACAACACATCAATTATAGTGGTTCAGAGACTCAAGCTCCTACGTCCACTCTCTCTGATCCTCAGAGAAATTCACTAATCACTTCTGAGCTTTCTGACTACCTCGCGTAGTTTACTTACTCAACTCGGCCCGGAGTTTTCTGGCCTACCCCCCTAGGTTTACTTCCCCACCCCGCCCTGGGGTTTCTGACTACCTCCGTAGTTTACTTACTCAAACACAAACAAGCTTTCAGACTACCTCTCAGAGCTTACTAACTTCTCCTCTAGAGTTTTTCGACTACTCGCGTGAGATTACTAACTCTTTACAACTCTTCTCACCAACAAACACACTCCAACTACCTTCTCAAGGGTTTGGGGTTTCTCGGTTGGTTTCCAACTAGGATGAGATATCCTTTACAATGAAGTACAATGCAAAGGCTTAGGATATCTCGACTAAGCTTTGGATATGTCTTATCAAGCTAGGCTTAGTTTAGTGAGCTCTCTTCAATATAAAAGCACTTGGGAAATTCTAAGTTTTTTGAGTGCTTTAACTTGCGATAATAAGTTTGAGCTTTTGAGTTGCGTATAAATTTTTCGTAACCTTACAATGTAGAGGGTCACCAGTATTTATAGGCATACACCAAGGTCACTCTTGAAAACTATCCGTTGGAGAGATAGCTTCGTGAGTTTCCTCTTATGGTGTGTGAGGAACGACTATATTTAGGGTTTGAAACTCCCTAACACGTTTTAGGCAATAGACTTTCATGTAGCCGGTCTTCACTTTTTGCAGTCTGGAACTTTATACTTGCCACGACATCTTTTTTTCAAATGACACATCCTTTGTCGATTGTCGGTATAATGCGATCTTTGTCTTCCTCTTTTTGACTTTTGTCTCGGTTTAAAGGTAGACACCTTCAGCGGCTCTTTTGATTTACAAACTCGAGTTTGATATAACCTTAACAACACGCCGACTTAGTTCCTTTTATGCGCATTTGAATGTCTTGGCAAATATCCATTATCTAAGGAATCGCGATCTTACCGATATTGCATCCTTGGATAGATATATTGATGCCTCGGAACATTGGGTTTATCTTGAGCATTGATATATTCTTCGAGTCTTGATAATTCTTTGTGCCTTGATATTCTTGATCTTGATTCTCGATCTTGATCTTGATCTTGTGTCTTGAGTCTTCTAAGTCTTGAGGTCTTACGAGTCTTGAGTCTTACGAGTCTTGACGTCTTACGAGTCTTGAGTCTTACGAGTCTTGACTTCTTGAGTCTTGAGTCTTGAGTCTTGGCGTCTTGAGTCTTCTGCGATATCTTGGCCCGATATCCGAGTCTTCATCTTTGAGTCTTGAGTTCCTCGATTTCATCTTGAGTCTTGATATCTCGATTTCACACCGAGTCTTGATTCTCGATTTCTCATCGAGTCTTGAAACTTTAGTTTCATCTTGAAACCGGTTTCTTCATAAACATCTTGAGTTCTTGAGTCTTGAACCTATCCGATCTATATCTGGCGACTATACATTTTTGCGAGATAACATCCTGAATACTCTAAAACCTGAATCGACTCAACTATCAAGATCATTACGAACATGTCATACTCAGGGGTTTTGGGATCTTAATCAAAATCGTATATCTTTTATTAAATTCATCTCCCAACAGTACCTAAAAAGAATTTACAAATTAAAATAAAAAAATGAAACAAAAAATAAAAGCTTTACAAAAAAAAAATTAATTCACTTGGAGAGCGGTTATGAACCATTTGTCAAGCTTTACTATAGACACGGTTCAAAAACCGCTCTCCAATTACCCTTACCTGCAAGATCGGTGCGGTTATGAACCATTGTCTAAGTTTTTGATCTTGGACAACGGTTTTTAAACATTGTTTTTTTTTTTTAATAGAACCGCTCTCCAAGGAACCACTTGGAGAGCTATTCGAAAAAAGGGCTGTCCAAGTGGAGCTCTCCAAGCTCAAATGTGTAGTAGTGAAGGGAGAATTAATAAACAATATTTTTCTTAAAACTTATGTTTACAGTAAATGACAAAACAAAATTAGGACGAAGGTAATATATTGAAGCCAACCGAACGAATTAGGAATATGAGTGAAGAAAAAAAAAAGAAGAAGAAAGAAATAGGTCCAGCAGCCGAATGACTCACAACCCAGGAATTATTATTGACCCACTAGCAGCAGTTTATTGAGCCCAACGTTAAGAATTAAAGGCCCAGGTTATTAGCACCCCAAATATTAGGAAATGCACTACTCATTAATTTTAATGCACAAATAGAATGTTAAACTTATCCTTTTTTACTCCAATGTCGTGATCGCGGAGACATAAATCTTCTCCTTCCAGCATTCTGTTACTTCAGCTTCACAACCGTATGAGACACCTGAGCAGATGGAGGCCAGGATTGAGTTCAGACTTCGAGCCAGATTTGCTACCGAAAATGAACAGAAGTGACGATGTCTGCCTCCCGTCTCCGTATCCCCTATTATGAACTTGTTGGTGATGATGATGTTGTTAGTGTTAGTGTTCTAGAGACAATCTATTGTAAGGACATAATACTCGATGATATTCAGTTTGATTTAATATTATAGTTCACTATATTAATGTATGACAATACACTTGTTTGAATATTATGTTTGATTGTTTGCATTTATTCATGCAAGTGTTACCATGAGTCATTGATGTCATTGAGGTTGTGAGAACTCAGATGACTTAAGCATGATTCTCAAATAGCCCCGATCAAGGATCATCAAGAATGGGATATTGATGATACAATGGAGATTGGTGTGCGATCTGCATCATACTCTTAGAGAGTGTAGTAAGATCTCACTTACTACGAGATACTAGGTATCTCATGATGGATGCACAAATACCTTAGAGGCTATTGGTATACCCATCCGAGAAATCGTTTGATGTATTTCCACTATATGTGTCTACGGGTGTCTCGGTTAGTGGGAGCGATGCGATACTCCTTAGACTTGAGGTCAATACGCACAACATGTGTGGGATGATGAAGTTTGACCATGACCGACGCTTGCACCCTAAACATGGGTAGATATGGCTTGAATTGGGTTCATCATGAAGTACATGTGCGTGATAGTTGAGCCAAGAATATGATTCATTCCTCAAAGTGGATTTAGAGAGAATACTCATCTTCTCATCATAATTGGATCAAAGTCACCGATCGATGCACGTCAACTTAGACTTTGTGGCTAAGTGTGACATACTTGATCAATTAGTGATTTGAGATAAATTGATTAAGTTATTTGAATAGACATTTCATCATGTTCAAGGCTTAATCGAGTATTCGTGAATAAAAGGAGGAAATCGTAATAGCCCATGTTTCAGTTACAGGTAGTTGCACATTTCTCGCAACGTACCTCATATATTGAGAATGTCTGATTTATTGTCTAGGGTTTAATTAAGACCGTTAGTTTGACTAATCGCTCGATATTTGAGGGCCTATGGGTCACACAACAAGTAGTTCCCTTTTACGGATTATAGTTGGTTGATTAAATGTTAAATTGTATTTAATATTTAATTTATAGAGAATTAATTAATAATAGATTAATTTGAAATTAATTATTATTAATGTTTAATTAAATTGGATTTAATTAAATAGAATTCCCAATAATAATATTTGGAATATTATTGTAGGATTTAATATATATGGAATTAAATCCATAGAGATTTGATATACATGAGAATTGAATCCGTAGAGATTTTATATGTGGGAAATAAATCTAAGAGATTTATTTAAATAAAGATTAGAGATTTTATTTCCCAATCAGGTTAGCTTAAGATTTAAGCTGGGCCTTTCCAATATATATGAGCTCTTGGGAATTCACAAATAACGTTGTTAAAATTCTCTCCATAAAATCTAGAATAGGAATTTTCCTAGCAAATTTCGTCTCAGATTCAACGCTGGAAAATCTGTGCAAGTCCGTAAACGGGGATTACGTGGATACCATAGTTGAGAAATCTGCTCTCGAGTTACTGTAAGATTTCTCGTTATGATTATTGTAATCTATATGCAATTAAATGTTCGTTGTTGGTGAACTTTAATTTCCGCTGCGCATGTGATTACGTGCCTCTAAATTTCAACAGATGCAGGGGGCAGTGGTGGCAGTGCTGATAGTAGTGGCGGCAGTGGCAGTGGCGGTGGTGGCGGTTCTGACAGTGACGGTGGTGGTGACGGTGTTGATGTTGGTGCCGGTTGCGGCGAATTAAATGTTGATGATATGCTTGGGCTGTATAATGGTGATCCTAATGATCCGAACAATTTTTATCCACTGGGTTAGACACTATGTTTTCAGACTCTCTTTTTTTTTTTTTTAAATTCAGACTCTATTTTTTTTGAACAATTTATGTTTTATGTTTGAACAATTTATATTTTCGTACGTATATATTTATGTTTAGATCATTTATATTTGATCGTATTTAAATATATTTCGTATTCGATGAACAATATTACTTGTTTCAATGAACAATATTATTTGTTTCAATGAACGATGATGATCATTGATCATGATGAGTGTTGTGTGCATAATCAGCGAGGTGGAGCTCGCCTACGCAGGGTAATATCTCTAACGCGCAACATCACATTATTATAAAATCTACAAAGGATGTACTTCGCTACCCCGAAGGATTGGTCGGAGAGGTGCTATTGAAAAAAGTGAGGTCGCGGACCTTGATCTGACCTGCCGATACACATTAAATGAGACGTGACGTGTGTTAGATTCCCGGTATAGAATATATTGCTTAAACCATGCTTAGTCCAGAGGGAAATCGGTGAAGGACTGTTCGATTGACCCGTCTGACTACTTAAAGGAGCTAATTCCCTGGAAATCTGGAAATTACCTAGATCAGCTTGCCGCAAAGTCTGTGAGGTGTCCGAACCTTGGGCGACCTCCCACGAACTCCAGAAGTCAATCATATAGAGATCTTTAGCATTTAATGTTTGCAGGCTTTTGGGACGGCCATTGTACTTGTAATTCTGGAGAGTGAGATCCACTCTCCACACCACTATAAATAGAGGGCATTTATGACCCCAAATAATAAGAGAATTCAATACCATACAAAACCTCTTGCAATGTTACTTCTTGCATTTTTGAAGAACAAACATTCTAACTCTCAATCATAAGCAATAAATGATACATACACCTCTTAATTACTTGTTTGTGTTACTAAAGTCCTAAGCCACAATCAAACTGTTAGTGTTAGTGTCCTAGAGACAATCCTTTGTACGGACATAATACTAAGATGATATTCAGTTTATATTTAATATTATTGTTTATTTAATATTAAATGTTTGGCATCATACTTATTTGAATATCATGTTTGATTGTTTACATATATTCTTATTTTTGTTCCCCTGAATCACTGCTGTCATTGAGTGAGTGAGAACTCAGATGACCTAAGCATGATTCTCAAATAAGCCCCGATCAAGTATCATCAAGAACGGGATATTGATGATGCAATAGAGATTGGTGTGCGATCTGCATCATACTCTTAGAGAGTGTAGTAAGATCTCACTTACTACTAGATACTAGATATCTCATGATGGATGCACAAATACCTTAGAGGGTATCAGTATACCCATCCGAGAAACCGTTTGATGTAATTCCACAATACATGTGTCTACGGGTGTCTCGGTTAGTGGGAGCGACGTGATACTCCTTTGACTTGAAGTCAATATGCACGACATGTGTGGAGTGATGAAATTTGACCATGACCGACGCTTGCACCCTTCCATGGGTAGATATGGCTTGGATTGAGTTCATCACGAAATGCATGTGCGTGGTAGTTGAGCCAAGAATAAGATTCATTCCTTAATGTGGATTTAGAGATAATACTCATCTTCTCGTCATAGTTGGATCTAAGTCGTCGGCCGACGCGCATCAACTTAGACTTTGTGGCTAAGTGTGATTTACTTGATCAATTAGTGATAGGAGATAATATGATTAAGTTATTTGAATAGACACTTCATCAAGTTCAAGACTTAATCGAGTATTCATGAATGAAAGGAAGATATCACGATAGCCTACATATTGCAGGTAGTTGCAGATTCTTCGCAACGTACCTCGTATATTGAGATTGTCTGATTTATTGTCTAGGGTTCAATTAAGACCGTTAGTTTGACTAACCGCTCAGTATATGAGGGCCTATGAGTCACACAACAAGTAAATATTGTTTACAGATTAGAGATGGTGATTAAATATCATATTGGATATGGATATTTAATTTATGGAGAAATTAATAATATATTAATTTAGAATTAATTATTATTAATTAATTAATTTGGAATTAATTAAAGTTATATAATTAAATTAGATTTAATTAAATAAGATTTCCCAACAATAATATATATGGAATATTATTGTAGGATCTTATATATAGGGAAATAAAGTCTCTATAGATTTATTTCTAATATGGGACTTTGTCTATATGGAAATTAAATCCCTACAGATTTATTTCTTGTTTTGGGCCTGCTTAAGAATTAAGCCAGGTCTCCACTATATATACTAGTTCATGGGAAATCCTAAAAAAAAAAAAGATAATACAAAAGTATTACTTCTCTATAAAACCTAGATTTAGGTTTTTCCTAGCAAAATCCATATCGTGGTTCAAGGCTGGCAGAACACTACATATATGTGAGCAATTGTTACGTGGATACCATAGTTGAAGAATCCTGTCTCGAATCCTGTTACGAATTCTTGTAAGTATTCTTTATGTATCCTTTCAATCAATTATGCAATTACGTGTTCGTTGTTGGTGAACTGTTTATTCCGCTGCGCATGTTTTACATGAATTACGTGCCTATAAATTCCAACATATTTACATTATGAACTCTATTGGGGTTCATCTCTATTTATAGAGGAGAGATCAAAGAGCCGTTGGAGAGAAATTTGAATCTCAGACTATTTTTGGTAGGAAGGTGAAGTGATGTTGGCAGAGGGATGGCCGTGCCTTGAGCATTCAAATTTGTCCTTTCTAGCAGTTTGACCCTGATACTTCATATCTTATT
The DNA here is from genome assembly GCA_037126765.1 of Stenogyne calaminthoides. Taxonomy (NCBI): domain Eukaryota; kingdom Viridiplantae; phylum Streptophyta; class Magnoliopsida; order Lamiales; family Lamiaceae; genus Stenogyne; species Stenogyne calaminthoides. The sequence continues at coordinate 13,700,162 of JBBCBC010000009.1, read as the reverse complement.
TTTTCAGTCCAAGTACATACGTGTCGACCTCTGGTTGGTTGGTAAGTACACTTAAACGACAATTATCAGAACTTTTACTGATCATTCTTATGGTCTGATTTTAGTATGACTTGATAATATATTCTTCATGTGTTTTTGACTTTAAGCTTGACTATGTCAGAGTCAACTGTCCTCGAACCATCTGAGCATCATATCAGTATCCAAGCTGATCTGATCTAAATCTGACAACAATCTTAAGACCCTGTTGGTGTAATGAGCAACTGATCTTTTGCTGGTCTTTAGGTCTTGATGTCTTTGGGTCTTCTGATCTTCTAGTCATCTGATCTTCTTTGACACTTAGACTAATATATTGAGTTCCCCCTTAATATATTGACCTATTCTACTGCATCAGCTGACTGATAGGTTCAACTGGTTTCCTATCAGATTCATCAGTTGACTAACAGGTTCAACTGGTCCTATTACATGTGTTTTTGGAACTTTCATCAAAACTATAAATTTTCCAACAATCTCCCACCTGTAGCCTGACTTCAACACGTAACGTCGATAACTCTTATTGGTAGTGATGACAAGTCTTCATATCAGTTTCCAAGGCCAGTTGAAGCCATGAATAACTTCAACTTCTCTAAGTTCACAATCTTAATTAACATATCATCAAGATTCACACTTCCTCATATCTTCACTAGCTGGAATATTTTATTCTCCAAGAGGTAACAAATGTAATGATACCTAACTCAATGTTCTTCGTTCTTGAATCTAAAGTGAATAACACTCTATCACTATACAAATATTATCCTTATGCTCATTCCCCAATTCAAGCAAGAGATTATACAACATAACATACATTAAACTACCAATTGTTAGGCATATAGAGTTTTCTGCATATGGGCTCACTCCTCTTTACTACTAGGCGAGTGTTCATGGATTGTTTGAATTGACTTCCCAACGGGAGGATCTGGCTTCGTATCTCTCATACTGAATAATATATTCACTTTACGAAAGATACATCTTTTGCCACTCTATCATAATCAATGAGCATGTGCAAGATTTGCTTGGCCTCCCCAAGGTCCTTCATAGGAAACCAATTAGACAAATGCTTCTTCAACTTGCTTACCTTTCGAGCACTAGAGTATGTTGTTAACATGTCATCAACATATAATAGAAAAATGATACCTCTTGAAATAGTAGAAATGGTAAGTCTAACACCTATTCAACTTAATCTCATGCATGAACCCATTAAACTTTTTGTATCATTGTAATGGAGCTTTTTTCAAACCATACAAAATTTTCTTCAATTTGCAAACAAGTTCATTATTCCCCTTTGTCAAGTATCCCCCTGGTTGTTTCATGTAAATGTCCTCCATCAAGTCACCATGAATAAAGGTTGTTTTTACATCATCTGCTCTAACACCAAATTCTCTGCAGCCACCATGCTAAAAACTAATCGAATGGTGTTTGGTTTCATTGCTAAAAACATTGGTATAACTAATATCATATTTCTACTGAAACCCTTCCACAACTAGTCTTGTCATGTAACATTTGCTTTGGTCTACATTCTCTTTAATTCTGTAAACTCATTTGTTATATAATGTCTTCTTCCCCTTTGGGGGTTCAACTAGTTCTCAATTTATGTTGGCTATCAATGCATCCATCACAAGTTTTCACTTGTTCATATGCTCACTACTGTTGACCGTTGTACCCTGATAATATCTTCGGCCAACAAGTAATTAATATGAAGATGAATGCAAACGGAAAAGTAAAGTGCGAAGGATTTGATGACCCAATTCACCTTTGAATAGGCTACGTTTGGGGGCAATACGAAGCCTGGAATTTCACTATAATATCTGCCTAAAGTTCTAAGGTTTCCCCCTTTACAATGATGGCCTTATGGCCTATTTATAAGATTAGGTTTGCATCGTCCCTAGCCCATAGGAGTTAGTCGGGCTTCAATCATGCGGGGTTGATGCGGCCGCATGAAACGCTCTTGACTTGCTTGATGTTATTGGGTTGGTGAGATGATTGTTGGGCACTGGACCCAGTGGTCTGTTCCATTCGTGCTTACTCACTTCTGCCTGATACGCTGGGGAGTGGATTCGGTGCTATGCCTAACAGTCTGCCGACTTCGGATGCAGGTCGAGCTTGGGCGGCCTCATGGGGAGGTTGCCAGGTTAGGAGAGCTCGTGGGAGGTCGCCTAGCGGTCTGATCTCGCCTATTTAGGTTGCTTCGTGTGCTTGTCCAGTTGAGCTCCGGTTGCCATGTCAGCTTCATGGCCACCAGGTCGGAAGGTGACTACATTGCTACAACAACCAGCCCCTTGTCAATCATCACAAAACGAATATGCCACTGCTAGTGTAGAGACTTGTGACCTCCATGTAGTCTCTGTATAACATTCAGGTTCACAACCACTAGTCAACAATAAGTAATAAAGAGAAGGGGGGTATACCTATCAGGTGATCCATGTGGCCTGGTGGATATACACAATGGAATTATTTTATGTGGTGTACGTGGTTCTTCCTCAACAACCACTTGGTCATCATGAACCACCTTGCTCCCACCTAAGATCAAAATGTCTAACTCAACAACCTGAGTCTCAGAACCAACAACATTAGATGTACCCAGCCTATTTTTGTAGAATATCTACTTATAAGATACAACATATTGACTATGAATTACGTTTCAATTCTGCTCATCCCTAAATCGATAATTAATTCATCATTGCCTTTTCTAGTAAACGTACATTTAATAGATTTACCATTCAAATCACTTCTACTAGTAGCATACATATGAACATATAAAAAGTACAACTAAATACTCAAAGAAATGAGAGAATTACCTCTTTACCACTTCAGGCCTCCTCCGGTATGCCATTCTCCAAGGAAGTTGAGGTCCTTTGTTGATCAAGAAGGCTGCAGTGTTAACTGCATCTACCTAGAACATCTTCGGTAACCCACACTTCAAGGTTAGGTTCATATATATTGCAACTTCATTCTGCTGAGGGGTTTCTCTAAAGTTTCTTCTATGCGAATTTCATTTGCTGCACAAAATTCTTTGAACTCACGGAGCTTGTACTCTCCACCGTTACCAAATCTCACTCACTTTGAGACTTGTCTCGGTTTCTATAAGGGATTTTCATTTCCTGAAAGCATCAAAGACATTAGACTTATCTGTTAGAAAATAAACACGTATCTTTCTATGTCAATAATGGTCATGCATTAAGACGTTCCATCAAGAGATGCATTTGGAATAGCTCAAGCGGTTAGAGCATCACTACCTATGTCTTGAGGTCATGAGTTCAAGTTACCATTTGCCTGATAAAAAAAAAAAAGAATAAGAGGAATGTGAAAACGAATTATGTTTTAAGGGCTACATTAAAACCTCTATAAATTAATACTGTTGCGATCAGAAAAATTTATTATTTCAGAAAAGTATTAATTTATCTATAAATTAATAATTTATTAATTTAAAGAGTCTCTATTTAGTACGATGAATGTTCACCAAAATGCTATAGCAAATTAATTCTGACATTGCAAAATGCGCTTGAGCGGTAAAGATCAATAAATTTAAATGATCTCAATATTGGTATTAAAAAACCAGAGACAATGATAAATGGTCCTGGTTACCGCAACAAAGTGAATGTTAATAGCATTTGGATTACCGGGGTAAAAATGATACATGTTCTGAAGTTTGGAGCTTAGAAGAAATTGTAGCAACCATCATCTAGAATAATTTAAAGGATAACGACGAGGATGATATAATACCTTTGGAATCGATTATGAGAAAATAAACACTTATAGCATCCAGAACATTTCACAACTTTTTGTGCAATTTGAGAACACAACTCCCAAATTATTGGATTGTATAAGAAAAGTTAGAGAAGAGCTCCAAGTAGATTTGAATTTAACCAAGAAACAATCAACAATATATTCTTATTTTACTAAATTGACCTAGTTATTGTTATAATTTGAAGAAATTATTAATTTATGATATTGATGGGACCACTAATTTATATAAAGGTTTATCAAAAATAAAATTATCTTTTCATCTTATCGAAATTGATAAATTTTTGAACTGGCAACATATCTGCACAAGAGAAAATTATTATTTTAGAGAATTTATTAATTTATAGAGGTTTTACTGTATTTGGTTTTTTTTTTAAGGTCAAATTATGACTTGAATCATGACCTCGTGAAACCTGGTGATCCTTGAACTATTCCACTTCGTTAACTAAAATATTTTTAGGTCTTTTTTGGTTTGGGCTTATTTTATTTTTCATGGATCTTAGCTTTTATTATCGCTCTATGTTAATAATCATCTATAATATAATTAATTATTGAAAGTACATGTGAATGTTTTATAGAGTGTTGTAAAATATGTTATACAAACATACACAACAACATATAACAGCGGAAGACTTAAAAAAAAATTCAAACGGATTCAAATTTTGTAGACTTAATTCAGTCTATACGAATCTCATGGCTAAAAACTTCAATATAATGAGTAGTGACACAAACAAGGACCTTTTACAAGATCCCTAAAGGGTATAGTGTAATAACAAACTTTCCTAAACGGTCTATTGACAAGTATGGTAGCAATCCTATTCGACCTAACATACAAGACGAAGAGACCCGGTATTACTTAGAATGTTGTTAGACATTCAACCAACACAAACAGATAACAACGATCCTCACACTCTTAGATGCACTAAGCACTCCATAGTTGTGTCTTGGATGTTATCTTCAAATGGAGAAGACAACTTGCGTCTCTCTCAAGTTTTGATGTTCCGTGTAGTGTGTATTTATAGACCACGAAATCTAACTGTATTTTCCTTCCACTAGGCAGTTTGGACAGCCTAAGAAATCATTTCCCACTAACTCCATGATCTTAATAACTACCCATGTTATCCACAACTCTCACTTTTGTTTTATCTGCAACCACTTGACTTAAACACCTTTATAAGTTGTCAACTTGCATAGAATATTCTGGACAACATAAAATATTCGATGTTATTGTTAGGAAAAAAAAACGAACTCTGATGTTGTTAGAAATATTGAACATCATTTTGGACAACATTCAAAATCTTAGCAATAAACCTGTAGACTTAGTAAACTAATACACGCAAGTCATATACGATTTCTATAAAAAAATGAGACACCATAAGTGTGAAATATTATTATGACATGTCCAAATGGTGGTCTCCATGTATTCTATAAAATAGGATCCATCATCCATTATGTAGCTTCCTTTAAACAAGATTAGTAACTTCCCATATGCTTTTTACTTCCTTCCACTATTTTTTGGAAACAGACAAAAATTTATTCACTCCAAGAGAAAGGGTAGGTACATAAGAAATATTCAAGCCCCAAATGAACAGTTATATCAGGCGAACTAAAGTACTATAATACACTTAACAATACAGACCCAAAGATGAAGATCTCCCAGACCAAGTTCAACATCAAAATTAAAAACAAGAAAAAACTGAAGGTGCGACCCTAGACGACGAGTCGAGGACTGTTCGACCAAATCGGGAAAGGTAGAAAGCGTACCTTTTCCTCTTTGACAGAAAGCCACAACCACGTCCTCCCAATTATTTTATTCCAAACCTTTGAAGTGTCATAATTTGTGTTCTGAAATAGCAGCTCATTCCTTAAATTCCAGATGCTCCACATTATACATGTCCAGATGGTGTCGATAATCCTGGTGTCCTTTCCAAAATTAGCGAGGGAACTAAGTTGAAGGAAGTTTCTAATTGGATCAGAATGCATAGACACTACAGGAAATTACACATTTCACGACGAAATTTTCTGTGACGACACAAAATTCGTCACAATATGTTACCTAAAGGTGACAAATTTAATTTTCGTCACTGAGAAGTGAGAATTTTTGACAAATTATTTTTGTCACCACTGATGGTTTTTTTTCGTCACTAATTCAAAGAATTCATGACATTAACAAGAAATTCGTCACGATAAACTTTGGTGACGATATTCATAATATTTAGTGACGATATTCAACGTCATGAAAAATACTATTTTTGTGACCACTATATGTTTTGTCATTAATTATTCAAAATAATTGGTGACACACTTAATTCGTCACAATTTTATTTGGTGACAATTGTCATTGTAATTAGTGACGATCATAGTCGTCATATAATATAAAATTTTCATGACAATTTTATGTTTCATAGTTAATTGTTCATAGTAATTAGTGATATATTCTTTTGTCACCAATATTTATATATAGTGACGATTAATAATCATTTTTTAATGACACACTTATTTCGTCACAATATTATTTGGTGACAATCTTCATTATAATTAGTGACGATCATATTCGTCATATAATATAAATTTTCATGCCGATTTTATGTTTCGTCGTTAATTGTTCATAATAATTAGTGACATATTCTTTCGTCACCAATATTTATATATAGTGACGATTAATAATCATTTTTTAATGACACACTTATTTCATCACAATATTATTCGGTGACGATCTTTATTTTAATTAGTGACGATCATTATTGGTCATATAATATAAAATTTTCATTACAATTTTATGTTTAGTCATTAATTGTTCATAGTAATTAGTGACATATTCTTTCTTCACAAATATTTATAACTTAAAATTATACTTTTTGAAAATATAAATAATGTTTAACAAAATACCACTAACTCTTTTTAACAAAATAGTAAAAGGCAGGGGAAAATGCATAAAATAACCAGCCAACATTTGAGAATTTGGAAAATCCATGTTCTACTCTGGAAATCTGGAGGTGGGAATTCAATCCCTCAGAATCAAGACTTTCAATATTATTTCTTACAAATCAAAACTGATTAAGCCCTCCTTGTATTGAGTTATGTAAAATGGAATATGTAAACTGAAGTGTGTACCTATTATGAAGTTTTGAAACAAGAACAATCACCATCAAGAACATAAAAAAATCAGTAATTTACAAATCAGATCAATCACAATCACAATCAAGAACATAAAAAATTCAGTAATTTACAAACCAGAATTGATTAATTCAGTAATTTACAAACCAGAACAATCACAATCACAATCAAGACTCTAAAAAAATCAGTAATTCAGTAATTTACAAACCAGAACTTCACTATTTTGAGAACAGGGACAATAAAATTCGAATCATCCAAAATCAGTAATTTCTCTACTTTGAGAACAGGGCCAACAAAATTCGATTCAAGACTGCTACGCTAAGCCAATCAGACCATGCTTATGAAAACCAGAGAGATTAATTTCCTAGTGGTTTCAAAATCAGAAATATACAGTAGAATATTTTAGATATTATAAAACGAGAATTGGAAGGAAAAAAACCCTACATACCTGAACTGCTCGAGAATCAAATTCCTCCTCAGTTGTGTCCAAATTGCACCCAAAATTGAACACTCCTCTAAAGATATAGAAATCCTCCTAGGACATCCAAAAATCATTGTTACTGGTGGTAAAGGCATTTAAAACAGAGAATTTTACAACTTCAAAATCCTAGGACATCCAAAAATCAATGTTACTGGTAAAGGCATTTACAAAAGAGAAAATTTACAAGTTATCTGTAAATTATATATAGATCGATGATAGTGTTTCCTCCATTTTTTCATGGATTGCACAAACATGAAATCAAATCCAATTGTGGCATCCAACCCACAAAAAGAGCTCTGAAGGAAAACAAATTTCCCTCTCTGATAGTTAGAAAATAAATACCTTATGTCAAACCCAATTTTCACGATAGCAGATCTTTCAAAAAAGACTTGAATAATTAACATTAAAGGTGCGTGAACTCAAATTGAACATATAAAAATTACCCAAATTACTCGACAAACAACGGATGATTAACTATTTAATAGCATCTCAATGAGAATTTAGATTAAAAAAATAGTCTCTATTCAACTCAACCTAACTCCTAACTGAAGTGCGACTTAATCGTTGAAGAATGGTAAAAAGTTGGAGAACAGAAAACACAGAGGGGAAAGAATTATTGTTATTTCTTGTTGAGGACTCATCCAAAAGGAAATCAAGATAGCACTCAAGAATTGAAGGATTTCAGATGAAAATTGTTCACTTCTCTCAAGCGCTCCTGAACTGCTTGTATCTCGTATAGAAGGATCTCGATTTGAACCTCCTTTGCGTACAAGAACTGCTATATTGAAGATTTGAACTCCCCCGTACAAGAATGGGGAAAGAATTTGGGGAAAAAAGGTTTTCCTTGTGACCGTTGTTCTCCTATTCTTCCCGCTAATCTCCCAATTATATTTCACTAATTATATTCCTTCCCGCTAATTAATCTTCTAATTATTTCAATAATATTAGTCTTCCCGCTAATTTCGATTTTGGGTGTTTGAGAGATGTGGTGTATGTATAAAGTGTTAGGAATTGGTAATGATATGTAAGGGTTTGAGTATCCCTTGCGTTGAATGCAATATCTCTTTACTATTAAAAAAAATCGATTTTGATTTCATTGTTTTTATTCTGAATGTGCCTCTGTTCATTTTAATTAGTAAACAAAAGGATTAGTAAATCCCTACATTTTTCATGTACTCTTATTAAGACAAGATATGGAAAAGGTCAATCCATACTCAAGGATGAGAGTATTTCACAACACCAACGTCTCTACTTAACATTCTTTCTTGTTCATTAATTCCTCGTCTTCGGTCCCACCTTCTTACAGTTGCACACACTCTCCTTCAATCTTTCCTAAACATACTATTGGGATTGTTGGAGCCTGAGTGAAACGGGGTTACAGCGCGCGGGAGGCGCTTGACCAGTGCTCGAGGTCGAGCAGATGTGCTCGGTCGAGCACCCCTCTTTCCAGCAGCGAGCAGACGCTCGACCATGTGAACCGCTCGACCAAGGCCCGTGGTCGAGTGGTTCCGGAGGCCTGTACACGGATTTAGGGTTTTTGGCCCAGTCTCATATTTAAATACTTTTGACTCATTGTAATTGTATTATTACTCATAACACTAAAAAATAGTAGATCTCCTGGCTTGGTAGTGCCCCCAGACGTAGTCATTCCTGACGAACTGGGTAACCAAATTTGTGTTCCTTAATTCGTGTTTTCCATTATTTTCTCCATAATTGCTGTTTAAATCCTAACAACTGGTATCAAGAGCATCTAGTTCAAGGGATCTGGTGGGAGCAATTATGATGGCTGAAGGGAAATCACCTGTTGAGAAGTTTGATGGAACGGATTTCGGATTCTGGAAATTGCAGATCGAGGATTACCTGTACGGTAAAGATCTGTATCAACCTTTAGGTTCACAGCCTGAAAATATGAAGGACGGCGAGTGGAAGTTGCTAGACAGGAAGGCGATGAGTGTGGTTCGTCTGTCTTCCAGGAACCTCGCCCTACATACGGTGAAGGAGATGCTGGAGATTTTGACTGAGATGTATGAAAAACCGTCTGCAGCGAACAAGGTTCATCTTATGCAGAGGTTATTCAACCTGAGGATGGCAGAGGATACTGTGGTAGCCAATCATCTAAACGAGTTCAATATGATCATAGCCCAATTGAGCTCGGTTGAGATTGATTTTGATGATGAGGTTCAAGCCCTAATTTTGTTGTCTTCTTTACCAGAAAGTTGGAGTGGGACGGTAACTACTGTTAGTGCTTCAGCAGGTAAAGTGAAACTTAAATTTGATGAGGTTAGAGATCTGATCATGAGCGAAGAAATTCACAGGAAAGAATTGGGTGTGACCACAGGATCAGCCTTGAGTGCGGGAAACAGAGGCAGTTCTGAATCCAAAGGAAAGCCAAATCGGGGTAGATCAAATTCAAGGGGCAAAGATAAGCCCAAGAAGGACAAAAGTCAAGTTGAGTGTTATAATTGTCATGAACTTGATCATTACAAAAGGGAGTGCAAGGCACAAGCAAAGGCACAAGGGAATGCACCAAAGAAGAATGATAACTCAGCAAACGCCGCCACTGATGAGGGCTCAGATGCATTAATCTTGAGCGTAAGCAGTCCATTGGAATCGTCGGTGTTAGATTCTGGAGCATCGTTTCATTCGTGCAGCAGTGCTGACGTAATGCAGAAGTACACTTCTGGGAACATTGGGAAGGTTTATCTAGCTGATGATGAGCCTCTGTAAATCAAAGGGAAGGGGAATGTTCAGATCAAGACACCAAATGGAATTGTTTTGCAGTTGAAAGATGTGAAACATATTCCTGGATTTAAGAGGAATTTAATTTCAGTTGGGCAGCTTGATAATGAGGGCTACAAGGTGACTTTTGGATGTAACACGTGGAAGATATCCAAAGGTGTCATGGTAGTGGCTCGAGGCAATAAGGAGGGAACGTTGTATATGACAGGCAACACCCGGGACAACATTGCTCTTGCAAGTGAAAAAGGGAATGCAGTTTTGTGGCATTGTCGTCTTGGCCACATGAGTGAGAAAGGGATGAAAGTTATGTGTTCGAAGGGTAAACTGCCAGACCTCAAGACAGTTGACATCGGGTTATGTGAGGACTGTGTATTCGGAAAACAAAAAAGGGTGAGTTTTTCGAAGGGAGGCAGAACCTTGAAGAAGCAGAAGCTGGAGTTAGTCCACATCGACTTTTGGGGTCCAACACCAGTGACATCCCTTGGTGGAGCATCATATTACATGACTTTCATTGACGACTCTACGAGGAAGGTATGGGTTTATTTTCTGAAAAATAAGTCTGATGCTTTTAATGCTTTCAGGAAGTGGAAGGCCCTTGTAGAAACTGAGACGAGTCTCAAGGTGAAGTGTTTGAGTTCTGATAATGGTGGAGAGTACGAGCTCCGTGAGTTCAAAGAATTCTGTGAGGCGAATGAAATTTGAATGGAGAAAACCGTGAGAGGAACCCCCCAGCAGAATGGTGTGGCAGAACGTATGAACAGAACCTTATGTAAACGTGCTAGAAGCATGAGATTGAAGTGTGGGCTACCAAAGATGTTTTGGGTAGAGGCAGTTAACACTGCAGCTTACTTGATAAATAGAGGACCTTCAACTCCCTTGGAAAATGGCATACCAGAGGAGGCCTGGTCGGGTAAGGAGGTAAATCTGTATTTTCTTCGAGTATTTGGGTGTGTTTCATATGTTCATGTTGATGCTACTAGTAGAAGTAAGTTGGATGCTAAATCTGTTAAGTGTACGTTTGTTGGATATGGCGGTGATGAATTTGGCTATCAATTTTGGGATGAGGAAAATCGAAAGATAATTCGTAGTCGAGATGTGATTAGAGGTGAAATTGAGTGAGTTACGAGCGAGTTTTAGCCATGTTTTGAGTGTTTTTAGTGATATTCTTGTGGTGATTGAGCATAATCTGTATAAAATCACTAATTTGCTTCTTTGGTTTGTATAAGAGGAAAGAGGACTTAAAATGGAGCTCGTGAGACTTCGCGGTGCATGAATCGAACTCCCGGTTGAAAAGATATGAAAGAAATACTGAAAAGTATTAGTTGGAGTAAAGAAAGGTGATAGAAGGATGAGGTCGAGCACCTAGAGCTCGACCAATGCAGTCGAGCGGGCACAAGTACAGGGAGCAATCGGCGCTCGACCAGGTGTGATCGAGCGAAACCGCTCGACCAAGGAAGGTGCTCGAGCGCAAGGGAATCCAGCGATTTAGAAGCGCTCGACCAAACTAAGTGGTCGAGCGATACTGTTCGACCAAGTGTTATGATAGAGAGGTCTGAGAGCGGGATATATAAGGCAGATGGGAAAAATAAGAGAAGGATGTTTTTTTCAGGGGGAAGAGGACGAAAATTAGATAGAGGAAAGGAGAAAAAAAATACCTAGGGCTCAGGGAAGAAGGAGAGGAATTCATCCACGAGTAACACAATTCGATTCACAAATTTACTAGTTTAACATTCTAGTTTTCCTGATTTTGTTTTGTTTAATTTCTCAGTTTTTACTTTTGAAGAATAATTTAGGGTTTATTTGAATTTCCTATCCAATACTCTTTGTGCTACTTGAATTCAATTGATTATCCATTTTTTATTTGGATTATGCATTCTTTCTTAATGAGTTCTATGATTTCGTTGGTTATTTGTGATTTGATGATCAAGATGTTAGGCTAAACTTTTGATTGCTTTGGATAGGATGATCGCGTAGAAATAGTGAATTGGTTAGGCGATTAGGATGATTCGAGGTGTAAATTGAAAAATCTTCTTAAATTGCTAAGTGGAATAACCAATCCTATAAAAACCATTGAATTGAGTACCAAAGTTGTTAAAGAGAGGACGACCGAATAACTTCTTTCTAACGAATAGGCTTGAGGAGAGGGTTTGTGACAGGGTTGGTAATATACCGATTCATTTAGGGAGGACGGCCGAATCGCCCAACTTGAATAAGGGCTTTAGCAGTTAAGCACAATCTTAATAACTTGGTTATTTGGTGAGTGAGGTAAAGAGGGTATTAGTTGAGTAGTCGGGAATAAAAACTGAGCTTTTGCTGTATCTTATTTAGTGCGGGATTAGGGAAGTTGATTGCCTAGTTTCAGTACACTTAGGGTTATTCTTTTGTACACCAAGATAGTCTTTGTCGCCAAACCAATTCCAATAGTATACGTAGGGATTCCTATCCAAAGCAATATTCTCCAATATTTGCACTTCATCTGAAGTTAGAGTAATCTTTGTCATTTGCTGATTTTCTATTAATTCAATAGTAGTGAAATAGAACTATCAAATTGCACCCATATTAGTTACAAAGCAAAGATTTCCAGGGATTTACACGCATACGAAACTTCCTTTGGGTTCGATACTACTTGGTCTAAATACTTATCCTTGCTACAGTGATCCCATACTCTTGTGGGGTAACTGTTAGTTAAGAATATAACATTTTACGACAAAGTCAAGATGTCATATTTAATGAGCAGGTGTTGTACAAAGACAGGTTGGGGATACCCAAAGAAGGTGGTTCTGAGACTCAGGTTGTTGAGTTGGACATTTCGAACTCAGGTGGGAGCAAGGAGGTTCAAGATGATCAGGTGATTGTTGAGGAAGAACCAAGTACACCACCACCAACAATTCCGCTGCTAAGATCCATGAGAGAACGGAGATCTCCTGATAGGTATTCACCTTCTCTTCATTATTTATTGTTGACTGATGGTGGTGAACCTGAATGTTATGCAGAGGCTATACATAGTGAACAGGTGAGCAAGTGAAAACTTGCGATGGATGATGAGACGAATTCGTTGATGACCAACGGAACCTGGGAACTAGTTGAGCTCCCTAAGGGAAAGAAAGCACTGCATAATAAGTGGGTTTACAGAATCAAAGAGGAGGCTGATGGAAGCAAAAACTACAAGGCAAGACTGGTTGTGAAGGGGTTTCAGCAGAAACATGGTATTGATTATACTGATGTTTTTACTCCAGTGGTGAAGCTAACTACCATTCGGTTAGTTCTGAGTTTGGTGGCTGCAGAAAATTTGGTGTTAGAACAGATGGATGTGAAAACAGTCTTTCTTCATGGTAACTTAGATGAGGACATCTACATGAAGCAACCGGAAGGATACTTGTCTAAGGGGAATAATGAGCTTGTTTCCAAATTGAAGAAGAACTTGTATGGTTTGAAACAAGCTTTACAGTGGTACAAGAAGTTTGATGGGTTCATGCACGAGATTGAGATCAATAGGTGTGAAACTGACCATTGCTGTTACTTCAAGAGGTATGATGGTGGTTATATCATTTTGCTATTATATGTTGATGACATGTTGATAGCAGACTCTAGTGCTCGGGAAGTGAGCAAGTTGAAGAAAAAATTGTCTGAAAGGTTTGCTATGAAGGACCTTGGAGAGGCCAAGCAAATCTTAGGTATGCAAATCGTTCGTGATAAGGTGACAGGAAAGTTGTATCTTTCACAGGCTGAATACATAAAGAAAGTCTTGGAGATATTTAGTATGGAAGATGCAAAGCCAGTTCGAGTCCCGTTGGGAAGTCAGTTCAAGCTATCCAACAAGGACTCACCTAGTAGCGAAGAGGAGCGGACCTGAATGCAAAACACCCCATATGCTTCGGCAATTGGCAGTTTGATGTATGCTATGGTGTTTACAAGACCAGATATTGCACAGGTTGTGGGAGTTGTTAGCCGGTTTATGGGCAATCCGGGAAAGCAGCATTGGGAGGCAGTGAAGTGGATCCTTAAGTACTTGAGAGGTACTACTGAACAAGCTTTGTGCTTTGAGGGCAAAAGCGTTGAGTTGACAGGATACGTTGATGCAGACTTGACATCAAGTGATTTCGACAAAAGGAGGAGTACAACCAGGTATGTGTTTACTTTCGGTGGTACAACAATTTCTTGGGCTTCTAAGTTGCAGAAGATCGTAGCTCAGTCCACTGCAGAAGCAGAGTACGCTGCAGTTACTGAGGTTAGCAAGGAAATGGTTTGGTTGCAGAATCTTTCGTGTGAGTTGGGGAAGGAGCAAAAGGATAGTATTCTCTATAGTGACAGTCAGAGTGCTATTCACTTGGCAAAGAATTCGGCCTTTCACTCGAGGACGAAGCACATTGAGTTGAGGTATCATTACATTCGTTACCTCATTGAGAACAAGATCTTACAGCTAAAGAAGATCCGAGGAAGTGAGAATCCTGCTGACATGTTGACTAAGGTTGTGACCTTAGAGAAGTTGAAGTTATGCATGACTTCAACGGTCCTTGGAAACTGAGATGAAGGCCCTGCACTACTGCCAGTGAGAGAGACCGTTGAAATGGAAGAGAAAAGTTACAGTTGGAGTCAGTCTCCAGGTGGGAGATTGTTGGGATTGTTGGAGCCTGAGTGAAACGGGGTTGCAGCACGCGGGAGGCGCTCGACCAGTGCTCGAGGTCGAGCAGATGTGCTCGGTCGAGCACCCCTCTTTCCAGCAGCGAGCATGCGCTCGACCATGTGAACCGCTCGAGCAGAACTGCTCGACCAAGGCCCGTGGTCGAGCAGTTCCGGAGGCCTATACGCGGATTTAGGGTTTTCGGCCCAGTCTCATATTTAAATACTTTTGACTCATTGTAATTGTATTATTACTCATAACACTCGAAAATAGTAGATCTTTTGGCTTGGTAGTGCCCCCAGACGTAGTCATTCCTGACAAACTGGGTAACCAAATTTGTGTTCCTTAATTCGTGTTTTCCATTATTTTCTCCATAATTGCTGTTTAAATCCTAACACATACACCTTTATCATTTCTTCAGAATTAATCCATTTCCAGATTATATAATTAAAAGGCAGCCAATTGTAGTATTAACTGAACAAATGATACAAGGAACAATATTGTGTAATTTCTCCAAGATAGAGGGTTATACATGCATAATCACAACCATAATCTCGAGATAATGAACAAATAGATTAAGTACAACTAAATCAGAGGATATATTGTTACAGTGATTGCTCAGAATTAGATTAATAGCACACTAACTCTCAAGCATCAGTTCCTTTCCCGTTAAAGTACTGCATATTAACAAATTTAGGAATTCTTAGTTGTAGGTGCAGTACATCCCTCGTTGATTAGATGTAAGTGTCAATATCATATTTATATATGTCTGTTGACTGTTGTGGGTGTTCTATTGAATCATTACCTATCGTTTAAACTCAGTATTTGTGTGTTTATATTTTTACACCTTTATTACTCTTATTTAGCCCCATCTCTCCCTCTCCCAGACGGCATCGTGAAGGTGGCGATGTAAAGCGGTGCAAGATTTCGACGCAAAGCAGATTTCGGCGTGAAGTAGTGGCAGTATGAGTCTCCCACTGCCCTGAAGGCAGCGTCTCCCAGATTGCATCTTAAGGGCAAAAAGAGATATTTATTATTAAATTATGCAACTTAAGTTGTTGTTTCTCTAATTTTACAAGTGAAGTGGTACTATCAAAACTATTTATATCTCAAATCCTTCTCATCCATCGTCGTTTCGTGAGAACTAAATCTCTTTCCAGCTTTCGCTACCATTGTCTCACAAGTAAATGATTTAAAAGATGAGCTGGCTGCAAGAAATGCAAATATAACTCTCCACACATGGTGCAACTATTAGCTTATGGCTTTTCTGACCTAGAAAGGGATGAAATTATAAAAGTTAGCTTCTATTTATTTATATGCGCCCCCCACACCCCCCTCCCCCTCACACACCCCACCAAACATCAATGGTTGATTTATAGTTAATTTTTGCCAAAATTTAGTATGTCAATAATTAAATCATATAAACATTAACAGAAGGTAATTATGGGTTTTATGAATTTTTTATTTCAATCTTGGGTATGGTGATGAAGTAGCTTATTTTTTTTTATAATTTTTTGTAGTCTTTTCAACTTAAAGAACCTTGCGATTGAATTTACTTGTATGAGCAAACCCACAGTACAGAGAAAAATGGATGGAAATCCGTCCAGGCAAAAGAAAATTGGCTAAGTCGTAGACATTTATGATATTTGGTTATGTTATTATTGAGGTTAATTTACTTCTTTTTTTAATTCAGTAGCATATTCTATAAAATTAATTCAGTTACATTTGATTCTTTTATGATTATTGTGGATGGTTAAGCATGTGAAGATAATCTCTGAATTTTTTTTCATAAGCAAATTAAGATAGAGGAAACAATTTTTATGGTTGAATGCCTTCTGCCCAAATGTGAACTAATAAAATAAATTCATAAAAGGGTGGTGATCTGATCCTTGGGTTATGGACAGGAGAAAATCTCTTGGTCTGTTTAATTTGTGTCTTAGATTAATGTTTTTATTTAAACGGGTGATTCTTGTTTGTTCGAGGATAGTGGATTATTATTTTATTTACTTTATTTATGCTTAATTACCAGGAAATGACGAAACGTAAGCGAGAGGAATATTTTGAGCTCGGAATAGAGAAGACCGAAGTTGAGATAGTCTTGGAGGTGTTGGGTCATAGGGCTAGATATACCAAAGGTTATGGTTATGGTCCAAAGCCTCCAAGTAAACGTAGTTCATTGTACCATTCTTCTACTCAATATGAAGATAAACTAAGAGAAATAACGGAAGAGTTGCAACAATCTAGAGCTCAAGTTCAGTATTGGGAGATGAATTTAATAAAGATATATGATTTTGATTAGATCCCAAAACCCATGAGTATGACATGTTCAGGATAATCTTGATAGTTGAGTCAGAATTCAGTTTTAGAGTATTCAGGATGATATCTGCAAAATGTATAGTCAGCAGATATAGATTAGGTTAGGATCTGAAGATTCTGAAGAACTCAGTATGTTTCTGAAGAAACTGAAGTTTCAGTATGAAACTCAAGTTTCTGAAGACTCAGTAAGAAACTGAGAATTTGAAGACTCAGTGTGAAACTGAGATACTGAAGACTCAGTATGAAACTGAGGAACTGAAGACTCAGCATGAAGACTCAGTATATCAGTCAGTATATCTCAGAAGACTCAGAAGACGCTGAAGACTCAGAAGACTCTGAAGAATTAGAAAACAGAAGACTGAAGAACTGAAGATCAAGAATACTGAAGGAACAGTAACTACTGAAGACTCAGTAATGTACTGAATGCTCAGTATAAACCTGAATGTTCCGAGGTACTGAACATATCTATCTGAAGGATGCAATACTGAGAAGATCGCGATTCCTTAGAAAAATAGATATTTGCCAAGACATTCAAATGCAAACAAAAGGAACTAAGACAAAGTGTTGTTAAGGTTATATCACTCAAAGAATGTAACCAAAAAGAGCCGTTGAGTTGTCTACCTTTAACTGGAGACAAAAGTCAAAAAAAGAGGAAGACATCACTGTACCATACTGACACTGACAGTGACAGGTCGTTGAAAAAGATGTCAGAAGTACTATAGTTCCAGACTGCAAAAAGTGAAGATCGACTACATGAAAGGCTATTGCCTAAAACG
This sequence comes from Stenogyne calaminthoides, assembly GCA_037126765.1. NCBI lineage: Eukaryota > Viridiplantae > Streptophyta > Magnoliopsida > Lamiales > Lamiaceae > Stenogyne > Stenogyne calaminthoides. The sequence continues at coordinate 13,682,335 of JBBCBC010000009.1, read as the reverse complement.
TGTTAGGAGTTTCAAACCCTAAATATAGCCGTTCCTCACACACCATAAGAGGAAACTCACGAAGCTATCTCCTCCAACGGATAGTTTTTCAAGAGTGACCTTGGTGTATGCCTATAAATACTTGTGACCCTCTACATTGTAAGGTTACAGGAAATTTGTAAGCAACTCAAGAGCTCAAACTTATTATCGCAAAGTTAAAGCACTCGAAAAACTTAGAATTTCCCAAGTGCTTTTAAATCGAAGAGAGCTAATTCCACTAAGCCTAGCTTGATAAGATATATCCAAAGCTTAGTCGAGATATCCTAGCCTTTGCATTGTACTTTATTGTAAAGGATATCTCATCCTAGTTGGAAACCAACCAAGAAACCCCAAACCCTTTAGAAGGTAGTTTGAGTGTGATTGTTGGTGAGAAGAGTTGTAAAGAGTTAGTAAACTACGCGGAGTAGTCAGAAAGCTCTAGAGGTGAAATTAGTAAGCTATAGAGGTAGTCTGAAAGCTTGTTTGTGTTTGAGTAAGTAAACTACGGAGGTAGTCAGAAAGCTCAAGGTCGGGTTGAGTAAGTAAACTACGTGGAGTAGTCAGAAAGCTTAGGGCCGAGTTTAGTAAGTAAACTAAGCGAGGTAGTCAGAAAGCTCAGGAAGTGGTTAGTGAATTTCTCTGAGGATCAGAGAGAGTGGACGTAGGAGCTTGAGTCTCTGAACCACTATAAATTGTTGTGTTGTTTATTGCTTTCTTTATCTGTGCTTAACTGTTGCATTGACTTAAATCTGGAAGCATATTTTTCACTGATATTCAGTTGGAATCAATCCACTGGAAGTTGCATCTAATTGAATCACAACCTAATCACTATTCCATTCAAAGGAAGGTTTTCAGCAAAGCTTAAAACGAGTATAAACTAAAGGGCCAACCATTCCGCACATCTGAGTAGCTAGAACAGATAGTTACCAAACTGAACTTACTCTTCTGAGGGTTCAGTAAGTTAGTTATCTGATCCAAGCAACTCAGGATCTCTGAAAACTTAGGACTCAGTTGGGATTATTTGAGGTTTCTGAAAGCAACTCAGGATCACTGTCTCAGTAGACTTTGACTCAGAGTGATTTGTGCTCCTCAGGAACAAATCTTCAGGACAAACTGACCCAAGCTGACCTCAGTAAAAGAAAAGTTTTAAAAACACTGAACACGTGTATTCCCCCCCATACACGTGTAAGACTCGTTTACAGCAGGACCAACAAGTGATATCAAAGCAGTGGTTCAACTTGACCACCTGCTTTGTTGACCAAAGTTTCATTTGCTAAAATACTTGTGGTCTATCTAAACTGATCTTATTTGCTGAATTCTTAAAAGACTCAGATAAAAATGTCTTCTAAGAAACTTCCCATGTTCTCAGTGGAGAACTATGATTTATGGAGACTGAGAATGCAGACTCACCTGTATTCCAAACATGAACGTATGTGGAGAGTGGTCTCTGAAGGACCATTCCAATTTACTGTGGTGAATCCCAGTGGAACAGAAAATGAGAGAAATGATCCTAGAGAAGAATTTCCTAAGTCTGATGACCAACTGACTCCTGAGGAGAGAAAGTTAGTCAATCTAAACTACATTGCTAAAGACACACTATACAGTACAATTGATGATGGTGTAATGGGAATGATTTCTCACTGCAATACTGCAAAATAAATTTGGGATACACTAGCTGTAATGTGCCAAGGTACAGATCATATCAAAGAAAACAAACTTTTAGTTGCAATAGGAAAGTTTGATAGTTTTGAAATGGAAGAAGGTGAATCAATTGACAATTTGGAAGTCAGATTCACTAGTATTATGAATGATCTAAATGCACTTGGAAAGAAATATCCACAGAGAGAAGTTGCATTGAAAATTCTTAGAGGTCTTTCTAAGAAATGGGATATACATGCAGTGGTGATTGAAAACACCAAAACATTAATTCAATGCCCTATCAACAAGTCTTCTCTGAGCTGCAGACCTATGAGTTTGTAATTGATAAGAAATCCAAAAAGGCTGACACCAAAGATGATTCATCATCTAGTAAAAATGTGGCTTTTAAAGCCAAAGATAAAACCTGGAAAACTAGAGAGTCTGAGAACTCCCTTGCTAAGAATCATGATGAGCTTGAGGATAAGCTAGCACTGATTGCAAGGAGGTTTGAAAGACTTAATAGTCGATATGGAAAATACAAAAGCTATTACAGGAATCATAGGTACCAGAAGAAACCTGAGGACAAACCAACTGAGAAGAGAAAGGACCAGAAAACTGAAGGATCTTCATCCAAAAAGAAGGAATCCAAGTCCAAAGAAGAAAGTGATCAGAATGATGATGCCAACAGATGCTACAATTGCCAAAAGAAAGGTCACTTCAAGTATGATTGTCCAGATCTGAGTGCTAAGGAGAGAAGAGAAAGGCAAGCTAAAAGAGACAGGAAGTTCTCTAGCAAAAAGGTCATGGTTGCAGAAGAAGAACATTCTGAGGACGGATCTAGCTCTTCAGATGAGATATTCTCAGACAGTGAAAGTGATGACATCTGTTTGATGGCCATTGAGGAGGTAAACTCTTCTTTCTCTGTTGTTGCTCCTACACTAGGACAAGAGTTGTCAAGTTCAACTGTAAACAGTCAATTTGACCTGATGGATTCTTTTGAGAGTCTGATGAAGGACTATGCTGTTTTACAAGAACTGCTAAATGAAACTCAAGAGCAGAATTAAGAACCGAAAGCTGGAAATCTAAAATGGAAAGACTCTAGCAAAACTGAAATCACTTCTCAATTAATAGCTACTGATGAATTGGATGTTCTGAAAGTACAACTCTCAGAGAAAGAGAAGTTGATAGTGACCCTAACTGAAAAGCTAGAGAAATCCACTGAAGAGATTCAGCTGATCAGAACTAAGCTCAATGACCTCTCTGAGAAGCATGAAACTCTACAGAACTGTGAGGATAGTGCACAGAAGAAGCTAACTCTATTGAATACTACATCTAAAGTAATAGATGAAATCCAGAGTTACCAGAGATCTACCACTATAAAATCTGGATTGGGATACATTCCAGGGGGAACCTCACAAGGTCATCTGAATGCTGCATCAAGTAGCAAGAAGACAATCTTTGTAAAACTAGTGGCACCTACACTTCAAACTGAAGAAATGCCCAAGGTTTTAGACAAGGGAAAAGGACCCATGGTTTCAAAAAAAAAACTGAATTATCAGGTAGGAAAGCCCAAACCTCGGTGAAGGCTAGAAAACCCGAGCACTCGATTGGAAAATTTCGAGCAAGTACTTCAAAGCCTCAAAGCTAAGAATGCAAACCCGAAAGGATACTGATTTGAACCATCGGAGGAATCTTCGGAAGAGAAACACTCAAAGAAAGACATTCTCAATCGAAGAGACCAAGTCCTCGATATCTTGAAAGACCCAAATTTCAAAGTCTGAGATAACCTGAACCCCACTTGCCTAAGGGTAAAGGTTATCTCAAACCGAGTCAACAAAGATTTAGGTCAGAGAAGAAGCAAAGCAAATGAACAAAAGGCCTGAACCAAAGAAAAATTCAAAAGCCCATGTTCATGCTAAGGCTAGCACTCATACACAAGAAACTACTAAGGCACCCAGAGTAGTAAATGTGTATGTAGATGTTTATGGAAGACAGATCAGCCACTCTAAAGTGATTAGAGTTGTCGAGGTGATTTGGATTCGAAAGGTCTGTTAACCTTGTAGGACCCTATACCAAATGGGTACCACATATCTAATCTATTTTTCAGGTAAACAGAAAAGGGCACTGAACTGAATGATGATATCATTAGCCCTGTTGAAAGAAGATATGAGATGTCATTGTTGGAAGATGAATTTCTTCTTGAACTTCAGGAGAATTAGACTAAAGAAGGAACTTCATCAAAGATCATATTGAAAAAGGACATCAGGATGGAGAAAATTCATACTGATAAGCAGAGAGCTGATATCTTGACTAAACCTTTGGCTGAATCAAGATTTGGGAACTTTCGATTGAATTAGGAATGTTAGATCGGTGTATAGAGTAAAATCAAAAATTGAAGGTTTTTCGGATGCATGAAGTTTTTCGTAATTCTCGAGAAACTCGGGATAAAATGGAAATCTTGAACCGAGTCTCGTGAAACTTCAGATTTCTTGAAGGTCAAGACTCAAGAGATATCTTGAACCCATTTAGTACTCAGTATCATACTGACATTTTATCAAGGTCAATACTCAGTAAGACTGATAGAGGGAAATTAGTCTGAAGAAGTAATGACTCATGCGACTCATTTATTGCTTAAGTGAAGCTCAGTAATTATTTGCAATAAATACAAAACACCTAAGGAATGTTTTTGGGCGGAATCTTTTGAAATTCCGAAGAAGGTCAACAGTCATTTAATGCTCTGTTACATTTAATGACCAATAAGGATAAAAATGGCTTACTTTTTTGGAAGATCGATTGTTTCAGATCCCGATTAATCGGCGATTAATCTCAACCGTTGCCTTTCACCTAACCAACGCGAATCCCCACGATCTCAAGCTATTTAATCCTTTGAAGCCATTCAAGCCAAATTTTATCAAACCCTTCGTTCCCAAATCCTCTACAAGAAAATCCCCTTTGCCCAGAAAACCTAAACCCTAAATCTTCAAATCTTCAAATCTCAAATGGCCCCAACCATTTTCGAGAAATTAGCCGAGAAAAATAAGCCATGGTACGAATACGTGGTTTCTTTGGAGAGTACGTCCAATGCCAAGCACGAGGAAGAGGCGCCCACTTAATCCGATTGGCGAAACCGATTTAACCTCGTCATGAATCGACCGGAAAGGGAGTATGCTCATGAGGTAATCGAGTTTGTTGCAAATATGGAAATAGATGAGGAGGATAATATAGAATCCAAAATTTTTGTTTCTCATCTTGAACAATCGATGAAGTTTGTTGAGTTTGTTCGTGAGTTTTGTATAGTCCCTGTTGGGAAATTTAGAGTTTTGATGAAAGTTCTAAAACACATGGAATAGGACCAGTCAGACCTGTTAGCTGACTGATGTTTATATTACCGTTTATAGAATACCAGTTGATAATTACTGTATAGAACAACTGATGTAATAGATAGGTCACATATTGAGGGGGAACCTCAATATGTATAGGTCAGATCTGAAGATCCAAAGAATAGTTGATATCCCAAGCAGGCGTAATCGCAAGAGAAGAACAGAAGATCAGATCGATCTGATCAAGTCAGATATCTCAGCTGAAGTCATGAAGCTCAAACTCAGAATACTTGAAGATCAGATGACCTCCAGAAGATCAGACCAGAAGACCTACATTAGGAAGATGAGTCAGATGACGAAGGAGCGCCAGATCAGCCTGATGCGGCACAAAGATCAGGAGAAAAATCAGATAGGCAGGCTTCTCAAGCTGAGAGCTCGCCAGAACATTCTGAGGAAGGAGCAAGAGATGAACGATCTACTTCTCCTCAAACTCGAGTTGATTCATCGCTCAGACTTCTGGCTACTGAGCATTTATCTCCTTCTCTTCCACCTGTCCACGAACCTGAAACTACATCAGTTCGCGAACCAGAAAGCTTACCTGTTGCAGAGCCGGACGTAATTAGCCGACAAACGGAACCTCTCTGCGGTCGAGCCAATCAGCCAACTTCCGCCTACTCAAGAACCACCAGAACCCTCTACATCTCATCAACCGGAATCTAGTCGATCTGAACAAATAATTCCTGAGTCCAGATCATCCAAGACCATCACCGGGAAAATGGTCAGGATGCAAATTGAACAAGATATTGATGCGATGTATCTAGAGCTGGTAGCCCATCATGTTATTAGAGATGAAGTTATGGAGATCCTCACATGGAAAGATCTCCGGTTAAAGAGCTTCTCAGACTTTATGATGATTATAGAACAGATGGGAGGTGCTGATGAATTTGCAGATTTTGATTTCGATATGAAGAAATCTGCTCAAGTAGGATCACCAGCTGAGCTGATAACTGATGAATCAATTAAAGCTCTGATCCACGGGAAGTTGGGGTTGGTGAACAAGGCGCCCGGGAGCTGGCTGAAGAAGCTCTGGCGAGATATGCCTATGAAGGATGCGGGAGCTGCCGATGATAGTGGAACTGGTGCTGCAGTTCATGACCAACCACTGGAGGCACAAACAACTGAAATAGATCAAGTGACGCATACCATTCCTACATCTCAAATCACCGCTGATCAACTTCAGGAGATCAGATCATGTCTCAAAGATCTCCCGAAAAGAAGAAGTTGAGGGAGTGATAGGCGATCGAGGCGGCTTGGCCTCAAAGAAATAACAGATCAAAGGGAATTGGCTATTTCCCAGTTGAGGCAATCAAAGATCGGTTCTCCCAAATGTGACCACCGTGGTCTGCTTAACTTATAAAATCATTTGATGACAAACTAATTCAGGTGGATCAACAACAAGTTTTTTTTTCGATGCTTTTTGAAAAAGCTAGAATCGATGAAGAGAAACTTGACAAACTAATTGTTACACTCTCTAACGCCATGGAATTGGCCAAAAACCGAAATGATCTCGAAGGTTCAAGATCTAACCGCTCAAGCTCAAGGTTTATCATTGCGAGATCTCAACAGTAGGCGATATCGATCGAGTTTTGGTTTCTCGACCTCCCACTCACCGCTTCTTTTTGATCAAACCAAAAAGGGGGAAGGATGAGTGAGAAACCAATCGACAAAAATCGTAACAATGAAGACCCGATTCGAGACGGTTGAATCTTATGGACAAAGAATAGACCATCTGGATCTTTTTTCTAACGAAATTTCGAAAAAGATGGAAAAGTCAAAGGCAAGAAGAGTCTTTGCTTGGTCTTTGGGACATCACAACTTGTACCTATCACGGACTAAGAAAATCACAAGAAGCACAAATTTAGCCAAATTGGCCGATAAGAAACCGGGCCGAGAAATGGTCCAAAGAACAGATTGCGGAAGAAGCCCGAATAAGTGAAGAAGAGAGAAGAAAAAAAAAATTAGCAGAGGCGAAGATCTCAAGAAGAAATTCAGATCGAGGGCGTAAGAAAAGGAAATTTGGAAAATATGTACGTAACCTCGGTTGCAAAGAAGAAGTCGATGAGATCATTCCAAAAACTGCTACACACGCTGAGAGGTTTGAGGAATGGAATAAGATCAGAAGCGAATGGCTTCTGGGTGCCTTTGTTCTGGATCTTGTTCCACAAGAAGAATCTCCAGATGCTGAATTCCTCAACTGGTTGGAAATCAAACATCCAGATTTTCTGAAGTATCTGGAAAATGAGGCCAAGATAATCAACGTAAAAATATCTCGCCAAGAGTATGATCTGTTGGATTACTCGAAGAAGGCAGATGGCTCATTTGACAGACTGGCATTTCAGAGATTCTATTTTGACATCCTGAGCAAAACGCGCATAACTGATCCTCAGCAGGTCAATGATGTCAAATGGAAACTTTATCAGATTTTCAACATCCCTCAAGATCAAAGAGAGATGCCAGAAGGATACAAGCCTAAAGAGTGAAGAATCAGAAGACCTCTCAGGATCAGCTGCTTTTTAAATTCAAACTTTTTTGATGTAACATGTAATCGACATATCTAATGAGAAAAGTTTATTTTCTGATCCTAAGACAAAATCTCATTGTCTTCTGATTATGTGCTCTTTACTGTTCTATATTTATCAACTGTGTTTGGTTTCTCATAGTGTTTTGGTTTCATCAAAAAGGGGGAAATTGTTGGGAAATTTAGAGTTTTGATGAAAGTTCTAAAACACATGTAATAGGACCAGTCAGACCTGTTACCGACCGATGTTTATATTACCGTTTATAGAATACCAGTTGATAATTTATTGTATAGAACAACTGATGTAATAGATAGGTCACATATTGAGGGGGAACCTCAATATGTATAGGTCGAATCTGAAGATCCAAAGAATAGGCGATATCCAAGCGGTGCCGTAATGCAAGAGAAGAACAGAAGATCGGATCGACCGATCAAGTCGATATCTCACCAAGTCATGAAGATCAAACTCGAATACTTGAAGATCGGATGACTTTAAGATCGGACGGAAGACCTACATTAGCCGAAGTCCGCTAGTTGAAGCTAAGTCAACCGCACCAGAAGACTCCATCGTAGATCGATCGACTTTTGATCGATCAAAGTCACCACCAGTGAAAATTGATGTTTCACCAAATCATACGTCAATGATCTGAACAAGAAGAATGTCAAACTTAGTTGGAAGAACAACACTGAAAAGTCGTCTGTTAACCAATAAGAACAAGACACGTATGATCGGAGCCGCAATTACGGGATTTGGTGCTGCTTCTCCAACGGCTATAAAAAGACACTATTCACGCTTTCGGCCATGCCATTCCTGAAGCACGTCACATCAATCCTGCAAGCCTACCAAATATAGCCTGAAATTCAAATTGCTCTCCAACGGCTCTTTGATTTCGAGGTCTATAAATATGGGATCACACTTCAGAGTGAATACACGGAAACCCTGAAACGATCAAGAAGCTCAAGCTATAATCGGTTTCATAAGAAGAACACGAACAAGAAGATTATTTTATTAAGTGTTCATCCCATAAGTTCTTAGCATAGAAATCTTTTCATCTAGCTGATAGGCTATCTTAAACACTAGAGAAAATTTCATAGTTGGAACCAAAACATTCTTATCCAAACCCAAAGTTAGGTTAAGTTGTTTAGCAAGATTTCAGACTAGGGTTTCTAGTTCTGATTTCTGGGATCGGTTGAGTGAGAACTCTTTAAATATCTGTCGGTGTACTGTGTTGGACTAACACAAAAATCTAAGTCCAGTTGGTTTAGTTGGTGCCCCTTGTGATAGGGAAGAGTGGACGTAGGACTGGTTTGTCCGAACCACTATAAATCTTGTGTGCCTTTACCGCTTTGATTATTTGTTTTACACAATCGCACACAACTATTAAAGCAAACATACATATTCTAAGTTAAGATCGCTAGCACCAAGCTTACGATCCGATCAAGTTGACACTTTAGTGTTGGTTAAAAGACCGACTTTGGAATCGATTTATCAAAAACTGGTTTTTTCACGGGTAAAACTTAGCTTCCGCGACATCGTTAAACCGATAGTTAAACCGATCGCCTTCAGCGATTAGTAAGTTGGTTATCGATCCCAAACCGATTCACTCGCGACTCTGATCAAAGCTAACTTCGCTTTCACCCGATCTGCACAAAAAGTTTTTTCAGAAGTCTAGTCACCCCTCCCCTCTAGACTTCTGCCCTCACAAAACCCGTTCGGGACCTACAGTCCCTAAGGATTTAAACGGATCCCTCAGTATATATGTTGGGACGGGAGCATGAGTATCTTGACAAGGTTGCCGAGAAACCTGTTAAGTTTGAGGCTACTCTGCACAAACGGCATCTGAAGCCAAAATACAGAGTATTGATGGATATTGTGGGAAAGTGCATCATGAGTCGATCTGGAAGCTTTGAGCAGATCAGCACACCCAAACTCCGACTGATGGCGGCGATTGAAGACTCACCCACCAAGGATTTCAACTGGTTGAAGTATCTGATCAAGGTGGTGGCTGAGCAAGCCAAGGTCATAAAAAGGGAGAAGGATGGGGCAATATCTATCAAAGGCAGGATCCTCCACGCCACAAAAATTGCATTTATCTTGGAGATGTGCCGAGAGGAGGAGGACATTTTTGCCAACTCTACCCCATTTCCCAAGTCCAAAGTGATGTTCAAGCCCATTGTTGCGAAGAGGACTATAAAGGGAAAGAAAGAGAAGAAAGTGGAATCACCGATTGCGGCTGCTGCAGAAGAAACCCAACAAACCAGGGGGAAGGTTTGTTGGATGCCAAGAAGGAGCAGGGTGAGAAATTGAAGAAGAAAACCCTCGCTCCCAAGCGCAAAAGAATGATGGTTCTCACTGATGAAGACGAAGAGAGTGAGACTGAGGAGATTCAGCCTGAGAGCCAAGCTGCTCAGAAATCGGCTTTACTTGTATTGGCTCAGGCTATCTCAAAGGCACATGATCAAACTGAGGAGCAAGTCTTCTCTGAGGTTCTTGAGACTTCGCTTAGCTCAGATAAATTTTCTCAGGAAATTTTTCAAGGACCTCAGACCTCAGAAAATGTTCAGATTCCATCTGAGGATGTGGCGGCTCAGACCACAGAAGATGCTCAGATTCCTGCTGAGGAAGTGCCCGTTCAGTTCTCAGAGCAAACTAAAAATCCCACTGAGGAGGCGCCTGCTCAGACCTCAGAACCAAGCCAGATTCAAACTGAGGAGCAGCCTGCCCAAACCTCAGAGTTTGCTGAGCCTCAGGAGCAAGTGAATTTTGATGAGCTCCTGAATGAGCTCTTAGTAGATCTTTCAGCAGATTTTCCAACTGAACCTGAGAGCCTGATGCTCAAGAAAGGAGAAGCTGAAGAGACCGAATGGCGAAGCAAGGGGGAACGGTTCATTCTTGACCGATACCCTGAGCTGAGCTTATTCCCTGACCTCCAAGACATCTTCTTCAGATTGAGGTCAATGGTCTTCATCCTCAACCATACTCTTCCAGAGATGCTAAATATTGCTTCATTCAGAGGGGAAGACTGGTGGAACGAGGAGACAACTTTCCTCACTGAATTCTCAGGATTCAGAAAGACAAAGCTCATAATGAAAATTTTTGATTTTGGTGAGCTAGTTCAGAAGAAGATCGCTGAGAGGAGAGCTACTGAAGTTGGTGCCCCTAGCAGCAGAGACAAATCTCAAGATGGGGACCAACAGGGAGATGCTGAGGATCAGTCTCAGACAGAGAAGGAAACTTCTTGTTCTGATCAACCTGAAATCATTCAACCTCAGACTGAAGCTAGCACTCTTCAGGTACCTTTTGGCACTATTAACAATTATGCCAAAGTTACTGAAGTTTCTATCTTTAACTCTGAATTGTTCGATGTCTGATCGAGGCTCGATTAGAGACCTGGAGCTCGGGATGAATCGATGCTTTCAGTCTTGAGACCGGCCCTCGGTCAGGTTCGAACCCCAGATGATCAATCAAAGCCTGAAGGTGCAAAAATGTTCACGAGATCAACCTCACTCTCATAGTGGAGAAGCTTGAGAAGGTTGAGCCAATCTTTGAACAAGATCACTTTTCGGATGGAAGAGACATTGGCGGCCCAATCTCGGAAGATGGAGAATCTGAGTTCATCTTGTAATCGGTGCAACTTCAAGACACTCGACCTCAAAGATGACCTCCATGGAAGACAATTTGAATGAGAAGTTTGGAGGGAGTCAAGGTTTGAAAAGTCTTGAACTTAAAATGAAGCACCAGTGGAGAGAACCGAAGTTTCTAGAGGTGAAATTGGCGGAGAGAAGAACGAAATCTTGATCAAGTCTCTGTTGTTGAGGAAATGAGCTCAATGCTCATGACCAAGATAATGAAATGTTTAAAGATGCTCTCTCGACCCGTTTTTGCCCACTTTCGGAAGAATTCTCTGGGCAAAGAACCACCTGGGGGAGGCTAGAAGATGAACAGGATCGAGTTAGCGGGGAGAGGTCTGTTTGTGTAAGAAAAAAGAGCAATACCATATGGACACAGCACTCTCTAGACTCCTACCAAATTACTGTGCCAAGAAGGGGGAAAAGCCAGGTGAAGACCTCAGGAAGTTATTGGCACGTACTTTGGAGAAAAAGGCGCAAAAGGAAGCTAAAATGAATATCCTATCTAAAGCCTTGAAGGAAGTCGAAGCTACTGAGAAGCTGAAGTTCAGTAAGTTGGAGAAGCCAATCTACACTCAGGTTTCTGAGGAAACCATGCTTGAAGTTGTGAGAGAGAAACTGAGTGATAGAGCTAAGGTTGGAACAAGCCAGACTGCTGCTGAATTGCCTATGAAGAGGAAAGCCTTGGGCATTGTTGAACCTGAGAGCAAGCGTGCTAAGGCTTCTAAGCCAGTGCAAAGAAAGTTGATTGAAGATTTAGAAGAGTCTGCAAGTCAACCTTAGAGAAAAGTCTTCAACACAAGGAATGCTCTGAAAACACTCCAGATCGAACAAGCAAAGAAAACTGCTGCTTCTGTTTCTGGTGTACCAGTGATTAGAAAGAAAGTAGAAGAAGAGCAGAAAAGAAGGAGTGGGTTCAAAAGGTTCACAAGCAAGAGGAGAGGGAGCACTAAAGCACTGAAATGGCCGCATGTTGATAAGTGGATGCCAGTCCATCTCAACGATACATGGGAAGAGATCAAGAAAACCTTCTGGTTCTACTATGATGTGCTCAGAGAGTGGAGAGGGGAGAGCTCAGATCCGAATGAGGCTTTCATTGATTATCTCCTGGCCTTCTATCCAAAATATCTTCAAGGATGGATAAATCTTGCGGATGAAGGAAAGGTGCAGATAACCGCCCCTGGTCCATATGTGTACCCTCCTCCTATGCTCAAGAATGGCTGTGTCAATGAGAAAGCCATTTCTCAGGAAATATCTCAGTACGCAACTCAGTTAGGTCTGACAGGGAACAGTCCGGATATCATCAAGGAAAGAGATGTGCTGAAGATAAGATACTACGAAATGTTCAACCTAGAAGTCCCTGCTGATGAGGTGGAAGAGCAGAGCTGAAGAACCAGACTGAGGAGCAGAGCTGAAGAACAGTATGAAGACTCAGAAGATAAAGACTCAGAAGATTCATGTAATTTTTTTTTTATCTTTTTGATTTTGTTCTGATAAGATTCATTGTAACCTGTAACAGACTACCTATCATCAATGAAAACTTATCATTTATGCTCAAAAGATAATATCTCATTATCTTATTTACATGTCTTTTACTTTTGATATGCTGAATGATGTCTCTGAATTAATTGTTTATGGGGGAAATTGTTTATTAAGTATTTGGTGATGAATCCTTTGAGAGATTCATTACTGAAGAAATTGTTGAATAAATAATTGTTAGGAGATTCTCTACTTAAGAAATTGTTGGGAGATTCTCTGTTCAGGAAATTGTTGGAGACATAACCAATCTTGTAATAGGATAAACTGAAACCTGAGTTTAGGTTGTATGGTTGTAACAAGATAGGTTTTGGCATCATCAAAAAAGGGGGAAATTGTTGGGAGATGAATTTAATAAAGATATATGATTTTGATTAGATCCCAAAACCCATGAGTATGACATGTTCAGGATAATCTTGATAGTTGAGTCAGGATTCAGTTTTGGAGTATTCAGGATGATATCTGCAAAATGTATAGTCAGCAGATATAGATCAGGTTATGATCTGAAGATTCTGAAGAACTCAGTATGTTTCTGAAGAAACTGAAGTTTCAGTATGAAACTCAAGTTTCTGAAGACTCAGTAAGAAACTGAGAATCTGAAGACTCAGTGTGAAACTGAGATACTGAAGACTCAGTATGAAACTGAGGAACTGAAGACTCAGCATGAAGACTCAGTATATCAGTCAGTATATCTCAGAAGACTCTGAAGACTCAGAAGACGCTGAAGACTCTGAAGACGCAGAAAACAGAAGACTGAAGAACTGAAAATCAAGAATACTGAAGGAACAGTAACTACTGAAGACTCAGTAATGTACTGAATGCTCAGTATAAACCTGAATGTTCCGAGGCACTGAACATATCTATCTGAAGGATGCAATACTGAGAAGATCGCGATTCCTTAGAAAAATAGATATTTGCCAAGACATTCAAATGCAGACAAAAGGAACTAAGACAAAGTGTTGTTAAGGTTATATCACTCAGAGAATGTAACCAAAAAGAGCCATTGAGTTGTCTACATTTAACTGGAGACAAAAGTCAAAAAGAGGAAGACAACACTGTACCATACTGACACTGACAGTGACAGGTCGCTGAAAAAGATGTCAGAAGTACTATAGTTCCAGACTGCAAAAAGTGAAGATCGGCTACATGAAAGGATATTTCCTAAAACGTGTTAGGGAGTTTCAAACCCTAAATATAGTCGTTCCTCACACACCATAAGAGGAAACTCACGAAGCTATCTCCTCCAACGGATAGTTTTTCAAGAGTGACCTTGGTGTATGCCTATAAATACTTGTGACCCTCTACATTGTAAGGTTACGGGGAAATTTGTAAGAAACTCAAGAGCTCAAACTTATTATCGCAAAGTTAAAGCACTCGATAAACGTAGAATTTCCCAAGTGCTTTTAAATCGAAGAGAGCTCATTCCACTAAGCCTAGCTTGATAAGATATATCCTAGCCTTTGCATTGTACTTTATTGTAAAGGATATCTCATCCTAGTTGGAAACCAACCAAGAAACCCCAAGCCCTTTAGAAGGTAGTTTGAGTGTGATTGTTGGTGAGAAGAGTTGTAAAGAGTTAGTAAACTACGCGGAGTAGTCAGAAAGCTCTAGAGGTGAAGTTAGTAAGCTACAGAGGTAGTCTAAAAGCTTGTTCGTGTTTGAGTAAGTAAACAACGGAGGTAGTCAGAAAGCTCAAGGTCGGGTTGAGTAAGTAAACTACGTGGAGTAGTCAGAAAACTCAGGGCTGAGTTGAGTAAGTAAACTACGCGAGGTAGTCAGAAAGCTCAGGAAGTGGTTAGTGAATTTCTCTGAGGATCAGAGAGAGTGGACGTAGGAGCTTGAGTCTCTGAACCACTATAAATTGTTGTGTTGTTTATTGCTTTCTTTATCTGTGCTTAACTGTTGCATTGACTTAAATCTGAAAGCATATTTTTCACTGATATTCAGTTGGAATCAATCCACTGGATGTTGCATATAATTAAATCACAGCCTAATCACTATTCCATTCAAAGGAAGGTTTTCAGCAAAGCTTAAAACGAGTATAAACTAAAGGGCCAACCATTCCGCACATCTGAGTAGCTAGAACAGATAGTTACCAAACTGAACTTACTCTTCTGAGGGTTCAGTAAGTTAGTTATCTGATCCAAGCAACTCAGGATCTCTGAAACTCAGGACTCAGTTGGGATTATCTGAGGTTTCTGAAAGCAGCTCAGGATCACTGTCTCAGTAGACTTTGACTCAGAGTGATTTGTGCTTCTCAGGACCAAATCTTCAGGACAACCTGACCCAAGCTGACCTCAGTAAAAGAAAAGTTTTAAAAACACTGAACACGTGTATTCCCCCCTATACACGTGTAAGACTCGTTTGCACCGGGACCAACATGCAGGAACTACAAACTCAAGTAACTAGCTTGAAAGACGAGCTGGCTATGCAAAATGAAAATTTGTCTGCAAAACTCTCTGAGCAAAATGCAAATCTCTTTGCACAACTCTCTGAGCAAAGTGCAACTATCAACAAACTACTGGCTTTTTTTGAGCGATAAAGGGATTGACATATAATTAAGGTTAGCTTCTATTTTTTCATGTGTATTAATTGTATACACTTATATACACTTTCATTGTTTGCTTATAAAAAAAATTATCATGTTCCTAAAATGCTTGTTTGGATTCAGAAATTTAGTTAGTGGAAGTCGATATGTTTCTCGAAAGTGATGTGATTGAGAAATATAGTTAAAAGGGAGTTAGTAGATTGATTCTTATTATGATATTGTGAGACTATGGATTGGGGATTATGTTTTTTGATGGTTACAAATGTAACTATGCTTGTTAAATGAAATTGAATTGCTCAATCTTACTCTCCTGACTGATTTTATCATTATTGCTTTTGTTCTTTTACATGAGCTAATTTCAAAATAACTTAATTAGATTTTTAAATTCTCACAAATCAAGTCTCACTTGAAGTTGCACCTTAATTCAAGCAGATTATGTTTTATAGTTGAATCAACTTCAGAATTATATGCAGATGTTTCGTCTCGATGTAAATGTTCATATTGAAACCCTGGAAATGTGCAGCTAATCTTAATTTCTTGTATGCAGGTCAAACAAATTTATGGTTGCCATATTTGACATACGAGCAAGCATATTAGTTCCCTTGGTAATTTCTTAACTCTCAGTTCTGTATATGATGTGTTAGAATGTAAATGTATTAAACTGTATATTGGAGCTATTGATATCAAGCTATATTAGTTCACAATGGTAATTTCTTAACTCGCGTTTCTGTATATGATGTGTTAGGATGTAAAAGTATTAAACTGTATATTAAAACTTCATATTTGATCAATATTGGTGCTACTGATATCAGGCTATATTGGTCTTGCTAATTAAATTAGAAAATTCATTGATATAATATTTTTTTTATATGTGATATCTACAGAGGAGAAGATTTCATTATCGTTTGAAGTGCAAAAGGGAATAATAGCATGGAAATTAGTTTTGGAAATATATAAGACTTTGGTTTTTTTAGTTTATTGTTTCATGTAATATTGATAACAAAGATTGTTGATTGCTTTCTAATTGCTTGAAGGATTTTTTTGTTAATGCAAATTAATTTTTTTTATCTTTAATTAATTTAGTTTTTATTGTAATATTTATTATTTAGTAACTGAAATTAATATATCTAGTATTATTACTGATTTAATATATATAAAAATTCAAATAAATTGATAATAAAAGTATTATTTCACGATGAAATAAATGCATCACAATATGCATCATTTTTATGACGAAATAATAGTCACTGTATGTTAACTAATCATGACGATATGTGTTGTTACTGTATCAATTCCTTTGACGATTATCATCATTGTCACTGAATAATATTTTTTTATGATAAAAAATATTTTGTCACCATTTCACATCTTTTAACGACGACGAATATTTTGTCACTAAAGTCTAATTTTTTGTGATGAAATTTAGTTGTCATTATATCTATATATATAACCACAAACAATTTTTTCGTCATTTTTCTGTAATTCTTTCATGACGAAAAATGTGAAATATGACGAAAAATATATTGTCACCAAATCTTAACTTTTAGTGATGATTATTATTTTCGTCACTAAATAATATATTATAGTGACAAAAATAATTCGTCACAATTTCTACTTCATTTAGCGACAATAAAAGTTTTGTCACTAAATCATACTAGCTAATTAGTGACAAATTTTATCGTCATTATATATGTACACATATAACGATGATCAACATTTCGTCACCAAATAACAACTCTTTCTTGACGAATATGCAAAATGTGACGAAATAACCAATCTAATTGTGACAAAATTAACGTCACTAAAGTAACTTTTTTTGTGATAATTAATTATATCGTCACGTAAAATTGAACTTTTAGTGACGAAACATCATATTAAGTGACGAATTTTTTATGCCTAATGTGACAATTTATGCGTCACAATAGATGGAAACATATAGTGACGATGACCTTTTTCGTCACCGAATAATGCCCTTTTAATGATGAATTAATATAGCGTCACATTTTTCATAATACCACGCACATTAAATGACGATCTATGCCACAAAAAATTCATCACAAATTATCAATTGTGACGAAAAATGATGTTTCAGTGACGAATTTTTTCGTCGCGATTTATCGAATTTCCTGTAGTGCTCTGTAGCCACTGGAAGCACCTTGACCAAATCTCACGAATAACCGGGCAAAGGAAGAATAGGAGAGAAATGTCTTCGTCTTCCACCTTACAGAAAATACACTTGGGGTTTCCTACCACCGTTTGTAGACCTCGGAAGATGAGGTTGTCCTTAGTTGGTAGGCGACCCCGGAGTATCTTCCACACAATTGCTTGCGAACGTCTTGGCGCATGGCACCTCCACACTCTTTTGAAGGCTCTTTTTCTGTCGTTCCCATCGATCCCTGCTTGAGGTTGAATTTGAGATTGAGAAATCAGCACGTTGTATGCTTTTCTAACATTGTAGACACCATTGTTGGAGTGAATCCATTCCCAAGAAACTGACTTTTCTTTGTGAACTCGAACCCTGTTAATCTGCAACATTAAAAGATTAAGAACAGAAGACTCTCTATCAAGAATTGGTCTAGTCCATTTAAGCTTCCAGACCCACCCAGACTCCTCCCACTCCCCCATTTCCCCCACCTTCTTATTTTTTTGATCACTCACTCCGTATAACCTATTGAATTTCGCGCACAAAGGTTCACACTCAGCCCAAGCATCCCCCCAGAAATCAGTATTCATACCATCCCCCAACACCCGAGTCCGCCTTGGCCCAAGCTCCGCCCGATGCTCGGCCAGGCCTGGGCTTGTGCCCGCGTACACCGAACGCCTCTCGGCCAGCCCCGTATGCGACCGCCTAACACCTCGTCCTTTGGCTCGCGACGTCCGGGCACTTGGTCGCCTCGTCTTTAATTCTTCGTCTTTGTTCTCGATCTGGTTACAATTTATTTATAAAAAATAAATAAGCCTAGATCTAGACTAGTCTATTACATTGATCGAATCAAACAAATCCTAATCTACTCGTGGATTTTCTCACGAGGCAAAACGAATTCGAACGAATTGAATTAAAACCACAATTTATATGCATGCATAAATAAACATTCATCAAATACCATGACAATTGGATACCTGCAAAAAAGATCTAGCAATTCTACTATCCAATTTAAAATTTAATGAAAAATGAATTAAATTACAATTTAAAATTCAAAGCCCGAAACCAAGGCTCTGATACCAGTTGTTGGAGAATTAATTATCCGGATCTATTCGGGGTGAATATTTAAATATAAATTTAATTCTAACAATTATTACTAGCATAATTTAATCCTATATTAATTCAAATAATAATCCAACAACAAATCATGCACACAAATTCGCCACATAAATCCTACGCATTCGGAATTGCTAGGAGTTTACATGAACTAACCTCTCGGAGTGACAACCGTTGAGAAGATGGATACCACGTTCATACGAATAAACCCAAAGAGTCTTCTCAAGTTTTCCCTCGTCCTTGTTCAACAATCCGGTGGAAGGATGCTCGCGAACAATTAACAAAAGGAAAAATAAAATTATGTTGCACCACCTTTGTTTATACTAAGTAGGGTGGTTGAAAATTTTGTAAGGAATAAGATGGGAAAATCTTTTTCCTGGTCTACAAGAAATCTTGAATATATCTCATATATTATTTTCTCCATATTTAAAATATTCCACAAAAATCCCACCTCCTCTTGTTATGGTTATTTTCGAAAATAAGGCCAAGATTTCCAAGATTGGGATCTTCTTGAATTTATGAGATATTCTTGTATTCCAAGAATACATATGTTCCATATTATTTTTTCATGAAAATCAAGAAATTTTTTCCTTCCTTATTTTACTCATTATTTTAAAAAATTTCAAATAAATAGTCAAGTGGGAGTTTTCTTGAATTTATTGAGATAAACTTGTATTCCAAGAATACTTATCCTCATTCCATAACAAAATTCAAAGAAAATCTTTCTCTTTCTTTATTTATTTATTTTCAAAAATTAGGGAAAAATAGGCAACAATATTTTATTTAATTTTAAACACCTTTTTCAGATATTGAACTTTATGTTTGGGCTACTTGAGGGGCCTTTAGGAGAATTAAGATTGGACCTTCTAATGGACCTTGAATCTCCAACATTGAGCCACAATATCATTCAAGCCCATAAATATTAATTAATCCCACTACATAATTAATATTGCACTATCCACCTTAACCCCTATTACAGTTAATATGGCTCCCGGTTATTATTTCCCGCGTTTAAGATTATCCAGTCCATTAATTAATTTCAGCCACTGAAATAGCTTCACTTTAGTTAATATATTTTTTCTTGGTTCAGGAACGGCTCAACATTATTATCCATACCGAAAAACTAATTCCACTTGCAAGATTTGGTATGATAAAACTTATGAGCCTCCCAAGGGGACTAATCAAACAAAACGCACTTGCACAACGATTCTCCGTATTAAATCTTAGCAATCGTCATGTAACTAATAATATTACCCAAGATACAAGATATTGAATCACATTGATTCTATTTAAGGGACGGGGATTAAGAAATAACTAACCACTGAGGTCTAATGAAGAATTTATCCTCCTGTACGTCCTCTTCAACGCATCAATAATGCACTAGTACAATCTCTTGGTCAAGACAAGTCAATCTGAGCCTTACACTTCAACCTTTCACGATGGATTGTTCATTTCCATCTAGGTTGTGAATTATGTACTTTTAGTTACAAGGAACTGTTAATTTAGTCTTCTGTGATCTGGTATCACTAAATTAACTACAATGTAACATGTACTAATTATTGAACAGTTATGTAGTAAATATATGTAACATTCAATGATATTTAAAGCAACAGTGATCAATAATTTATTTCAGCAAATAAGCCCGAAATTCAGTCTGGTTATACAAAGTAAAAGCATACTTTCCAGTATAACCCCAACAATCTCCCACTTATACTCAAAGTCTGCTTTTAAGTATACTACAACACATCTCGTGTAGAATCTACTTGACATCTTATGTCACCTACACAAACCTAATAATATCTCTCCCACTTATACTCAAAGCAGATTGACAACGGTCTTGACACCCATTCCTTCCACGTGTCTCTCAAATGTATTCTGAGGCAGACCCTTTGTGAATGGATCTGCTAGGTTGTCCTCTGACCCGATCTTTGCCACTTCTATATCTCCTCTCTTAACGATTTCTCGTATAAGATGGTATTTCCTTTCAATGTGTTTGCTGGCCTTGTGGGATCTTGGTTCCCTTGAATTTGCGACTGCTCCGGCATTATCACAATAGACCGTGGTTGTGCTGGGCAAATTCGAAACTACGTCCAAGTCCACTAGGAAGTTCTTGAGCCAAACCGCTTCCTTCGCTGCTTCACAAGCAGCTATATACTTGGCTTCTATGGTAGAATCTGCGATGCATTTCTGCTTAAAGCTTCTCCATGTCATGGCTCCTCCCCCCATGCAAAACACACTACCCAAGGTAGATTTTCTGGAATCTAAGTCTGATTGGAAATCTGAGTCCGTGTAACCGATGGGAATCAGACTGTCTGACTGATAAACCAACATTCTATCGTGAGTTCTCTTTAGATACTTCAGAATGTTTTTAACTGCAGTCCAATGTTCTTTCCCCGGATTACTCTGATATCTTGCCACCATTCCAACGGCGAAGCAGATATCTGGCCTCGTGCACAGCATTGCATACACGAGGCTTCCGACAGCCCAAGCATAAGGAATGCCCTTCATGTCATCTATCTCATTTTGCATCTTCGGGCACATTTCTTTAGATAGATGTATTCTATGTCTGAAAGGTACAAAACCTTTTTTGGAATCTTGCGTGCTGAATCGCTTCAAGACAGGATCTATGTATGAAGATTGCGATAAGCCTATCATTCTTTTCTTACGATCTCGAGTGATTTTGATCCCAAGGATGTGACCGGCTTCCCTTAAGTTTCATATCAAACTGTTTTGACAGCCATGCCCTTACGTCCGACAATACCTTTACATCGTCTCCGATGAGTAGAATATCGTCTATGTATAGTACTAAGAATACCAATGCAGTTCCGACACGCTTCTTATACACACAACTTTCGAACTCATTTTGATCGAACCCGTAAGACTTTATAACCTGATCAAAACATTGGTTCCAAGCACTCGACGCTTGCTTTAGTCCATAAATGGATTTCTTGAGCTTGCAAACTAGATTTTCTTGGTCTTTTTCAATGAAGCGTTCGGGTTGTTGCATATAGATTTCTTCTTCAAGACTTCCGTTGAGGAAAGTTGTCTTGACATCCATTTTTCAGATCTCAAAATCAAGATGCACATCTATCGATAAGAGGATACAGATGGACTTGAGCATAGCTACAGGCAAAAAGGTCTCCTCATAGTCGATTCCTTCTTTCTGAGTGTATCCTTTTGCCACAAGTCTAGCCTTGAAGGTCTCTACCTTCCCGTCCGGTCCTCTTTTTCTCTTGTATTTGCACCTAATAGACTTGACCCCATTTAGTGGTTCGACTAGCTCCTACACCTTATTACGATCCATAGAACCCATCTCGGCCTCCATTGCCGTTTGCCAAGAACTCGCATCCTTGTATTGGATTGCCTCATTGTAAGTCCATGGGTCCGATTCATCTTCACCGGGGACCAAGTCCGACGACTCTCCTATCCCCATGAATCTCTCGGGTTGTCTAACGACCCTCCCACTACGACGAGGTTCCGGTTGTGTAAGTGTGTCATTTGGTATGTCAACTTGTAGTGTTGGCATTGAGGTAAGCCCCCTCACCTCATCTAAGGTAATCTCACTTCTGGGCTTTTTATCGTTCATATAGTCTTCTTCCAAGAATCTAAAGTGCGTACTGATTACCACCTTTTGATCTTCGGGACCATAGAACATGCACCCTTTTGTTACCTCGGGGTACCCTATAAACAACCTTAATTCTGATCGTGGATCCAACTTGCCGGCTTCCTTATCCAACACGTATGCCGGACACCCCCAAATTTTCATGTGTCTTAAACTGGGCTTGCGCCCGGTCCATAATTCTTTAGGGGTTTTGGGAACCGATTTGGATGGCACCAAATTTAGAATGTAAGTCGTTGTTTCCAAGGCGTGACCCCAAAACGATTTGGTAGATCCGCATAACTCATCATCGATCTGACCATTTCTAAAAGAGTTATATTTCTTCGTTCTGCAACCCCATTTTGTTGAGGGGTTCCGGGTGCAGTCAACTGGGATACAATCCCTTCATCAGATAAGTAGTTCAAAAATTCATCGCTGAGGTATTCGCCTCCGCGATCAGATCGTAGATACTTGATACGTTTCTTCCTATGATTCTCTGCTTGAGCCTTAAATTTTTTGAATTTATCGAAGATCTCAGATTTATGCTTCATAAGGTAAATGTACCCATATCTTGAGTAATCATCGATAAAAGTAACAAAATACTCATAACCTCCTCTTGCTTTGACTGACATTGGACCACATACATCGGTGTGAACGATTTCCAACGCTTCCTTGGCTCTATTCCCTTTGGCTCCGAATGCCCTCTTGGTCATCTTACCCTCCAAACATGATTCACAAGTTAGAAATGGTTCAATCCGGAGAGATTCCAATGAACCATCTTGGACCAACCTTTGGATCATTTTTGGATTAATATGACCTAGTCTCAGATGCCATATAAGTGTTTTGTTCACATCTGATGAACGTTTTCTTTTATTACTTGAAACAGTCGATGTGTTATAGGATGCATTTCGTGAGTGATGTGCACAGTTAATCATGTAGAGATTATTCGACAACGTTCCATAACAGATGAACTCATTATTAAGAGTAATGGTAACAACTTTATTAAAAGTTATCGAATATCCATCAAGAAAAAGTTTAGAAACTGAAATCAAGTTCTTTCTAAAACTAGGAACGTAAAGAACATCTCTCAAAATTAAAACTTTGTCTTCAAAAGACGGTTCTTCTCCCATTGCTTCAGCTGCCACTCTCGTAGCATCGCCCAATGTGATGAGGATCTCACTCCCACTAAGTTGCCGGGTCTGCTTGAACCACTGTAAAGTGAAGCAAACATGATCAGTGGATCCCGTATCTACTACCCATAAATGGGTAACATACGTCGTTAAACAAGTTTCAACAACTAGTGCATGAGAATTACCTTTCTTTTCAATCCTCTTGGGTTTGGAACAGGCTGACCCCCAATGTCCATTCTCTCCGCAGTTAAAACATCTCCCCTTAGCTGGCTTCTTTACTCCTCCATCTCTCTTCAACCCTCCTTTACCCTTGGCAACACTTGAGTTCGCTTGTTTTTGGCCTTTTGCCTTCTTCTTGTTCTTACCACCTTTTGGCCTAGAAGAAGAGGAAGGACCTTTTGCCATCAAGGTTTGGCTCCGTTGCCCCAATATCCCCTCTGCCGAGACCAAATCTTGCAACAGATCGGACAACGTGAACTTTTGATTGTTCATTTAGTAGTTCAGCCTGAATTGTTCAAAACTTTTCGGAAGAGAGTGGAGTATGAAATAGATCTAGGTCTCGATGTCATATTCAGCGTCAAGTACCTCAAGCTTATTGAGGTGAGCCATCATCCGGAGAACGTGCTCCCTTACGGGCGTTCCCTCCACCATTTTCATAGAGAGCATGTCCCTCATGGTGATCTGACGAGCCTCACGGTTCTGATGTTGGAACATCGCTTTAAGACTTGTCATGATTTCTACAGCAGTTTCAAAGTTTTGATGTTGATGTTGCAACGCATCCAACATAGAAGCCAGCATGGTGCACTTAGCCATCTCATTTGAACGCTCCCAGTCAGCATAATCTTTTTTATCCATTTTGCTGGACTCATCAGTAGGCTTTTCGGGTTTTGGGACAGTAAAAACCCAATTATGATGTTGTGCAATGAGGACAATTGTAAGTTTCGATTCCAATCAACGAAGTTTTCACCAGTGAGTAAATTGTCTTTAAGTATATTGAACAGTGAATTAAAAGGTTGTGACATTGCTGAACTGAAATAAATAACGATTGTATAAGCACAAAATTATCACATAATTCGATCACATGAATCATATTAAAATCTCAAAAAAATATGAACATGCACCAGCCAACATCTCAAAACAGTTTAAATAAGCCACGAGGGGTGGATCATTATTTAAACACATTCAAGCAGGTTACAAACAAGAACAATTACAAACCCTTAATGTCCAGATTAATAGTTGGCTCCCACTTGACCAATATAAAATTGACAGGGACTTCGGGGAAGTATATGCATATCAATTTTATACCTAAGTAATAACCATGATTAAATACAGAATTATTATTTCGCTTTGAACGAGCCTCGTGGGGAGGGTCATCGTCGCCCCTAATAATAATTCACAATCATCCCTTCAGAATTTATTCATGTGAAAACCATCTTTTGGCCGTCCCGTGGGGGGAATTTCTCCAAAAGAATTCACAAATAAATAAATCATGGAGGTCAAAATTAATTCAATTTTATTATCCGGAATAAAATTGTCAATTAATTATTTTCAAAACATACTTAGTAATTTTTGAAAGTGAGATTTTTCCAAAACAATTTCTCATGGTTCGCATATTTAAACAAATTAAATATGCACGAAAAAAAAAATAAAGCAAACATCGAAACAAAAAATTAAACACATTGGGCACATATATCCAATTTTCACGGTTAATTTTTGTCATGTCTTGATCTTCAGAAATCGTCTTCATAGCATTCATGGTTAGATATAGAAAAAGCTCTCACTTTCGGCCTTAACATGTTCTTTAAAAGCGTCCTCGTCACAGGTCGAGCATACGGCGTCCGGCATTAGGTAGCTCGCGGCCCGAACCTCCGTGTGCACCCGTCGCGCTTTACGATGTCGAGCCGTTGTTGCCTCTCGGTAGGTGCGGATCGCGCGTCGCATGGCTACCTCCGCCCGCAATTCGGCGGCAGAGCCCTCGCGGAACACATCCGCAGCGCTGCGCGCTTTCTCTTTGTCATCATTAAAGCCCTCGGCTCCAGCTCGCGTCCGCCCGTCAGGTGTGTCAGCGGCAGCGCCCCAATGTCTGCAGCGCCCGCGTCATATAGCCCAGCTTATGGGTGCTCGGCCCGCGCTGGGCTTGTGCCGCGTCTTGTTGAAGTGCCTCTCGGCGACCCGTGCAGCGATACTTTGCTTGTCGTTCTTTGGCTCGCGTACGTCCAGGCACTTGGTCACCTCGTCTTTAATTCTTCGTCTTCGTTCTCGATCCGGTTACAATTTATTTACAAAAAATAAATAAACCTAGATCTAGACTAGTCTATTACATTGATCAAATCAAACAAATCCTAATCTACTCGTGGATTTTCTCACGAGGCAAAAGGAATTCGAACGAATCGAATTAAAACCACAATTTATATGCATGCATAAATAAACATTCATCAAATACCATGACAATTGGATACCTGCAAAAAAGATCTAGCAATTCTACTATCTAATTTCAAATTTAATGAAAAACGAATTAAATTACAATTTAAAATTCAAAGCCCGAAACCAAGGCTCTGATACCAGTTGTTGGGGAATTAATTGTCCGGATCTATTCGGGGTGAATATTTTTAAATACAAATTTAAATATAACAATTTTTACTGGCATGAATTAATTCTAATTTAATTCAAATAATAATCCAACAACAAATCATACACACAAATTCGTCACATAAATCCTACGCATGCGGAATTGCTAGGAGTTTACGTGAACTAACCTCTATGAGTGACAACCGTTGAGAAGATGGATATCACGTTCACACGAACAAACCCAAAGAGTCTTCTCAAGTATTCCCTCATCCTTGTTCAACAATCCGGTGGAAGGATGCTCGCGATCAATTAACAAAAGAAAAAACAAAATTATGTTGCACCAACTTTGTGGATTTCTAATTTTCCCAACACATGGAATTGCCTTGGGGATGAAACATTCATCCCCTCTTTATACTAAGGAGGGTGGTCGAAAATTTTGTAAGGAATAAGATGGGAAAATCTTTTTCTTGGTCTCCAAGAAATCTTGAATATATCACATATATTCTTTTCTCCATATTTAAAATATTCCACAAAAATCCCACCCCTTCTTGTTTTGGTTATTTTCGAAAATAAGGCCAAGATTTCAAAGATTTGGATCTTCTTGAATTTATAAGATATTCTTGTATTCCAAGAATACATATCTTACATAATATTTTTTCAAGAAAATCAAGTAAATCTTTCCTTCCTTATTTTACTCATTATTTTCAAAAATTTCAAATAAATAGCCAAATGAGAGTTTTCTTGAATTTAATGAGATAAACTTGTATTCCAAGAATATTTATCCTCATTCCATAACAACATTCAAAGAAGCCTCTTTATTTATTTATTTTGGAAAATTAGGGAAAAATAGACAACAATATTTTATTTAATTTTAAACACCTTTTTCAGTTATTGAACTTTATGTTTGGGCTATTTGAGGGGCCTTTAAGAGAATTAAGATTGGACCTTCTAATGGACATTGAATCTCCAATATTAAGCCACAATATCATTCAAGCCCATAAATATTAATTAATCCCACTACATAATTAATATTGGACTATCCACCTTAACCCATATTACAGTTAATATGGCTCCAGATTATTATTTCCCGCGTTTAAGATTATCCAGTCCATTAATTAATTTTAGCCACTGAAATAGCTTCACTTTAATTAATATCTTTTTCCTTGGTTCAGGAACGGCTCAACATTATTATCCATACCGAAAAACTAATTTCACTTGCAAGATTTGATATGATAAAACTTCTGAGCCTCCCAATGGGACTAATCAAACAAGATGCACTTGCACACAGATTCTCCGTATTAAATCTTAGCAATCGTCATGTAACTAATAATATTACCCAAGATACAAGGTACTGAATCACATTGATTCTCTACCCATCGTAAGTCAAATCAATAGTTATTAATTCCACACGATCCTATTTAAGGGACGATGATTAAGAAATAACTAACCACTGAGGTCTAATTCATCTATATTCAGTTCTGAAGAATTTATCCTCCTGTAGGTCCTCTTCAGCGCATCATAATGCACTAGTGCAATATTTTGGTCAAGACAAGTCAATCTGAGCCTTACACTTCAACCTTTCACGATGGATTGTTCATTTCCTAGGTTGTGAATTCTGTACTTTTAGTTACAAGGAACTGTTAATTTAGTCTTCTGTGATCTGGTATCACTAAATTAACTACAATGTAACATGTACTAATTATTGAACAGTTATGCAGTAAATATATGTAACATTCAATGATATTTAAAGCAACAGTGATAAATAATTTATTTCAGCAAATAAGCCCGAAATTCAGTCTGATTATACAAAGTAAAAGCATACTTTCCAGTATAACCCCAACACCTCCCCCCAAAGAAATTACGTTGTAAACTAACTAAAGCACTAAGGGTTTTTTTAGGTACTCGACAGAAGGAAAGACAATAGATCGGAATAGCCGAATGCACAGATTGGATCAATGTTATTCTGCCACCAAAAGATAACTGTTTATCCTCCCACTTCGTTAATATTTTCATGATTTTTTCAACCAAACCTGCCCAAGATG
Source organism: Stenogyne calaminthoides (assembly GCA_037126765.1). Lineage (NCBI taxonomy): Eukaryota > Viridiplantae > Streptophyta > Magnoliopsida > Lamiales > Lamiaceae > Stenogyne > Stenogyne calaminthoides. The sequence continues at coordinate 13,654,470 of JBBCBC010000009.1, read as the reverse complement.
CCGTCTTCTTGTGATTAACCCTGACGTTCAACCCCAAATAAGTTAGCGAGCCTTTACCAGTGTTGCAATTCAGAATTTCAGCACCTTCGTTGATCAGACTTTGACTAAAATTATATCCCCACAGGCAACATTTGTTGAAATTGACCCCCAGACCCGAAAGAAGCTCAAAGTTATGAAGAATGTACTTTATAGCTCTGCAATTTTCAGCTTTGCACGGACATAGGAAAAGCGTGTCGTCAACATATTGTAGATATGATACCTTTACTTTGTCGTAGCCAACCTCCACCGCCTCCAAAGTTCCCGAGTCCACAGCTCGGTTGATGAGAAGACTTAATCCTTCGGCCACAATGAGGTAGAGAAAGGGGGAAAGTGGGTCCCCTTGTCTCAGCCCCTTCTCCAGCTTAAACTCTTCCGTCAGACTTCCGTTGACCAAAACTGCCGCTGAAGCCATCGAGGCGCATTCCAGGACCCATGATCTCCATTTGGCACTAAAGTTCATTCCCTTCATCAAGTTATCGACGAAATCCCAACTAACTGAATTATATTCTTTGGCGAAGTCGACTTTGAAGACGACCCATCTCCTTTTCTTTCTCTTGGCTTCGTCAATGATTTCATACAAAGTTGTAATATTATCCGTGATCTGCCTTCCACCAACAAAAGCCGATTGCTTTTCTGAAATGAGTGGATCTAACACCTTACTCAATATGTTCGCCAATGTCTTAGCAATGATTTTGTAAAGGCTTCCAATAAGTGAAATTGGGTGGAACTCGTCAAGGGTCGAGCCCCCTTCCTTTTTGGGGATAAGGAAAATAAAGGAAGGGTTAAGACCCTTAACTATTCTCCCATGGCGGTGGAATTCGTGCATCATTCTAAAGATATCTTCCTTAACTGTATCCCAATTCTCCTTAAAAAAGCCGAAAGAGAACCCATCCGGACCTGGGCTTTTACTCGAGTCACAGGCCCACACTACATCTTTGATTTCATCTTCGGTGAAAGGGGCGATGAGGAACTCGTTTTCGCAGGACTCCACTTTCTTAGAGAACATGTCATCTGGGATAGACAGCCCCCCGAAAGTGTTAGCGTTGAAATGCCTTTTAAAAAAGTTATGTACCCCTTCTTTTACCCCTCTAACCGAATTAATCCAAACCCCGTCAAATAACATTCCCTCGATGCCGTTGGATTTCAGGTTCCGATTAATCCAACTGTGGTAAAATTTGGAGTTAACATCGCCTTCAAGCAGCCATTTTGATTTAGCCCTTTGATGCATCAACTTTTCTTTCCAAATCAGTTGTCCAATGAGTTCGGCCAAAACTTGGTTTCTCTTGATGATTTCCTGTTCTTCGAGCCCAAAGGAGTCATCTAATCTGTCAAGGATCTCGATCTCTGATTTTTTTGACTCGATATTTGTGTCCAGATTCCCAAATACCTCATTTCTCCATACCTTGAGGTCCGATTTAAGTAGCTTCAATTTCTCCTTGAGCACAAAACCTTCTCATCCATCTATCGAGTAGCCTTCCCATTTTTTCTTAACAAACTCCTTGAATTCAGGATGTGAGAGCCAACCATTGAAAAATTTGAAGGGTTTAGGGCCCCAATCCTTCTATGGGAGATCGAAATAAATAGGGCAATGGTCCGAAGTAGTTCTACCGAAACTCTTGAAAGTGATATGAGGCCACCTATTCGGCCAAGCCGTGTTTACAATTGCTCTATCGATACGACTCTTACTAGTTCCATTGGGCCTGTACCAAGTAAAAGATTTGCCAACAAGTGGGAGCTCCGTTAGCTGCTGATATATAATGAAATCATCGAAGGCTTTCATATCATTTTTGTCGTTGTATTCTCCCACCCCAACTCTTTCTTTCGGATATCTAACCACATTAAAATCCCCAATTATACAGACACAATTCGTCCCCTGCTGTGCAATCACTAAACCAATCGTATCCCACAAAATAATCTTGTCCGCATGTAAACACGAGGCATAAATATAAAAATGATACAACAATTCGTACCGTCTGCTTTCCAATACCCATTTACCACCAGAAAACCATTTCCATACCAAGAACTGATTCTAAAAAAAACATCTCTATTCCACAAAGTTAACATACCTCCGGAGTTGTCGTCTGAATCTTTGTACGCCCAGTCTACATTTGTTGAACCCCACATCGATCTGCATAATAAATCCTTCATTGACGTCATCTTCGTCTCCTGAATACAGCACATATCGAATCTATGTTTACGTATCATTTCCCTAATCTCGCTCCTCTTCTCCTTCTTGCCAATGCCTCTAGCATTGAGACTCAAAATCTTCATTGGGTAATGCCTTGACCTCCCTTCTTTGATGTTCTGACTTTCCTCTTCTTACTTTGTCTATCTCGGCGTTCCAGAATTTCCATCTGACCCGAGGTTTCCTCCATCGTCTTCTTGAAATTGAGGCCCAGATCTTTCCCAAATTTTGCTACTCGGTCCGCCTCTGATTTTATTTTTTCCTCTTCCATCATCTTGTTTAATCAGATCTCCTCCACACTGAGCTCCAGGCTTTCTTTTTTCTTCTTTTTCCTCGCTTTCACGATTAGCCTTTCGCGGACAGGGTGCTCACTTTTGGGGCTCATGGCTTCATGGGGGTCGTCAGCTAAAGAAATCCCAACCCTTGATTTAGAGCAATTAGGGCATAATGAGGAGGAAGTCTTTGACGCGATGTCCATCGAGGATGAGTCAATTGGGGTCTCGTGCGATTGACTTTCTGGTGCAATAGAGCCTGACCCAACCTGAGAACCAGCTAGCTGGGCTTTATGGAGATCAGTCTGGATTGGGCCGTCCGAAACTCTGGGCTGAAGGTGGGCCTCTGTTCCTGGAGAAATGAAGTGGGCTGTTTCATTAGTAATGTTCTAGGATGAGTTGGTATCTGAAATTGAATCCAAATGGGCCACCATATTAGATGGCCCAACACCTTCCACATTCTGAAACCCATTCCATCTCATCATCCATGAGATCCTCCTGCTCTTCTCTAATTCTGATGTAGAACATCCGGCCGTCAATGGCAACCTCCAACGGGTTTCTTGGGATCTCCGAGAAGGATGTTCTTAAGAGGATTCTGGCATATTGGAATTTATGTTTTCCTACCGTGTCATCATCAATCATTATTATACTCCCGAATGTGCATGCAATCAGCCTGAAAAACCTCAGGCTCCAGGCGTGCAATGGGACTCCGTACCAGTTGGTCCAAATCAGCTGCCTATTGTACATAAAATCCTCACTCCAAGGCTCGATGAATTCGAACCACTTCCCAAGTAACTCGTAGGAGAAGGACCAGATCCCCTCCCATGAATTTTGTGATCCATTCATCGCCCACTGCATCTTGTATGTTGTTGCCCACTTCAGGCCACGGAAACCTATCCTTCAACTTGCAAATAAAGCAGAATAGCAGCCACTTCTTGTCCTCTACATTGGTATTAAACTGAAAACCGGTGTGTTGGTGGATTCTTTCACTGGGGTTGTTCGCGACATTCATCTGGACTGTTTGAGGGAGCCTGACAGTAACATTGAGGTCATTTCCCACACCACCTCTAGGCAGCTCTTTCATCTCTCTCCCGAAGGCGTCTTTGTAAGACACATTCTCCTCCCGAAAAGCACTTTTCTTAGCATCAATTTGGGTTGAAAGGGTTCCGCCAGCATTTCTCGGCGCGGAGTTCCTAGAGAACCTGGAGAGATTAGCTCTCAATTTGTATGAGTCGAACCATACATCATTGAGTTTCGCTTCCACCACCTTAATGTTAATGTCACTACCAAAACGAACTAAGCCAAAACATCTCCCCTTCATGTCTCTTCGCTACGGGATGTACAGATCCCTAACTTTCTTGATCAATTTCAGTCGAGCAAAAAGAGAATCCCATGTGCATGACTCCGGGAAATTCCTCAGGAAGAACATCACAAATCGATTGTTGGCTTCCCAAACACTCTTTCAACTGAACCTTTTGCGTTCCGATCTATCATCTAACCTACGGCTAGGGTTCCTAAGGTTAGGTTTATGCCTCACCGGTTGCCACTCGGAAGTTGGTAGGAAAAAACGAAACCTATCATCTACCCCGCCCCCTCTTTTTCTCTCTCTACCCCTCATCTCTCTTACTTCCTTCCACTATTAAACCAACTGCTGCTTTCCATTATCCAATATTTCTCTAGAATATTCTCTACATATTATCCTACAAAACACAACAAGAAAAATACCAAATAAAACCGCAAGATGTTGGTTGTGAAAGAAATGACGAATTATTGATGTTGTCACACATTAATTATAACATTAAAAAGTAACACCGACAATCTTCCCCAATTTGACCTTTCTGCAACAACAAACCCGATGTAATAGTAGATACCAATCAATGTAGAGATGTAATACTAAAATAATATTCCAAATCAAAACATATCCTAACTATCAACTCAAGTATAGAAATTAGCCAACACAATGAAATCAATTAAGCATAGACAGTTAAACCAAAGTAAAATCCAAACAAATTAAACATCTCCCCCTCAAAATGATATTTAAAAAAATCCTCCATAAATGCAAAACTCCCCCTTTCATCAAGAAGGGTTGTCCTCATTACAACAACTTGCAACATCTTTTGCATTAGATATAACATCTTGTGCAGCTTCTCCCCCCGTTGTTGTGGAAAAGAGAAACATAAAAAAGTTTACGGTTTGTTGTAGTGTTGTGAGCTAGAATGTGGAAAATATTATGGGCCACATTTGAAACAACAATGGTTTATAATGTGTAGGAATAAGGGAATCATGAGATGCATTATTCTCAATGAGATCAGTAGGTAGATTTAACACTTGAAAATGTAAGTCAATTACTTTATCTTTTATGATAAGAGTATGAAGATGAAACACTTCGAGTGTCATGAGAATTGTAACTCTACTTGTGACTTTAAGGCACAAAACAAATCGAATAAGTTAGTGGAAGAACAAATAATAGAACATTAAGGGTTCTGAAAATCTCGAAACAATAATTGAGATAAAAAAAACTAATACAATGATAATATATCCATTAAAAATATATTCAGATTTCAAAAACCCATAAATGGAATATTCCACTAATTCGAGTTTAAGAAACAAGTTGAGTTAATTAACTGCTTCCTATAACAAGCAGTTGCTGGAAAAAAATGAGATCTTAAAAATGCAAAATCTAAAAAAATAATTATAGTTTAGATGTAATAACAAATTAAAATCCAAAATTTAACTTATAATGAAAATCAGATAAATTATGAAGGTTATTTAAATTTGAATCCATAAAGTTTCACAAAATGTCAGCACACATACATTTCAACACTACTTCTGCATGATTTTTATCATCAAGTGTTGCATATTTTTCTTTTCTTTTCACATAAGTTCATATTGATCCATTTTTTCAAGAGAGTACATCATAGTTGTCAGTTTCGTGCCCCATAATTGCTCATTAGATTATGATCTATTTTAATCAACTTTTGAAAAGAGAACATCATAGTAGCGAACTCCGTATCCCATAATTACTCATTCAGTACACATCTAAATTGTGTATATTTAATGCATTTAAGAGATGTATGCCCAGGACTCTGTATCTAAATAAAGATTCAAATAGTATTTACACAACACTATTATCTAATAATCAAATAAGTAAACATTTAGAAAATTTCGTTATCAAATCCTAATGTTGTCCCAAATGTTTTGCACATTTGTTCCAACATCCTGCACAAATTTTCAGATAGTGTCAAACCAAGAGATTTCCTAAAGAAAAAAAAAAACATCTCATTTTCAAAGGCTTTTATGAACAAATAAGCACTCTGCATTTTCACTAGGTATGTAATCCATCTTAACAACTTTTTTTTCAATTAAGTCACAAAGAAAATAGTTTCTTATTTTTATGTGCTTAGTTTGTGAATGTTGTACATAATTTTTGGATATATCTATTAATTGCACTAGAATTATCACAATAAATTGCAACGATACAATTTTCAAACTCATAATCTTCAAGTATTTGCTTCAATCACGGAAGTTGAGAACAAGAAGCAAGATTATTCTCAAGATAAACACATCTCACGATCATCAATATCACCTGCCAAATATGAAACAAAATAGCTAACTAGTTTAAGATTATAATCTTTAGTGAACAAAATTTCATAATTAGCAATCCCGGCTACGTAGAAAACAATATGCTTAGCATTATGCAAGTGAGAAATATTTGGAATAGTTAAGAACAAGTCATTTGGTATCTCAGAATTTGGTTCACATCCTGACCTGGAAAATGTTACCTCAAATGTGTTGGTAACATTTGAAACAACATTTTGCAACGCCTCAATGACATTTAGTATGTCCAAAATATTAGTATTCTCATCTTCATGAGTTTTTCCATTCTTGTTTTCAACCTCAATATGACTCGTAAGATTCATATGCAATAATTCCAAATAATGTGATGTAGTAAAATGTAATGACATTTATGCAAACCACATGTTTGTATATCCTTTTGACATGTATTGCATACTTTAATCACAGATACACCTTTTATAACATCATATTTAACTAGTTTATGCAAATTTCTGAAATTTGCGTGCCCCAAGTTTTTATGACAAAGAACCGACTCATCAACTTTCACACTTTTGTATATATGATTTTTACCAATTATATAATAATTGTCAACTGACATGTTTCCTATCATAAGACAATTATTAAAATCATAAAAAACAAAATAGAAATTCTTGTCTAACATAACATGAAGATTATCATCACACAATTGACCAATGCTTATCAAGTTATCCAATAAACCATATATCAACATGCAATACGTTTGTGAGACTAGGAAAACCTGGAACATTCAATGTGCATTTGCCAACAATTTTTTTCTTTTGAATTATCATCGTACGTAACTTCACAACCATCATAAGCTACCCTCATAATTAAACAAGTAATATACTCTACTAGTCATTTGCCTAGAACAATCACTATCAAGGTAACATAGATCAGATATACATGCTTTCAATGAAGGATAAACAAAATTACAGACAACTTCTGATTTTTCAATGCATAATGCTTTTCACTTAGGTGAGTAAAAATATTGTTGCAACATTTCAGGTAACACATTTCTAGATTTTACATCTTTTTTCAGTTTAAAATAGAATAATCGAATATGACCAGCAATAGAACAATAATGACAAATATATTTTCTCTTCCTGACCTTTACTAAGATGGTTTAGGAATATATATACATACACGTAAAACACACACATATATATATATATATATATATATATATTTAGAAAATCAAGTTCCTATTACCTAGTATCTTATTATATTATTTTTAAATATCAATAATATGTGTGTAATGCCTAAAAGCTATCGACGGCTCGACGATCTGTATTCCAAAATCACAATTGCCACATTAATATGTGCAATGCCTAAAATATATTGACCAAGGAGTACTGAGAAGTTCGAATATCACATAAAATGATAAAAAAAATAATTTAAAAACATACGTCATAAATAAAATAATTTCATTAATTTGTAAAGAATCGTCATTAATTTTTTTAATTAATGATGATTCCCTTTTTAAATTAATAAAGTTATTTTTTTATGATGTATGTATGTCTTTTAACCTTTTTTTTTATCATCTTGTATGGTTTTAATTAGAAAATAATTTTTTTGTTGGACCTTTAATCTAGACAACATAAATTAAATGAAATCTTAAATAAAAATAAAAGTAAAAATTGAGCCTTAATTTGAAACACTTATAAAATGAGGTCTTACATTGAGATTATTCAATCTAAAAATTAGGTCTTGCTATCAATTTTTTTTATTCTTTATATTATCTACAAAAATTCCAATATACTTTAGTTATTTAATGACAAAATAAAAAAGTTGTATTTTAGAATACATTAAATATGAACATTCTAAATAGAGTATATTTTCTTAAAAGAAAAATGAACTATAATTTGAGATAGAAAAAGAAAGAAAAATGACTATCTTTTTTATTCTAAACACAAACAAAATCACCTTATATTTAACGTAGAATATTTAGTGTCTAGGTAGTACTTTACTATATATTATTATTGAAATTAGCGCTTTTAAAATACTACTCCCTCAGTCCCACACTCGATTGAACATTTCACTTTTTGACTCGTGTTTTGTTGAGCGAGTTGTTTATAGTATATGAAATGATAAAGTGACTTTTAAGGCATGGTAGGATAGATGGGGGGTAACACTATCATATCTCACCTTAATAATCTCTTTATCATTTTAAATATTAATAAATAACTCGTTCGCTAAAGCACGAGTCAAATAGTGAATGTTCAAACGAGTGTGGGACAAAGGGAGAGTATCAAACATGAAAGTGTTGATACAAAAAATATGAACAATTATTAAATATCCTATGTGGCTTGCTTTGGCATCAAACTAATTAATGACTTGGGGGATGGTTGATTAATGAGGGACAAAGAGAATGTTCTTCATTAATTGTGGATGATTGACTTTAAATGCATGAAGGAATGAAACATTAAATTTGCAAGAGGGGATTGGGCCAAGGGCATCTTTTTTAGCTTCTTAGAGCCTTGTAATAAATGAAGAATGTGGAAACCCTTAATGAGTTCTTCTTACAAGTATTTATACTTGTTACAATATGGTAATAAGCCCCTAGATCCTATTTATTAGGCAGTTAATGCCACATTAACCAATATCATGGGTTAGAAACGACCCAGATACAGTCCCAATTAATGCTCCAAATCTCTGTTTGCCAGATCGAGGTCGTTGGCACTGTATTTGAGGTCGCTGGCACTGTCCTCGAGATCGCCCATCGTGCCCTTTCCCGATCGGTGGTTCTGTTCTGGTAACTCGAGATACCTTCAGGACACAGGCTTCCCTTTGAGGAAAGTCGCCCCTATATTGCAGTTGCCGGAAGGCGCAGATAGGCTGGCGCGGCGCTTGGGGTTCTTTGCCGCCCGCGAATCCTGGAAATTGAGGCTTCTTGCGAGCTCTTTCATCGGGAGGTCGGGGTCATCTTCCGTCCTCGCCCTTAGAGCCAGCCTGAGGTCATTTCCGGGTATTTCAAGCCACCTATCCTGCTATCTGACCATCGAGCTCGACACATGTTCTGGGCTCGGTTCGTGCTCGCCCAAACCCGGGAGACGGGTAGCGATCCTGAGCTCGGGGACCTCGCCAACCTTCAGTACGTGGCTAAACTCATCTATTGTGGGAGCTCATTTATCCCTTAATTCTCCGCACACAACAGTTGCCCCCCAGGTCGCATGTCGAGCTTTCAACTCGGGAGGGGGCCTGGTGGTTGACAACTGTATCAATTTCTAGTCAGGTCGCGACATCTTCCACGAATTTGAGAAAACGTTTCAAATTTCGAGGAAGGCCAGCTACGACGTGACCCAGGCTACTTTTGCAGGCGTATTGATGGCGCGTATCTTCCACGCGCGGGATCCCAAACGTCGTGACGCACGTGGGTCCTCGATCCGCGAGATCGACGTGCCCTAGTCGGCTTCTATTTAAGAGGGAATTCTTCCACATTTCTCACTTTTGCATTTTCGCTCTCATCTCCTCCCCACACGATTCCCTGCCGTGAGTCCGTTCGCCGTCGCCGGAGTCCCAGAAAACCGAGTCTTTCAGGTAATATCCCCCTCCTTTGACTTTCTTATGGATTCCCAGCTAAAAACCCTGGCTCCGCACGCTTCCTCCGGAGATTCCGCCGCTCCGCCACCGCCGACTGGGCCGGGAGTGCCGCCGTCAAACGTCCTTCTTAGGGGGGAAGTCCCCATATTTGATGTGTCCTCCGGTTCCGCCACTCGTGATGAGCTGGGCGGCGATGCCTCTGATTCCGACTCCTTCTACTCCGATATCCTCCGTGAGGATGACGCAGTGGATGGTGACGATGAAGACTGGCGGAACGATGCCGTTCCCGGCGCAATGGTGGTCTATGGAGCTCGGGCCGCTCCTCGCCCGACCGGGACCTCTTCCGCCTTGCAACTATTCGACCTGGGGGTTCGGGGACTCATCCCGAACTCCGAGCTCCCTTATGTCCGAACCGAAGCTTGCCCCTCAGGGCTTAGCTTCAAAGAGTATGCTCATAACTTTCCCTACCAGCGACCTGAGCAGCGCCCGGCTGAGAGAAAAGGCAAGACGAAGCCGAAAGAGATTTTGTTCATGGCCGGCAAGCTTCCTAGCTCAATTAAGGAGGCCGAGCTGGACCTTTTCAGAGAGTGGTACGAGGTCCCGCATGACGTCCATTTTTGGGTCCCGACCTTTGACGAGAGGGCCGACCAGCCTCCGGTTGGGTGTGTGGCTATCAACCAAGGCGCGATGGACGCCAGCGTTTGATTTCCCCTCCACCCGAGGATTAGCGAGATCCTGAATCGATGGGACAGCGCCCTGACCCAAATCACACCGAACAGGTGGAGTACGCTAGTGGGACTCTTGACCGTGTTCGGGTTGATTCAGCCCGACCATTTCCCGGCAGTCGACGAGATCCTTTCGTTGATGAACATCGGGTGCCCACGCCGAAGGGGATGGCTGGTATTATGTGCGAGCTCGCCCCCATAATAAGATAGTGGAGGACATTCCGAATAAAGTGGACGGGTTGAAATCGCGATATTGGTGGGTCTCCGGGGATTGGTGTAGCCCGGTGGAGGAAATTAGCAGGGATGGTCGGATAAATATCCAGACCGAGTTTGGCTTCGCCCAAAGTAAGTTCCAATATCTCTTTTCGCTTTCTAGGTCACTGATTTGACTTCGCCTTCTTTTTGCAGCTAAAACGTCGGAGGAGCTGCTTTTTTTGAATTTTCTTGCCCGAGCAGTTGTAGTGTGTCGGAAGGACCTGCATACCAGGTCGCTGAAAGTCTTAGGGACCACAAAATCTCTTTCATAGCTCGGGCTTGCTTATCGGCCCCAATCACCTACGGGTCTTGAACCCTCGAGGTACTTTTCCCTTTTCCTTAAGGTTCTTGTAGATTTATAGCTCGGCTGACTCCGATTTCGTTGACAGTGGAATTTCCCATTAACCTCCCCAACATTCCAACCCCTTCTGAGGTTGAAATCATGTCGGCCTCCAATGCCACTGCGATGAAGAAGGAGAGGATGAGGCAGCTCGCCGAAGCAAAGGCGAAACAGAAGGCGGATAAGGCGGCTCAGGAACTCCCCAGGGCATCCCTTACCGAAGGGTCTTCGGGGGATCATCAGGTCAGGGCGCCCGAGATCGCCACCACCCCGGGCCTTGATCGGCCTACCGCTCATCCCGCCGCGGGCCAGCCTCCGTCGGATAAGGGCAAGAAGGTGGCAAGCTCGTCAAAACGCCACGACCGCCAGCCCTCTGGCGATCCCTCCAAGTGGAGCCACCGGGGGAATGAACCCAGGGGGGTCGCCCCGAGGTGCCCGCTCTACTCGCCCCGCGAGCTCCCGGTCGGGCCGCATTTCGGAAGAGGAGCGGTCTAAAGTCGATAGGACCTACCTGGGATGGGGCGACTCGTTTGTGTAAGCATATCTCGCTTTCTGCGTAGTTGTACAAACTCCCGATCAATTATCTCTATATTTTAACACTTGTGAATTCCTCAGGGACACTGCCGACCTGCTGCATTTTATTGCGAGCTACCTCCGCTCTTGCTATCTCGATTCTCTACAGGGTCTTCTGGACTACATGCGCCGGGCTTGCGAGCTGCCCACCAGGTCGTGGATGCTCGACAGGATGACTACCTCCGACCCGAAAGCGAGCGAGAAAGGTGTCTCGCCCGTCGAGCTCCTGCAGGTGGTTCGATATGCCTAGAGTATCTCGGGGAGTTTATTTGCCCAGGTGCCCTTGGCACCTTCGATCCTTGTCTTGAGGGTGCGCTAAATTATCTTGTTGACGGCCTCGACCTGGCCGTTTGACTGTGGATGGTACGGGGTCAAAAATAGCTTTGTGATCTTCCATTTCTCAAAGAAGGTCCTTATTTCCCATCCATCGAACTGCGGTCCGTTATCAGACACGATCGCCATCGGGAGCCCAAACCTGCAGATAATGTTTTTCCATATGAATCGTATTATGGCTGACTGGTCGGTGCTACCCAAGGCCTCTGCCTCCGCCCATTTGGTAAAATAGTCCACTGCGACGACGGCGAACTTGACCGAGCCCGGTACCGGTGGTAATGGTTCGATCAGGTCGATTCCCCATTTGGCGAAGGGCCAAGGACTATAGATCGAGGTTAGCTCCTCTGGAGCAACCTTGATCTTCGGGGCGAAGACCTAGCATCGCTGACAGGTCCTGGTATACTCGAGGGCGTATCGCTTCAGGGTTAACCAGAAATAACCTTGCCGCAGGATCTTGTGAGCGAGTGCGTGACCTCCTCCGTGACTGCCACATATTCCCTCGTGGATTTCTTTCATGATTCCTTTGCCGACCTCCGGGGTAAGACATTTTAGCAAAGGGAGCGCGAAACCTCGCTTGTACAATTGATCGTCAATAATCGCATATCGGCATGCCCTTACCTGAAGTCATTGAGCCTCGATTCTATCCTCGGGGAGCTTGCCATCTCGGATGTACTTCATGATCGGGTTTATCCAATCGTCCTTTCCCGAGTCGACCTCTGCTATGAAGACCTGGTTACCCGATGGGGTAGCAAACCGAATGATCGTGATATCGGACATATCGGCTCCCCCTTCGGAGGCCGCTAAGCGAGCTAAAGTATCCGCCTGTGTGTTTTCTTTCCTGGGGATCTGGATAACGTCGACCTGCTCAAACCTCGAGATTAAATCCCGAGCGACTTGGCGATAAATAACCATTTGCTCGTGTCTCACCTCGTATTCGTCCGATATCTGGAAAGCGATTAACTGCGAGTCACAAAAAACCTTCAATCGTCGGACGCCTACCGCCATCGCCATTTCCAGTCCGTTGATTAGAGCTTCATACTCGGCCTCATTGTTCGTGGCCCAAAAATCGAATTATATTGCCGTGGTGAATGATTTCCCCTCGAAATTTGATTAAGACGACTTCGGGCCCGGCTAAACTTTGGTCGACGAACCATCGATATACAGTTCCCATGGCTGCCTCATTGTCCTAACCTGTTCGGTTGGGAAAGTTAGCTCTACGAGGAAATCAACTAGGGATTGCGCCTTTATTGTTGTTCGAGGTGCATAAGTTACCCCGAATTGGCCGATTTCAATCGACCACTTGAGACACCTTCCCACTGTATCAGGTCTGTGAAGGATTCGCCGCAACGACAGCGAGGTCAGGACCTCGACGTGATGATCGAAAAAGTAAGGACGGAGCTTTCTAACACTCATGACAAGAGCGTATGCGAGTTTTTCCAAAGGCGGGTACCTTAGCTCGGTGTCATTTAGGGTTTGACTTACAAAATAGATCGGCCAGTGCTCTTGCCCCTCCCAGACCAATACGTCGTTTAAAGCGGTCTTGGAGGCCGCTAGATATAGGTAGAGCATCTCTCCCGGGATCGGCCTAGCTAAGATTTGGGTGTTTGACAGGCATCTCTTGATATTCTCGAAAGCGCTGACTCTGGGACGTCCACTTGAACTTTCCTTTCTTGATTACATCAAAGAACGGTTTGCATTTGTCACCCATGCGCGAGATAAATCGATTCAGCGCGGCCAAACACCCCGTTAACCTCTGCACCTCTTTAATGCTCCGGGGTGCACTCATATCTAGCACCGCCTTGATTTTGCTCGGGTTTGCCTCGATCCCGCGTCGGCTCACCAATATGCCCCAGGAATTTCCCCGACTCCACGCCGAAGGTGCATTTCTTGGGATTCAACTTCATCTTGTATTGCCTTAAAATGTCGAAGGCCTGGGCGAGATGCCCCAGATGATCCTCTTTCTTCTCACTTTTCACCACTAGATCGTCTATGTAGACCTCCATGGTTTTCCCGATCTGCTCTGCGAACATGCGGTTGATGAGCCTTTGATAGGTTGCCCCAGCATTCTTCAGCCCAAATGGCATGCGCTTCCAACTATACATGTCCTTTTCTGTTAAGAAAGAAGTGTGAATTTGATCGTCCTCGTGCTTGGCTATCTGGTGATAATCGGTGAAAGCGTCCATGAAGGACATTGCCTCGTTCCCCGCGGTGCTATCGATCAGGTGATCGATATGCGGCATGGGGAAGTGGTCCTTGGGGCACGCCGCATTCAGGTCTGTGAAGTCGATACACAATCTCCATGAATTATTTTCCTTCTTTACCAATACCGCGTTCACAACCCACTGTGGCTTTTCGGCTTGCACGATGAGTTTGTTGTCTAGGAGTTTCTTGACCTCATCAGCTAAAGCGGCATATTTATCTGGTCCAAACTTTCTTCTTTTTTGGGAGACTGGTCTCTTGCCTGGATCGATATTGAGCCTATGGCAGGCGACCTCGGGATCAATACCAACCATGTCCTCATGCGACCATGCGAAAACGTCAAGGTTTGCCTTGAGGAATTCGATCATCTGACCCCGCATCTCGCTTGACAAGGTCGTGCCGATGATAACTTCCATATCGGGTCAAGCCTTGCTAACATGGACCTTCTCTAATTCCTCGACGGGCGTAGCTCGCTGCCCCAAGGTCCGTCTGGGATCGTCTATTGGCTCATAACCCAGCCGGGGTTCAATGTCGGGCAATTCAGGCAGAATCGCGGCCCGGTCAGCTTCTTCCGTGACCTCAGTGACTTTCATCTTCTTGCAAGATCTGTTTCTGGGTAATGAGGTTTGATCGCTCGGTGGGCCCTGCGAGGTTGCCAATACTGTCTCCGTGTCACAGGTTATGTGAGAGGCACCCAGACCCGTATCGACCTTCAACATACATCCCCTGGACATCGCTTGGTTGCCTTTCACGGTTCCCACGGCTCCACCCGGGGTTGGGGAACTTTATGCAGTAATAGTGTGACGATGTGGCCGCTCCAAATTCGTGTTCGAAAGGTCTTCCCAGGAAACCTTTATAGGTCGAGGGAAGATCGATTATAATAAAGTCGAGCTGGTGAGTAACCTTTATCTCGGGATCCCTATCCAAAATCAGCTCGATTGCCAGGCGGATGATCCCGTAGGGCTTGAGCATGGAATTTCTGAATCCTTGATAGTGAGCTCGCATGGATCGACATAGTCACCGAAGTTCTTGATTTGATCTAGGGCACTCTTAAATAGGATATTGCAAAAGGATCCATTGTTTATCAGCAGACGGTGGACCGTAACCACCATGATTTTGGTCAAGATAACAATTGGATCGTTGTTAGGATACTGCACGTCGTGTTTATCCTCATATGAGAAAGCGAGTGAATTAGATGCCCCGGTCGTATGGTCGACGGGGCAGCGTATCTGATGGATGTTGCCCATGGCGCACAGCTCGGCCTTCCATCTTCGACGAGATAGGTTTAGGGAGGGGAGGATCCCGCCGATCATATCTCCCATTGGTGCGATCATCTGGACAGCTCTTCCCGCTGCATTGTTCGGAAAAGTAGGGACTTGCCGTTGACCGTTAGCCGCGGGCTGTGCCTGAGGTGGGGCTTGTTGTTGGTTGTTTCCTTGCTGTTTTTTGACGAACTCGTCCAACTTGCCTTCTTCGTACAACTTCCACAATTATCTCAAGAGGTCGCGGCACTCGCTCGTGTTGTGGCTGATGCTCTCGTGATAATGACAATATTTGTTTGGATTCATCTTCCCATCCGTCTTCGCGATCTTCCTGGGCTCTTGTCCTTGATTTGGTTGAAAACTTCGTTGGGGGTGGTACTTAGGACCTCCGTCAACTTGACTTTGATTTCACCGTCGAAGGGTTTGAAGTTGCTCGCAAACTTGCGCTAGTTTCCACCTTTCTTATGCGAGCTCGGGGGCATCGACTCGGATTTTTTCACCTCGTCCTCAGTGACTCGCTCCCCAAGTTGCATGGCCAACATTTCGGCCTTGCTGATGTGATTACCCACTTTCCATCGAAACTCGGCGTATGAGCTTGGATACTCCTTGTACATCAACTTCCACAACTTGGTGTTCAAACGCAGACCCCGGACTTCCCCCATGACTTTGGCCTCGTCACCCATGGGCTCGCCCTCTAGGAGAAAGTTATCGACCTGTTCGATGTAATCACGATCCGACTATGTGGGACCCTACTGGACATTGGCAAAGATTTGCTTAGCTGATGGTCGTGGTGCCATTGTGGCGAAGTGGTTGAGGAAGAGGCTAGCTAGTTGGTGAAAGGACTCGATGGAGTTCGGAGGGAGGGCCTTGAACCAACGGTAGGCCTGATCACCTAAAGTGAGTGGGAAGAGCCGACATTGTGTTGCCTCTGTGGCCCCCATAGAGGTCATATGGTCGGTGAACTTCCCGAGGTGAGTGGCCGGATCCGAGTTTCTGTTATACTGATTAATGGAGGTCGAGGTGATCTTGAGCTGAGCCGGCGCGTAGATAATAGCCGGGACCAAGGGCGAGATTGGGACCAGGACCGAGGTAGCCGGCCTGACCTTTTGATTCACTCTGTCCTGTAACTTCTTGAGGGTCTTTTTTAATAGTTTAGAGTTGATCGTTCTCGGGGTTATGAGGTCGGTTTGGTACCGGCTTGCCCAATCGATCATGCACAAACACTCTCGGTCCCCTGCTCCCCCGATCTCGGGCCTCGTCCCCAACCTCAAAAGAGTTTTCCAAATTTCGCCTAACCGTGAACGAGTCGGTTTTGGCTATCGCGCGGCGAGCTCGGGGCCTGAGTGGGGCATCGCTCCCCAATCTTTCGAAGACGGATTCGACCTGTTGTGACTGCTGGGAACTCCCCCTTCTCGGAGAGGGGGTTTCCTCCCGATGATCGCGGCGAACCCCCGACCTTTGGGAGCCAGGCGCGGTAAGGCTAGTTTTGGCCGGTCTGTTTCGAGGCCTCGCGCCCTCGTTCATTTTCCTCTTCCCCCGGGAACCGAAGTTCCCATGGGATTCCGCACGACGATGCGGTCCCCTGCGCTCTCCCGCCAGGTTGCGTTGACGGCATTTGAGGATTTGGATGGCCTTCCTGAGGTCTTCGGGGGTTCGGATATCAGCCAAGTTCTTGAGGGGACCCTCGATGCTAGACGTGGCCTCCCCCCGATGGCTGGAGGCCTGTGCCCCAGCAGAAGCCATACCGGGTTAGGGGATCCCTTTCCGGTGGCAAAGGGAAAATCCGGTAAGGTGACTCAAAAGTGAATCTAGGAACTCACTAGTGACGCACCCTTCTTCTAGCCTAATTGTTGATACCAAAAATATGAACAATTATTAAATATTCTATGTGGCTTGCTTTGGCATCAAACTAATTAATGACTTGGGGGATGGTTGATTAATGAGGGACAAAGAGAATGTTCTTCATTAATTGTGGATGATTGACTTTAAATGCATGAAGGAATGAAACATTAAATTTGCAAGAGGGGATTGGGCCAAGGGCCTCTTTTTTAGCTTCTTAGAGCCTTGTAATAAATGAAGAATGTGGAAACCCTTAATGAGTTCTTCTTACAAGTATTTATACTTGTTACAATATGGTAATAGGCCCCTAAATCTTATTAATTAGGCCATTAATGCCACATTAACCAATATCCTGGGTTAGAAACGACCTAGATACAGTCCCAATTAATGCTCCTGATTTCTGTTTGCCAGATCGAGGTCGTTGGCACTGTATAATTGGTCGCTGGCGCAGTCCTCGAGATTGCCCATCGTGCCTTTTCCCGATCGGTGGTTCTGTTCTGGTAACTCGAGAGACCTTTAGGACACAGGCTTCCCTTTGAGGAAAGTTGCCCCTATATTGCAGCCGCCGGAAGGCGCAGATAGGCTGGCACGGCGCTTGGGGTTCTGTGCCACCCGCGAATCCTGGAAATTAAGGCTTCTTGCGAGCTCTTTCATCGGGAGGTCGGGGTCATCTTCCCTCCTCGTCCTTAGAGCCAGCCTGAGGTCGTTTCCGGGTATTTCAGGCCGCCTATCCTGCTATCTGGCCATCGAGCTCGACTCATGTTCCGGGCTCGGTTCGAGCTCGCCCAAACCCGGGAGACGGGTAGCGATCCCGAGCTCGGGGACCTCATCAACCTTAAGTACGCGGCTAAACTCATATATTGTGGGAGCTCGTTTATCCCTTAATTCTCCGCACACAACAGAAAGTTTAATATCTAACCCAGTCACCTTCATGACTCGTCTGTTTCTAATCGTGTAAGTAGGATTTGAAATAAAGTAAAAGATGTATTTTAATTTTGTATATGTTTAGGAGTATGAATTTTGTAAGATTTAATAGGCTGGAAATTTAAAAAGTATATAATAAATTATTGATTGTGTATTGAAAATTGTGTGGAAAGTATGAGAGAATATGTAAAGTAGAAAATGAGGAAAGAGAGTGTTAAATTATGTAGATAATAATGATTAAAAAGTGTATGGTAGATTATTGATGGTGTATTAGAAATTGTGTTTAAAAAAAATAAGATGAGTGTATTATAAGTAGAATTTTAGAGGATTAAAATTCTAGTACCAAAATTCTGTTAAGAAACAAATATTAAAATTTGAAATCCCAAAAGCCGCGTGAAAAAAATAGAAACAAACTGTTGTAAATTGTTTGTATTTCAAAATGATTTATATTTGGAAGTTTATAAAATATTTTATTAGATTTAAAGTTATCTTATTTTATTATATTACCAAGTCAAATAAATATAATCTTCATCTTTCAATTCACGAGTGATTCTCTCAACCAAAATTCTTATTCAAGTTTTCTTATTCATTTTCTCTGTTTACTTGGTCATAAGTCTTGACTAACTAAACTGACGTTCCTATTTTTGTGCATGGAATTAGTCCACTTCTTATCTCTTCTTATCTACTAAGCCAACGTTTGCCTATATATATAGTATTATATAATGTTCATTGAGAATAGATGAGATAATTACGCTGCATAAATCTTTTCTTTTTTCTATTCTCTTTTGGTTGAGTTTATTATTTGGTTGCTCCTGATCCTAAGTTTATCCTAAAATGCTTGTTGAATCATGAGGGATTGCTAAGTGTAAATCCTTAAAAACAGTGCATTTCAAGCACGCCTCAAGTGGTTTTCTTTTGATTTTGTTTTTATCTTTTCCTTGTTTTATTTTGATCGTTGGATTCTCTAATATTTTCAACAATCTTAAGGATTTACAATCACCAAAATTCAATTTTGTTCTACCGATTTTATCCTACGATTCTTCTTTCTATCGCATCCACAGAGAATCTATTGATTCTGTTCCCTTCGCAGCGTAATGTATCGGAACTTTTAAGCGTAATATTCCCTTCATTGCATGAAGATTGAAATAAATGAATTTTCTACAGAGTCATGTGCTCTGCTCACACATTGCAAGCAAATTAAATCAGCCGTATGAGTGCCGTATATAACTCAAATATACTGCTTTTTAGATAATTATAATGGATTCTTTGAAGGGCATTATTTCTGAATATGGGATTCCGTGGAGAACGCGCTTTAGGAAAAGTTAAAGTTTCTTCAATGGAATTCGAACACTGCATTCTATGGATCAAGCGGGTCTTGATACAATTAGATGATCCCTTGATGCTAAAGGGAGGCCTGGGTCGTAATCAGATGGTTCGAAATCTCAAAATTCAGGACACGGTTATAAGCAAGTATGAGTGCAGAGAAAAAATTGTTATGGTTATAAACCCTAAATTCTAATTCTTTGATGTGTGTTTTGATAATTTTGGAGATATTACTATAACTTGGAAATTTTGGTGAATATTTGTTTTTAATTATTATCTGATATTGAGGAATGACTATGATTGGTGTGACGATAATGATGCAAGATAATTTTCTGGGATTTTCTTATGTTATACTTTTAGATTTTATTTGATCCACTGTATGCAAAGAATCATGGTTCACAGTTTAATTTTTCAATCTTGTTATTCAATGTCCTGGATACGCTCAAACAAATTAATTTTGATGTCCTTGATACGCCTGCAATTTTTGAAATGCATGGATTAAATTCAAAATGATTTCATAACTTATCATCTTTTTTGAAATGGTCCCAAAAAAGTGTGAGTAACAAAACTGGTTCCAAATTTTTTCGAATTGTACAATTTTGACCCCAAAATTAACCGGCAATGGGAAACGACACGAAAAGATGCCAATTCGTGTCACGCGCAAAACACGTGCGTCTTCTCTCCGGCGGGTCCTACTGACTGTATTAATAATATTAATTTTCATTTATTTTTAAATACACATCAGTCCCCCCCACTTCAATAACAAGAAATTCTTCAACGTTAATGTAATAATGCAATTTCTCTCTACAACATAACTATATAATCGAAACGAACAATTAAAGATATAAAATGGAAAGAAATTGAATTATATTTTCCCATAAAAAATTTGGAGGCCAAAAGAGGATTGAAAAATTCCTCCATCAACAACCGAATGATCACCTCCGATCAAAGAGAATTTCTTGTTATTGTGTGATTTCTACCAATAATTATCTAAGAATTCATTCGTCAAATACAAATAACAAAATCGGAAAAGGCTCAAGCAAATACTCGATCCAATCAAACAATTAGAAAAAGAAGAATTCGACGGTGCCGAAGGCGGCAAAGATATTCAACGAGGAGGCGCCGGAGGCGGGTGTGTCAGCAACCGTGTCGCTTGCGGTGGGTGTTGATACCAAAAATATGAGCAAGGGTTAAGATATTTATGTGGCTAGGTTTGACATCAAACAAGTTAATGATTTGGGGGGATTATGAATTAATGAGGAACAAAGAGAATGTCCTCCATTAATTGTGGATGATTGGTTTTAAATGCATGAGGGGGTGAAACATTAAATTTGCAAGAGGAGTTGGGCCAATGGCCTCTTTTTAGCTTCTTAGAGCCTTGTAATAAATGGAGAATGTGGAACCCTTAAATGAGTTCTTACCACAAGTATTTATACTTGTTACAATATGAGAGTAGATCTCTAGATCTTAATCTCTAGACTATTAATGCATCTTTATTCAAAACCCTGGATCAGAGCCGACTCAAATGTAGCCCTAATTAATGCTCTTTGTCTTTGTTCGCCAGACCGAGGTCGCCGGCGCTGTCTCCGAGGTCGCCGACGCCCTCGAGGTGGCCCGCCACGCTCTTTCCCGGTCGGTGACTCTGTTCCTGTAACTTGAGAGTCCTTCAGGGCACAGGTTCCCTTTTGAGGAAAGTCACCCCATACTGAAGCCACCGGGGAACACAGATAGGCTGGCGCGTCGCTTGGGGCTCTGTGTCACCTATGGACCCAGAAACCGAGGCCTCTTGCGAGCTCTTTCATTGAGAGGTCGGGATTACCTTCTTCAGGTCGCTCAAGTTGCTTGTCCCTCTCAAGCCACCGAGCTTGCTTTATTGCCTAGGCTCGACTTGAGCCCGCTCAGAACTAGGAGGTTGAACTCTTTAACTGCGGGGTCTCGCTCACCCCTAAATATCTCACATACAACAATTGCCCCCCAGGTCGCACGCCGAGCTTCCAGCTCGGGAGGGGGCCTGGTAGTTGACAACTGCATCCAATTCTGGTCAGGTCGCGATGTTTTCCCTGAATTCGATGAGTCATTTTGTATTTCGAGGGCGGCCAGCTATGACGTGCGTAGGTTGCTTTTGCAAGTGCAATGATGGCGCGTGTCCTTCACGCGCGACTTTAAAAGTCACGATGCGCGGATGTCCTCGATCCGCGAGCTCTACGCGCCCTAATTGGCTTCTATTTAAGTGAGGATCCACCTTCATTTTCCACTTTTGCATCTTTGCTCTCCCTCTCTCTTCTGCCAGAATCTTTGTTGTTACGTCGTTCTCCGTCGCCGGAGTTTCGACAGGCCGAGAGTTTCAAGTAATAAAGCCTTCCCTTCCTTGATTTTCCTATGGATCCCGTATCGAGTTTCTCGGCTTCGCAAGCTCCCACCGGAGACACCACCGCCCTTCCGCCACTGGCAGGGCCGCGGGCGCGGCAATCGGAAGGCCTACCCAGCGGGAATTTCCCGGTATTTGATGTGTCCTCCGGTTCCGCCACTCGCGATGACCTGGGCGGCGATGATTCCGACTCCGACTCCTTCTATTCTGACATCCTTCGAGAGGATGACGCCGTGGATGGAGACGATGAAGATTGGAGGGGCGATGCCCCTCCCGGTTCGATGGCGGTTCATGGAGCTCGGGTTGCTCCCCGTCAGACAGGGACCTCCTCCGGCGCCCCAATTGCCGAGATCCCCTATGCTCGGACTGAAGCTTGCCCCTCGGGGCTCAGCTTCAAGGAGTATGTTCACAATTTCCCCTATCAACGACCCGAGCAATGCCCTGCCGAAAGGAAAGGTAAGACGAAACCGGAAGAGATCCTATTCATGGCCGGCGAACTCCCCAGCTCGATCGAGGAGGCCGAGCTGGATCTTTTCCGAGAGTGGTATGAGGCCCCGCAGGACGTACATTTTTGGGTCCCAACCCTTGATGAAAGGGCCGACCAACCCCCGGCTGGATGTGTGCGCTTTCCTCTACACCTGAGGATCAGCGAGCTCCTGAACCGATGGGACATTGCTCTGACTCAAATCACGCCGAACGGGTGGAGCACGCTAGTGGCTATTGACCGTGTTCGGATCTATCTAGCCCGGTCACCTTCCGGAGGTCGACGAGATCCTTTCGTTGATGAACATCGTGGGGGCCCAAGCGGAAGGGGACGGTTGGTACTACGTGCGGGCTCGCCCTCACAATAAGATAGTGGAGGACGTTCCGAATAAGGTGGATGGGTGGAAGTCGCGATACTGGTGGGTCTCCGGAGATTGGCGAAGCCCGGTGGAGAGGTTCGGCTGAGGTGGTCGAATTAATATTAGGACCGAGTTCGGATTCGCCCAAAGTAAGTCCCACTATTTCTCTTGGTTTTCTAGGTCACTGATTTGACTTCGTTTTCCTTTTGCAGCTAAAACGCCGGAGGATCCTCTTTTCTCGAATTTCCTAGCTCGCACCATCGTGGTCTGTCGGAAAAGTATCCTCGACAGGTCGCTGAGGGTCCTGGGAACAAACGAAGCTCGGCAGAGCTCGAGCATATTGGTCGGTCCTAACCATCTGTTGGTTCAGAATCCTCGAGGTAGTTCCTCTTTTGACAGTTTTTGCGAATTTGTTGCGCGAGCTGACCTTCTAATTTTGTTTGCAGTGGCACCTCGCTTCAATCTCGCAATCGTCCCTACCTCGGAAGAAATAGAAATCATGTCGGCCTCCAACCCCGCTGCTATGAAGAAAGAGAGGATCAGGCAGCTCGCCAAAGCAAAGGCAAAACAAAAAGAGGAGAGAGCGGCCCAGGAACTCGCCAAAGCATCTGCCGTTGAGGGGGGCTCGGGCTCCCAGCAGTCCAGGGGACTCGAGGTCGCAGTCACCCAGGTCGCCGACCAACCCACTGCTCAGCCCGCGATCGGCCCTCCCTCAGACAAGGGCAAGAAAGTGGCGAGCACATCCAAGCGCCGCGACCGCCTGTCCGCCGAGGACTCCTCCAAAAGGAGACGGCGGGGGGACGAACCCAGGGGGTCACCCCGAGGTGCTCGCTCTTCTCGTCCCGCGAGCTCCCGGCCAGGCCGTATCTCTGATGAGGAGCGGTCGAAAGACTACCGGACCTACTTGGGATGGGGCGACTCCTCCGTGTAAGTGCATCTCATTTTTTTGTGCAATTATTCATCCTCCGATCAGTTATCCCTATATTTTAATACTGGTGAATTCTCAGGGACACTGCCGACCTTCCGCACTTCGTGGCGAGCTACCTCCGCTCTCGCCACCTCGATTCCCTGCAGGGTCTCTCAGACTACCTGCGCCAGGCCTGTGAGCTACCCGCCAGGTCATGGACGCTCGGCATGGAGAATGTGGTCGAGGAGGCCGGGCCCGTTGGCATCATCCGGATGGCCATGGTGTACGCGGGCCGGCTGGCGGCGACGATGATGAAGGCCTCGGAGGACTTCACCACCTCCGATGAGCGGGTCCGACGGGCCTTCGAGGAAAAGCAGCAGGCAGATAAAGCCCGGAAGGAGGCCGTTGACGCCAAGAACACTGCCCTTGGGGTGGTCGAGGGTCTCAAGATCCAGTTGGATGGCTTGGAAGTGCGAATCCGAGATCTGGAGACCTCGATGGTGGGGATGGATGCCGAACTGAAGGCCAGCCGATCGGAGGTCAATTTCCTGAAGGCCGAGCTGGACGTGTACGAGGGCGTTCTCCAGGAGAAGAACGAGCAGCTCCGGGTTCAAGGGGCCGAGCTTCCCCGAGGGTTTGGCCCTTAAGAATGCCATGGTCGCCGAGCTCTCGGAGTTCTTCGACCACAACCCGGCCAAGCCTGGAGACTCCTTTCCCATCGCCGATCTAGGGCCTAATGGGATCAATTTAAGCCGCTTCGAGGACATCGAAGACCTTGACCTGTTTGATCCGGCCGCGATCCTGTCCAGTTCGGCCGACGACCAGGGGGGACCTAGCGGCCCGGTGGTAGAGGATCTTCCGGGGGAGGAGGGCAGAGTGGAAGGGTCGAACCCCGAGGTGGAGCCCCTGCTGGAGGATGGCGATCAGCGAAGAAGCCAGCCCAAGGTCGAAGTTAGTTTGCCTCATGGGTTTTGAAAATGTATCTTTTTCCTTTTCTTTTCTTTTGAATCATTTCGCCTTAGGGGCTTTCCTTTGTATCTCTTTTTGCTTTTATTGGAATGAATTTTACTCTTAAGGTCGCTTCCAATTGCTTACAACTTGTGATTCTGTCTGAGTTATTCGTCTCGCTCTGAAATGTCGTCTTATTTGGTTGCGACTTCGCGATCTTAATAACCGACTTGAGATTTAATGAATTTGTCTAAGTTATTTATCTCGCTTTAGAATGTCGTCTTATTTGGTTGCGACTTCGCGATCTTAATAACCGACTTGAGATTTGATGAATTTGTCTAAGTTATTTATCTCGCTTTAGAATGTCATCGTATTTGGTTGCGACTTCGCGATCTTAATAACCGACTTGAGATTTAATGAATTTGTCTAAGTTATTTATCTCGCTTTACGATGTCGTCTTATTCGGTTGCGACTTTGCGATCTTAATAACCAACTCGAGATTTGATGAATTTGTCTAAGTTATTTATCTCGCTTTACGATGTCATCTTATTTGGTTGTGACTTCGTGATCTTAATAACCGACTTTGAAAAAGTTCGCGACATATCTCGCATAATGGGGATCTCGATCTTATAGACATGCCCCCTATTTTTCTAGCTGATTTTCTCAAAACAAAATTGGAAAAAAGGAAATAGATGGGAAAATTAGAACTTTGTATTCATGTACGGTGAAAGCACTACATTTATAACCGAAGTAAGTTCATATTAATAATATTGAATGAGTTGGTCAGGAGCTCTTACTGATAATACTTCTTTAAGAAGGTCGCGTTCCATGGGTACTGAGCTGGAGTACCGTTAATATCTTCTAGCTCGTATGCCCCGTTGGGTAGAATCTTGGTGACTCGGAATGGTCCCTCCCACGTTGGGCCAAAAGGACCATTGTTCACTCCCTGCACTCTTTTGAGGACGAGGTCGCCTTTGCGAAACTGATGGACCCGGACTTTGGAGTTGTAGTATTTCTCTGATCTTTGCTTATAAATTCCATTGCGAATGTTCGAGTTGATCCGCTTTTCTTCGAGTAAGTCGAGATTTACTTCCTGAGCTCGGTCATTTTCTTCACCGATGGCCTGCAAAGTTCGGTATGTCGGGAATTGGATCTCAGCCGGTATGACTGCCTCTGAACCGAAAGTGAGCGAGAAAGGTGTCTCACCTGTCGAACTCCTGCAAGTAGTTTGATATGCCCAAAGTATCTCGGGGAGTTTGCTTGCCCAGGTGCCCTTGGCACCTTCGATCCTTGTCTTTAGGGTGCGCTTAATTATCTTGTTGACGGCCTCGACTTGGCCATTTGACTGTGGATAGTACGGGGTCGAGAATAGCTTTGTGATTTCCCATTTCTCGAAGAAGGTCCTTATCTCCTATCCGTCGAACTGTGACCCGTTGTCCGACACGATCGCCATTGGGAGCCCGAACCTGCAGATAATATTCTTTCATATGAATCTTATTATGGCAGATTGATCGGTACTTCCCAGGGCCTCTGCTTCTGCCCATTTGGTGAAATAGTCCACCACGACGACGGTGAACTTGACTGACCCCGGTGCCATTGGTAGAGGGCCGATAAGGTTGATTCCCAATTTAGCAAAAGGCCAAGAACTATAGATCTGGGTTAGTTCCTCCGGGGTGATCTTGATCTTTGGGGCGAAAACCTGACATCACTTACAAGCCTTGGCGTATTCGAGGCGCCCCGTTTCAGGGTTAGCCAGAAATATCTTTGTCGCTGAATCTTGTGTGCGAGGGTGTGGCCTCCCCCATGGCTGCCACATACCCCCTCGTGGACTTCTTTCATGATCCCCCTGCCGACTTCCGAGGTGACACATTTTAATAAAGGGAGCGCGAAACCTCGTTTATATAGCTTGTTGTCGATGATGGTATACCGGCCCGCCCTCACTTGGAGTCGCTGGGCTTCGACTTTGTTTTCTGGGAGCTCGCCGTCTTGGATGTACTTCATGATTAGAGTTATCCAATCGTTGTCCCCTGGGTCGACCTATGCAATGATGGGCTGGCTGCCTGATGGGGTGGTGATCCGGATGATCGTGATATCGAACATATCGGCGCCTCCCTCGGAGGTCGCTAGGCGAGCTAGAGCGTCTGCTTGAGTGTTTTCCTTCCTTGGGATCTGGGCGATGTTGACCTGCTAGAACCTCGAGATCAACTCTCGAGCGATTTGGCGATATACAACCATCTGCTCGCTTCTTGCCTCGTATTCACCCATCATCTGGAAAACGACCAATTGTGAGCCGCAGAAAACGTTTAGCCGCCGAACTCCTACCGCCATCGCCATTTATAGCCCGTTGATCAGAGCTTCATACTCGGCTTCGTTGTTTGTGGCTCAAAAATCGAACTGTATTGCCGTGGTGAACGATCTCCCTTCAGGGCTGATTAGTACGACTCCGGCCCCAGCTCGCTCGCAGGTCGATGAACCGTCGACATACAGTTCCCATGGTTGTCTTACTGTTTGATCTGCTCGGTTGGGAACGTCAGCTCTACGAGGAAATTAGCCAGGGCTTGGCCTTTATTGCTGTCCGAGGTGTATAAGTTACTCCGAACTGACCGATCTCCACCGACCACTTGAGGCATCTTCCTGCTATATCGGGTCGGTGGAGGATTCGTCACAGCGGTAGCGAAGTCAGGACCTCGACGTGGTGATCGAAGAAATAAGGGCGGAGCTTCCTGACGCTCATGACGAGAGCATAAGCCAGTTTTTCTAAAGGAGGGTACCTTAGCTCGGCGTCATTTAGGGTCTGACTCACGAAATAGATCGGCCAGTGATCTTTCCCCTCAGCTCGGACCAATACGGAACTTAGAGCGGTCTCTGAGGCCGCCAGATATAGGTACAGCGTTTCCCCCGGGATTGGCTTAGCCAGGATTTGGGTGTCTGACAGGTATTTCTTAATATTCTCGAACGTGAGCTGGCTCTGGGCGGTCCACTTGAACTTTCCTTTTCTGATTGTATCGAAGAAAGGTTTGCACTTGTCTCCCATGAGCGAGATAAATCGATTCAGCGCGGCTAGGCACCCTGTTAACCTTTGTACCTCCTTAATGCTCCGTGGCGCACTCATATCTTGAATCGCCTTGATTTTGCTCAGGTTTGCTTCAATCCCGCGTCTGCTTACCATATGCCCCAGGAACTTTCCCGATTCCACACCGAAGTTGCATTTCTTGGGGTTCAACTTCATCTTGTACTGTCTTAGAATGTCAAATGCTTGAGCGAGGTGCCCCAGGTGGTCTTCTTTCCTCTCGCTCTTCACCACCAGGTCGTCTATATAAACCTCCATGGTTTTCCCAATCTGCTCCGCGAACATGCAATTTACGAGCCTGTGGTAGGTTGCCCCGGCATTCTTCAGCCCAAATAGCATACGCTTCCAGCAGTATACGTCCTTCTCGGTTAAGAAAGATGTGTGATTTTGATCGTCCTCGTGCATGGCTATCTGGTGATACCCGTCGAACGCGTCTATAAAGGACATCGCCTCGTGCCCCGCGGTGCCATCGATCAAATGGTCAGCGGTATGGGGAGTGATCCTTGGGACACACCGCATTCAGATCAGTGAAGTCGATGCACAATCTCCATGAATTATTAGCCTTCTTCACTAAAACCGCTTTTGCTACCCATTGCGGCTTGTCGGCCTGCACGATGAGCTTGTTGTCTAGGAGTTTCTTGACCTCGTCGGCCAAAGCGGCATATTTCTCTGGTCCGAACTTCCTTCTTTTCTGGGAGATGGGTTTCCTGCTAGGGTCGATATTGAGCCTATGGCATGCGACATCGGGATCGATACCGATCATGTCCTCATGCGACCATGCGAAGACATCCAGGTTTGCTTTGAGGAATTCGATCATCTGACCCCACATCTTGCTTGGCATAATCGTGCCGATGATTATTTCCATATCAGGCCGTGATCCGCTGATCGGGACCCTCTCTAATTCCTTGACAGGCGTAGCTCGCTGCCCCTGGGCTCGTCTGGGGTTGTCGATTGGCACATAACCCAGCCTGGGCTCTATATCCAGCAACACGTGAAGATCCGTGGCTTGATTTGCTCCTTCCACGCCGTCTGCGACCTTTATCTTTTTGCTAGACTTGCTCTCGTGTATCGAGGTTTGGTCGCATGGTCAGTCCCGCGAGGTTGTCATTACCGTCTCCATGTCGCATGTTATGTGGGTGGTACCTGGATTTGGATCGTCCTACAACATGCATCCTCGGGGACATCGCTTGATTCCCCTTTATCGTTCCCACGACCCCTCTCGGATTGGGGAACTTTACACAGTAATAGTTCGATGACGAGGCCGCTCCAAACTCATGTTCGAAAGGCCTCCCCAGGAAACCATTGTATGTCGAGGGCTGGTCGATTATAATGAAATCGAGTTGGTGAGTTGCCTTTGTCTCAGGATCCTTATCCGAGACCAGCTCGACAGCCAGGCGGATGATCCCGTAGGGCATGACCGTGGAATTCCCGAACCCCTTAATAACAATCTCGCATGGTTTGATGTAGTCACCAAAGCTCCCAATCTGATCCAAGGCGCTTTTGAATAGTATATTGCAAAAAGACCCGTTGTCTATCAAGAGGCGATGGACCATTACCCCCATAATTTTGGTTGAAATCACGATCGGATCGTTGTTAGGATACTGCACTCCCTGTTTATCCTCGTCCGAGAAAGCGAGTGAGTTAGATGCCCCGGCGGTATGGTTGATCGGGCAGCATATTTGATGGACATTGCCCATGGCGCGCAATTCAGCCTTCCTTCGTCGGCGAGAGAGATTCAGGGATGGAAGGATCCCGCCGATAACGCCCCCCATCGGCGCGATCATTTGGACGGCTCTCCCCTCGACATTGTTCGGAAAAGGAGGGACCTGCCGATTGCCATTTGCCGCGGGCTTCGCCGGAGCTGGAGCTTGCTGCTGGTTGTTTCCTTGTCATTTTTTGACGAACTCATCCAGCTTGCCCTCCTCGTACAGCTTCCATAATTGCCTCAAGTGGTCACGGCATTCACTCGTGTTGTGTCCGATGCTCTTGTGGTAATGACAGAATTTGTTCGGATTCATCTTCCCGTCCTTCTTAACGATTTTCCTGGGTTCCTCCAGCAGCTTCTTGTCCTTGATCTGGTTGAAAACCTCGTTGGGGGTGGTGCTCAGAACCTCCGACAATCTGACCTCAATTTCGCCCCCGAAGGGTTTGAAGTTGTTCGCAGTCTTGATCTGGTTTCCAACCTTTCTATGAGAGCTCGATGATTTCACCTCGGGTTTTTTTGCCTCATTTTTGGTGACTCATTCCCCGAGTCGCATGGCCAGAATCTCGGCCTTGCTGATGTGGTTACCCGCCTTCCACCGGAACTCGGCGTACGAGCTCGGATATTCCTTGTACATCAACTTCCACAACTTTGTGTTCAGGCGTAGACCTCGGACTGCCCCCATGACTTTGGCCTCATCCCCCATGGGCTCGTCCTCTAGTAAGAGATTGTCGACCCGTTCGATATAATCGCGATCTGACTCGGTGGGGCCTTGTTGGACATTAGCAAAGATCTGCTTGGCCGATGGTCTCGGCGCCATTGTGGCAAAATGGTTGAGGAAGAGGGTGGCCAGTTGGTGAAATGACTCGATGGAGTTCAGGGGGAGAGCCTTGAACCATCAGTATGCTTGGTCACCTAAAGTGAGCGGGAAAAGGCGGCATCGTGTTGCCTCTGTGGCTCCCATCGAGGTCATGTGATCGGAGAACTTTCCGAGGTGGGTGGCCGGATCCGAGCTCCCGTTGTATTGGCTAATGGAAGTCGCGGTGATCTTCAGTTGTGCGGGTTCGTAAATAATAGCCGGGACTAAGGGCGAAACCGAGACCAGGGCCGAGGTAGCTGGCCCAACCTTCTGATTCATCTGGTCTTGCAACTCCTTGAGGGTCTTTTTGATGGCTTCGAGCTGATCATCCACGGGGTTTTGAGGTTGGTTTGGTACTGGCGTGCCCAATCGATCATGCACAGACACTCTCGGCCCCTTGCTACCCCAATCTCGGGCCTCGTCCCCGACCTCAAAAGAGTTTTCCAAATTTCGCCTAACCATGAACGAGTCGGTTCTGGCTATCACGCGGCGAGCTCGGGGCCTGCTTGGGGCATCGCTCCCCAATCTATCAAAGACAGATTCAACCTGATGTGACTGCTGGGAACTCCCCCTTCTCGGAGAGGGGGTCTCCTCCCGATGATCGCGGCGAATCCCCGACCTTTGGGAGCCAGGCGCGGTAAGGCTAGTTTTGGCCGGTCTGTTTCGAGGCCTCACGCCCTCGTCCATTTTCCTCTTCGCCCGGGAACCAGAGTTCCCATGGGATTCCGCACGATGATGCGGTCTGTTGCGCTCTCCCGCTAGGTTGCGTTGACGGCGTTTGAGGATTCTGACGGCTTCCCGGAGGTCTTCGGGAGTTCGGATATCCGCCAGGTTCTTGAGGGGACCTTCGGTGCTAGATGTGGCCTCCCTTTGATGGCAAGATGCCTGTGCCCCGACAGAAGCCATACCGGGTTCGGAGATTCCCTTCCCATCGGTGAAGGGATAACCGGTGGGGCATTTCAAAAATGAATCTGGGAATTCACTAGTGAAAGACCCTTCTTCTAGCGCCAATTGTTGATACCAAAAATATGAGCAAGGGTTAAGATATTTATGTGGCTAGGTTTGGCACCAAACAAGTTAATGATTTGGGGGGGGATTATGAATTAATGAGGAACAAAGAGAATGTCCTCCATTAATTGTGGATGATTGGTTTTAAATGCATGAGGGGGTGAAACATTAAATTTGCAAGAGGAGTTGGGCCAATGGCCTCTTTTTAGCTTCTTAGAGCCTTGTAATAAATGGAGAATGTGGAACCCTTAAATGAGTTCTTACCACAAGTATTTATACTTGTTACAATATGAGAGTAGATCTCTAGATCCTAATCTCTAGACTATTAATGCATCTTTAGTCAAAACCCTGGATCAGAGTCGGCTCAAATGTAGCCCTAATTAATGCTCTTTGTCTTTGTTCGCCAGACCGAGGTCGCCGACGCTGTCTCCGAGGTCGCTGATGCTGTCCTCGAGGTCGCCCGCCGTGCTCTTTCCCGATCGGTGACTCTGTTCCTGTAACTCGAGAGTCCTTCAGGGCACAGGTTCCCTTTTGAGGAAAGTCACCCCTATACTGAAGCCACCGGGGAACACAGATAGGCTGGCACGTCGCTTGGGGCTCTGTGTCACCTACGGACCCAGAAACCGAGGCCTCTTGCGAGCTCTTTCATTGAGAGGTCGGGATTACCTTCTTCAGGTCGCTCAAGTTGCTTGTCCCTCTCAAGCCACCGAGCTTGCTTTATTGCCCGGGCTCGACTTGAGCCCGCTCAGAATTGGGAGATATGTTACAACCCCGAGCTCGGGGGACCTCGCCCTTCCTAAATAGTAGGTTGAACTCTCTAACTGCGGGGTCTCACTCACCCCTATATATCTCGCATACAACAGTGGGTGCATCGGCAGGGGACTCCACCAGTACTACACTGTTGAGACATTTGAGGGGTTTAATTTGGGGAAGAACTTGATTTGAAGAATTTTTCTCCTGCTGAATGGTGAAACATGTTGAAGAAAAGCGATTTGGGGATTTTAATTTTTCTGAAGAGAAGGTTTCAATTTGGGGGTTTAATTAATTTAAAAAAAAAAACTAACGTGTATTTAAAAATAAATGAAAATTAATATTATTAATACAGTCAGCAGGACCCGCCGGAGAGAACCGGAGAGAAGGCGCACGTGCGTTGCGAGTGATACGAAACGATGTCGTTTTGTGTCGTTTCCCGTCGCCGGTTAATTTTGGGGTCAAAATTTTACAATTCGAAAAAATGTGGGACCAATTTTGTTACTCACACTTTTTTGGGACCGTTTCAAAAAAGGTGATAAGTTATGGGACTATTTTTTATTTAATCCCTGAAATGCATGTCCAACTTATTTTTAGCCATGATCATGCATTGTACAGTGTCTTTTATTCCTCAATTAGAGTAATTATCTTTACTTGGTTCCTACTGTTTTAATCATTGAATGAGAAAATTCTCGAAACTAAAATTTTATAGTGTGAAAATTCATAGTTATTTGTGTTGCTGCACGGCTAATGTAATTCGTGTGTGTTCAGAGTTTGGTGATTAAGGGTGTTATATGCATGTTTCTTTGTTGGACCTTTTGTATATGTGTTTGGAGGCAAAGATTATTGCATAAGTCATACAAAGTATAAGTTTATAATTTGGTATTAAGAACATGTGTTCAAGTAAATGTCAATCTTTTGTCTGCATACTATTGGTAAAAAGACAATACCATACCAATTAGGCCTAGTTATGTGTGAAAAAAGAAGAAGTTATCCAATAACTTAAAGAGTGGGTCTCATGTGCAACCAAGTGCACCGTGCACTCATAGTGCATTTTAGAAGCGTGCAACTATATAAAACAGAAACGTGCAACTATTCCAAACAGAAGCATGCAATTATGTTCCCATATTAACAATTGCACTTTTCTGTGTAAATAAGTCGCACTTTTCAGCATAACAAATGACACGCTTCTAAAATGCACTATGAGTGTACGGTACACCCGGTTGCATACTAGACCTAGCCTAACTTTAAATATTTGAAAGTGCAAGGATATTTTGCTAGACTTATATATATCTCTTGTGTTGAAAAGTGTGTTGGATATAATATCTTTGTTGAGACAGAGAATGATGAGTTCTTTGTACTTATATTCCTTTGAAACGTGAGTTAATTTCTCATATACTTGTTGATAATGGAGTTTATATTTTTTATAAGTGAAAAGAACTTTTACAAATGATTTTTAAACTTACCTTATCGAGAAGGATTCTCGAAAATTTTCAGATTATATTATTTCAAATGATTCAAATTTTCTTATAGATTATTTCAAAGGAAATAGAGTTTTTAAACAAAATCAAAATATGTTTTTAAATTATTCATTGCTTAGGTTGTAACCTATTGGTTATAATAGATTTTCAAAATTGTTTTGACACATTTTTACAGGTGTCTACAATTTTGTCCATTTGAGATTTAGTGCATTGTCTATTGGCTTCAAACTTTTTATTCATCAAATGGACATTTAAAGAATTTTTAAAAAGAGATTTAGATTATGAGATTTTTATAAGTGGCATGAGAGATGTAATCAAGTTTGTTGTCTAGTAATTTTACTTCTCTTGAAGTTGATAATTGTGTATGTCAAGGTGATCTTGTGGCTCAATTTGATCGTTTGCACAAATTATTGAGAATTGGAGGCAAAAAGTATAATTGTTAAACATATTATGGTGTCAGATCAGTTTTATGCTCTGAATTTATCTAGCTAGCTATATGCTTCACCAATGCTCAGTGATTTATACCTTATCTTTCTAGGTCTGATTCATAGTCCAAAAGACACCAGATTCGATGCATATAGTCCTGTGATACCTAGTTATTTTATTTTATTTCTTTTGAGACTTTATAAATGGTTTTGAAATAGGTGGGGATTGTTGTAAATTGTTTGTTTTTCAAAATGATTTATATTTGGAAGTTTATAAAATATTTTATTAGATTTAAAGTTATCATATTTTATTATATTACCAAGTCAAATAAATATAATCTTCATCTTTTAACTCACGAGTGATTCTTTCAACCAAAATTCTTATTCAAGTTTTCTTATTCATTTTCTCTGTTTACTTGGTCATAAGTCTTGACTAACAACTAAATTGACGTTCCCATTTTTGTGCATGGAATTATTCCACTTCTTATCTCTTCTCATCTTCTAAGCCAACGTTTGCCTATACATATAGTATTATATAATATTCATTGAGAATAGATGAGATAATGCGCTGCATATATTTTTTCTTTCTTCTATTCTCTTTTGACTGAGTTTATTATTTAGTTGCTCCTGATCCTTTTTTATTTGATCGGACAAAGTTAGTTGTTAGTACACCAAACACCTAAATACTCCACAAAATCGTCAATCCACCTTATAACTCCCATAACTCCAATTCGGGAATCGAACATGAGTCTCCCACTCAAATGAGGAGTCCAGTGACCAGGTGGGCTAAGCCACCCGGTTTATCTTAGAAGACTTGTTGAATTCTGAGGGATTGGTAAGTGTAAATCCTTAAGGAGGATGCATTTCAAGCACGCCTCAAGTGATTTTTTTTTTATCTTTGTTTTTATCTTTTCCTTGTTTTATTTTGATAGTTGGATTCTCTAATATTTCCAACACAAACACACCCTTAGACCAGCTATCTCACAATGGGGCATGGACTGTAATATCATTTTGGATGACAGTTTGATATTAACCATATGGTATCATAATTATAAATAGACGTAACACACCCTCTCTTGTTATACAGTTGCATGTGGTTTTTTTTGGTGGTTCATATTTAAGAAGGTGCCACTGTTCTTACTTACACAAACCGCCAAATATGTAGGTAGAAATAAAACCGTATTTATCATCCACATTAATGCGAATGTGTATAATTCCCTCTTTTCTAAGTCGTTTTGTATTATTATATCTGTTTCCAGAGAAGTTGCGTGGAAACTTCACCAACATTCAAATGAAAAAAACACTCGTGCGAATCTGAGTTCATAGTGAATTCGATTTTTTTAGTATTACTGTTATGTATAAAAAATATCATTATTATGCATAAAAGCTGATAATTTTACATACAATAGTGATAGAGTTTATTTATGAACTTGGTTGGTTTATAGGAGTGTTAGTTTCAAAGAATTGTATGCACATTGTTAATATATAAGAATACTGTATACATTGTGCTTATGTTAAATTCAAGTTCTAATATGCTCAAGGACTTATGGATTTTATTCAGGGTAGTCTAACTATTATAAATAATAATTCTAAAAACAAGATGAAATATAAAAAATATTAACAAATGAAATAAAAGAATTATATACTGCATTATAAATTTGTAACACGTCAAAATAATTTTTTTAATTAGAGTAAGACTCTTGTAAAATATTGCACAATAGTGGTATGTACAATATGTACACCACAATTAAGGCAAATTAAATAAAAAATCGCGGGTCATGTGGTGGGGCGGGCAGGCGTTGGGCAGGTCGCTTGAGTACTAATTACCTATTATATATTTATGCAAGGATATTT
Source organism: Stenogyne calaminthoides (assembly GCA_037126765.1). NCBI lineage: Eukaryota > Viridiplantae > Streptophyta > Magnoliopsida > Lamiales > Lamiaceae > Stenogyne > Stenogyne calaminthoides. The sequence goes on along the minus strand of JBBCBC010000009.1, from coordinate 13,618,853 downwards.
TTATTAAATTGTGTTGTAGTCTAATGGTTCTGGTTTATTGTTAGTGTATTTAGTTGCAAGTTCAATTCTTACTGAGCACATAATTTTTTAAAAAATATTTTGAGTTGTTTTTGTGTGTTACTACATGAACTATGAAGAAAAACGTGTTACCATTCAATTCTTACTGAGCACATAATTTTTTTTAAAAAAAAATCAAGTTGTTTTTGTGTTACTACATGAACAAAAACCAGTACAAGTGCCAAAAAAAATTCTCAGTCAATTTTTTTTTTCAAATTGTTTTTTTGTGTTACTACATGAACAAAACGTATTACCCTATGAAGAATAACGTGTTACCACTTGAACAAAACCAGTACAAGTGCGAAAAGAAATCTCCAGTCCAAAGTTAAAGATTTAAATAACAACTTGATGTGTTACTACATGAACAAAAGAGTGTTACCCTTTGAGAAAAAGAGTGTTACTACATGAACAAATATGTGTACAAGCGCGAAAAAAAAATCATCAGTCCAAAATTATAGATTTACAAAACAGCCTGCAGAAGAATCTGAATTTCAGCACACACTTTGTGTTGAGGGATCCAACACCACACACATATTATCTCTTCTTCTCGCAGAAGGAGAAGGAGAAGAAGAAGGAGAAGAAGGAGGAGGAGGAGGAGGAGGAGAGAAGAAGAAAGGAGAAGAAGAAGGAGAAGAAGGAGGAGGAGGAGAAGGAGGAGGAGGAGGAGGAGGAAGAAGGAAGAAGAAGAAGAAGAAGAAGAAGAAGAAGAAGAAGAGGGTTATGCATTACATACACATATCACTTATATGCATTACATACAAGTTTATGCCTTTTAATTACATCGTTCATAACATAACAATATAAAAAATAAGTAGTAACAATTTAAAAAAAATGTGAGTTTTTAGTAGTACCTTCCTATTATCTGAGACATAACAATGACCTGAGATGTGAGTTTTTAGTAGTACCTTCCTATTATCTGAGAAATAGGTCCGAAGATATTGCAAGTAATGAACAGATCTCGAAAGATACTCTTTTAAAGTCCGAAGATTCACGTCTATTGGAGTCAAGATCCTGGAGATATTTTCATTAATTGTTGAGATATTATTTCTCATTGTTGAGATATTATTTTCTTGTATATGTTAAATATAATAGTGGTAGATTCTGTAAAGATACAATGTAATTGTACATATACCCTGTAACATCAATGAAATAAAGTGTGTAGTGCAATTCAATATATTCTTTACATGGAATCAGCCTTAAGTTCTAAACCCCCGTCTTCTTCCGCTTCCGTTCTAGCCCACGTTACTTTTCTCTTGAAAATCAGTCCATTCTCTATAAATTTCAGTCCCACATCCCTACCACCCCAACATAACACGTCCCCTTTCACCTAATCTTTCGTATCTCTTGCCTCATCCACTATGACCGACAAAAATTCCTCCACCACCACTAATGGTGACGCCGCAGTCGGATTTCCGCCCCTCCCCCCACTCATCCAACTCAAAGCCCTAACCCAATTACCCCGTACGCCTCACATCCTCCAACTATGTCTTATCCGTCAACTACACTGTTGCAACTCGTCAATCTGTGCCCCCTTAGCCACGCACGCTGCCTCCGTTTGTTGCTCCTGGCCTCCTGCCGTCTCCCACTATGCACCGTAATATTATCTCTGTCTCTCAGTTTTGTCGTGATAACTCTACCTATGTTGAATTTTTTTTCCCTCACACTTTGTTATAAAGTATCTCCGTTGTTGTGGCTTAGTCGTCTTGGTCATCCATCCCCTCAAACGACGAATCAACTCCTTGCCACTAGTCTTCTGTCCACGGCGTCTACTCTTCCGGTCTCCTTTACGTGTGTTTCCTGTTTTAATAATAAGAGTAAAAAACTACCGTTTAATGTCTCTAGTGTTTCTCTCTCTAGTGTTTGTTTCTCTCTTCCTTCCCCTCCGATCCTATTCAGTGTCAACCCTATCTTTCCCTCCCGTATGAAACACATTGCTATAGATTATCATTTTGTTCGTAGTCATGTCCCCTCTGGGTCCTTTCGTGTCTCATATATATCCACTCACGACCAGCTAGCCGATATTCTAACCACGTCCTTATCTTCCTCTAAGTTCAATATGTTTCGTTCCAAGATTGGTGTCTCCAACGGATCCTCCATCTTGCGGGGTTCTATTAGAGATATTGCAAGTAATGAACAAATCTCGAAAGATACTCTATTAAAGTCTGAAGATTCACGCCTATTGGAGTCAAGATCCTGAAGATATTTTCATTAATTGTTGAGATATTCTTTCCCATTGTTGAGATATTATTTCCTTGTATATGTTAAATATAATAGTGGAAGATTATGTAAAGATACAATGTAGTTGTATATATACCCTGTAACATCAATGAAATAAAGTGTGCAGTGCAATTCAATATATTCTTTACACATCCGTCATGTTTTAAATTATTCATTTAATATTTGGACATGTTTCAATAAATGAGTTATTTATTAGTATTTGAAATGATAAATAAAATTTCAAGGTGAAATATGATAGTGTTGGGATACTATATGCCAGTGTTGGGAGATGAATTTAATAAAGATATATGATTTTGATTAAGATCCCAAAACCCCTAAAGTATCACATGTTCAGAATAATCTTGATAGTTGAGTCAGGATTCAGTTTTAGAGTATTCAGGATGTTATCTGCAAAATGTATAGTCAGCAGATATAGTTTAGGATAGGTTCTGAAGACTATGAAGAACTCAGTATGTTTCTGAAGTATCCAAAGTTTCAGGATGAAACTGAGATACTGAAAACTCAGTATGATACTGAGTAACTGAAGACTCAGTACATCAATCAGTATAACCTACAAAGATTCAGAAGACCCTGAAGACTCTGAAGACACAGAAGACAGAAGACTGAAGAACTGAAGATCAAGAGTACTGAAGGCACAGTAATTACTGAAGACTCAGTAATATACTGAATGCTCAGTATGAACCTGAGTGTTCCGAGGCACTGATAATATCTATCTGAAGGATGCAATACTGAGAAGATCGCGATTCCTTAAGAAGTTAGATATTGCCAAGACATTCAAATGCAGACAAAAGGAACTAAGTCGGAAGTGTTGTTAAGGTTATATCAAACTCAGAGTTTGTAACCAAAAGAGCCGTTGAAAGTGTCTACCTTTAACTGGAGACAAAAGTCAAAAAGAGGAAGACAACACTGTACCATACTGACACTGACAGTGACAGGTCTCTGAAAAAGATGTCAGATGTACAAAAGTTCCAGACTGCAAAAAGTGAAGACCGGCTACATGAAAAGTTATTGCCTAAAACGTGTTAGGGAGTTTCAAACCCTAAATATAGTCGTTTCACACACCACAAGAGGGAACTCTCGAAGCTATCTCTCCAACGGATAGTTTTCAAAAGTGACCTTGGTGTATGCCTATAAATACTGGTGACCCTCTACATTGTAAGGTTACGGGAAATTTATACTCAACTCAAGAGCTCAAACTTATTCTTGTAAAAGTGAAAGCACTCGAAAAACTTAGAATTTCCCAAGTGCTTGTATATTGAAGAGAGCTCACTAAACTAAGCCTAGCTTGATAGTCATATCCAAAGCTTAGTCGAGATATCCTAACCCTTTGCATTGTGCTTCATTGTAAAGGATATCTCATCCTAGTTGGAAACCAACCGAGAAACCCCCAAAACCCTTGAGAAGGTAGTTGGAGTGTGTTTGTTGGTGAGAAAGAGTTGTAAAGAGTTAGTAAACTACGCGGAGTAGTCAAAAAACTCTAGAGGAGAAGTTAGTAAGCTACAGAGGTAGTCTGAAAGCTTGTGTGTGATTGAGTAAGTAAACTACGGAGGTAGTCAGAAAGCTCAAGGTCGGGTTGAGTAAGTAAACTACGTGGAGTAGTCGTAAAAACTCGAGGGCGAGTTGAGTAAGTAAACCACGAGGTAGTCAGAAAGCTCAGAAGTTGATAGTGAATTTCTCTGAAGAGTCAGGGAGAGTGGACGTAGGAGCTTGAGTCTCTGAACCACTATAATTGATGTGTTCTTTATTGTTTTCCTTATCTGTACTTAACTGTTGCATTGACTTGTTTTGAAAGCATACTTTTCACTGATATTCAGTTGGAATCAATCCACTGAAGTTGCATAAGTGAATCACAGCCTAATCACTATTTCATAAAGGGAAGGTTTTCAGCAAAGCTTAAAACAAGTATAATCTAAAAGGCCAACCATTCAAGACGATCGAGTAGCTAGAACAGAGATAGTTATCAAACCGAACTCTCTTTCGAGGATTGATAAGTTAGTTATCGATCCAAGCAACTCGGGGATCTCCGACACTCGAGGTCTCGGTTGGGATTATATGAGGTATCTGAAAGCAAATTTCGGGATCCTTTGTCTCGGTAGACTTTGACTCAGAGCGATCTGTGCTTCTCAGAACCTAATCTTCAGGATTATCTGACCCAAGCTGACCTCAGTAAGAAAAAGTTTTAAAAAAACACTGAACACGTGTATTCCCCCCCCATACACGTGTAAGACTCGTTTACACCGGGACCAACAGACAGGATCTATCGGGATGACCTCATAAACATAAATTTAAATTGACGATTATTACTAGCATGAATTTACCTACGTGAATTCAAATAATAATCAATCCAACAACAATATGCAAATAATATTTCACGTAAAGAATCCTAGCATGCGGAATTTCTAGGAGTTTACGTAAACGTACCCGTTGGAGAGACAACCATTGAGACGGATAGGATCAAGTAACCGGCTACCAACCAAAAATCCTTCTCAAGTATTCCCAAGTCCTCGTTCAATAACTCGGTGGAAGGTTCTCCAATGAACAATTTATAAAACAAAGAAAAAATAAATAATTGTTGCACCATCTTTGTGGATTTCTAATTTTTCCAACTCATGGAATTGTGTAGGGGATGAAAAATTCATCCCCTATTTATAATGGTAGGGTTGGACGAAAATATGGGGCAGAAAAGGGTTAGGAAAGATCTTTTCTTGATCTCCAAGAAATCTTGAACATATCTCATATATTCTTCTTTCCATGTGTATTTTTCCATAAAAATCTCACACCCTATTTTGGCCCTATTTTTCGAAAATAAGAGAGAAGATTCCAAGATTGGATCTTTGTTGAATTTATGAGATATTTTTGTATTCCAATAATACATATCTTTTTCCAAAAAATCTTTACAAGAAAATCAAAAAAATCTTTTATTCCCTCTTATCCCAAAATTTCAAAAATTTCATATTAAAGAGGCCAAGTGGGAGATTTCTTGAATTTATGGGATAATCTTGTATTCCAAGATACTTATCTCCTTTCCATAAAATCTTTTCAAGAAAATCCTTCTCTCTCTTTTCTTTAATAAATTTCGAAAATAATAAGAAAAAATATGCAACAAATATTTAATTTATTTTAAGCACCTTTTATTTAATGGACTTTAATTGGGCTACTTGAGGGGCCTTTAGGAGAATTAAGATGGATCTTCCAATGGGCTTCTGAATTCCAATATTGAGCCACAATATAATTTAGCCCATTAATATTAATTAATTCCACTATATAATTAAAATATTGCACTATCCATCTCAACCCATATTATGGTAATATGGCTCCAAGTTATTATTTCCCGTGTTTAAGATTATTTAGTCAATTAATTAATTAAGCCACTGAAAAGCTTTATATTAAGTAATATCTTTATCCTGGGAGTAAGGACAACTCAGTTTTATTATCCATACCGGAAAATTAATTCCTCTTGCAAGATTGGTATGATAAAGGTTCCGAGCCCATCAAGGGGACCAATCACGCAAGACATTGCAAGCACATGATTCTCTGTATTAATTTAGCAACGGTCATGTAATTAATATTATTGCCCAAGATATAGGGTATCGAAGTCGCAGTGATTTTCTTCCCATTTATAAGTCAAAGCAATAACTACTAATCACACATAGTCCTTATTAAGTGACAGAGATTAAGCAATCAATAACCACTGAGGTCTAACTCTTCATCCCATAAGTCAGTGCGAATGAGTTTATCCTCTCTGTAGGTCCGCTTCAGCGCATCAAATGCACTAGTGTAATCTCTTGGTCAAGACAAGTCAATTTGAGCTTATCCTCTAAGTTGTGAAACACACACTTGTTTACAAGGGACTGTTAACGTGATCTTATGTGATTTGGTATCACCACGTTAACTACAGTGTAACACGTGTTATTTTATGAACAATTTGCAATAAATATATATAACATTCAATCATATTTAAAGCAACATTGGTAAATAATTTATTTCAGTAAATAAGTGTTTAATACATAGGTTATACAAAGTAAAAGCATACTTTCACGTATAACCCCAACAATCTCCCACTTATACTCAAAGTCTGCTTTTAAATATACCACAACATATATAATGTATTATGCGGTGACATCTAATGTCACCTACATTAACCTAATAACATTTCTCTCACTTATACTCAAAGTAGATTGGCAACGCTCTTGATGCCCATTCCTTCCACATGTCTCTCGAATGTTAACTGAGGCAGACCCTTTGTGAATGGATTGGCTAGGTTGTCTTCCGACGCGATCTTTGCCACCTCTATATCTCATCTCTTAACGATTTCTCATATAAGATGGTATTTCCTTTCAATGTGTTTGTTGGTCTTGTAGGCTCTCGGTTCCCTTGAATCTGCAACTGCTCCAGTGTTATCACAGAAAACCGTGATGGTGTCGGGTAAATTCGGAACAACGTCCAAGTCCACTAAGAAGTTCTTGAGCCACACCGCTTCTTTCGCTGCTTCAAAAGCAGCTACATATTCGGCTTCCATGATAGAATCGGCGATGCATAAGCCTCCATGTTATAGCTCCTCCTCCCAGACAAAACACATTACCTGAGGTAGATTTTCTGGAATCTAGGTCCGATTGGAAATTCGAGTCCATATATCCCACTGGAAATAAATTGTCTGACTGATAAACCAACATTCTATCCCGAGTTCTTTTTAGATACTTTAGAATGTTTTAATAGCAGTCCAATATTGATTTCCGGGGTTACTTTGATATCTTGCTACCATGCCTACGGCGTAGCAGATATCCGGTCTCGTGCACAGCATTGCATACATAAGGCTTCCTACTGCCGATGCATAAGGAATGCCTCTCATGTCATCTATCTCCCTTTGTGTCTTAGGGCACATGTCTTTCGATAGATGGATTCCGTGCCTGAAAGGTACAAAACCCTTCTTGGAATCTTACATGCTGAAACGCTTCAAAACGGTATCTACGTATGAAGCTTGCGATAAGCCTATCATTCTTTTTTTGCGATCTCGAGTGAACTTGATCCCAAGAATATGATCGGCTTCCCCTAAGTCCTTCATATCAAACTGTTTTGATAGTTAACCCTTACATCTGACAAAACCTTTACATCGTTTCCGATGAGCAGAATATCGTCTACGTATAGTACTAGGAATACCAAGGCAGTTCTGTCACACTTCTTACACACACAACTCTCGAAATCATTTTTATCAAACCCATAAGATTTGATTACCTGATCAAAACATTGGTTCCAAGCCCGAGATGCTTGCTTCAGTCCATAAATGGACTTCCTTAGCTTGCAAACAAGGTTTTGTTGGCCTTTCGTGATAAAGCCTTCGGGTTGTTGCATATATATTTCCTTGTCAAGACTCCCGTTAAGGAAAGCTATCTTGACATCCATTTGCCAGATCTCAAAATCTAGATGCGCAACTATTGCCATGAGGATACGGATGGACTTAAGCATGGATACAGGCGAAAAGGTTTCTTCATAATGGATACCCTTCTTTTGAGTGTATCCCTTTGCCACAAGCCTAGCTTTGAAGATTTTCACCTTCCCGTCCGGTCCTCTTTTTCTCTTGTAGACCCACTTACATCCAATGGGTTTTACCCCACTGGATGGTTCAACTAGCTCCCACACTTGATTATGATCCATTGAGTCCATCCCGGCTTCCATCGCAGTTTGCCAAGATTCTGAATCCTTATCTTGGACTGCCTCCTTGTAGGACCAGGGGTCTGATTCTTTATCCCCGGGAATCAAATCCAAAGATTCTCCTATCCCCATGAATCTCTTAGGTTTTCGAACAACCCTCCCACTACGACGAGGTTCCGGTTGTGTTGGTGTGACGCTTGGTATATCAACTTGTACAGTTGGTATAGGAGTTTGCCCTCTTAATGCATTTTAGGTAATCTCACTTTTAGGCTTTCGATTGTTCATAAAATCTTCTTCCAAAAATCTAAAGTGCGTACTGATTACTACCTTTTGATCTTCGGGACCATAGAACATACACCCCTTCGTTCCCATGAGATATCCTATGAACAGCCTTAGCTCCGAACGTGCGTCCAACTTACCGGCTTCCTTGTCTATCACGTATGTCGGACACCTCCAGATCCTTAGATGTCTCAGACTGGGCTTGTGCCCGGTCCACAACTCTCTAAGGGTTTTGGAAATCGATTTGGATGGCAATAGTTCAGAACATAAGCCGTTGTTTTCAAGGCATGACCCCAAAATGACTTGGGTAGATCTGAATAACTCATCATGGATCTGACCATTTCTAAGAGTGTTCTGATTTTTTCGTTCTGCAACCCCATTTTGTTGAGGGGTTCCGGGTGCAATCAACTGGAAAACAATACCCTCATCTAACAGGTAGTTCAAAAACTCATCGCTGAGGTATTCGCCTCCACGATCATATCGTAGAAACTTGATACTCTTTTCCCTAGATTCTCCACTTCGGCTTTGAACTCTTTGAATTTATCAAAGGTTTCCGATTTGTATTTCATGAGGAAAATGTACCCGAACCTTGAGTAATCATCGATGAAAGTCACGAAATACTCATAGCCACCTCTAGCTTTGGTTGACATTGGACCACACGCATCAGTGTGAACGATTTACAACACTTCTGTGGCTCTAGTTCCCTTGGCTCCAAATGCCCTCTTGGTAATTTTACCCTCCAAACATGATTCGCAGGTTGGAAGTGGTTCAAGTTGTAGGTCCGACAGTGAACCATCTTTCACCAACCTTTGGATCCTATTTAGATTAATATGACCTAATCTGAGATGCCAAAGAAGTGTCTCGTTCATGTTTTCTGAACGTTTTCTCTTATTGTTCGAAACAGTCGATGTGTTATAAGATGCATTTTGTGAGTGGTGCGCACAGTGAATATTATAGAGATTGTTCCGTAAAGTTCCATGACAGATAAACACATTGTTACGAAAAACAGTAACATGCTTATTAAAACGAACAGAATATCCATAAAAAATAGTTTAGAAACTGAAATAAGGTTTTTCCAAAAAACATGAACATAAATTGTTGGGGTTATACTGGAAAGTATGCTTTTACTTTGTATAACCGAACTGAATTTCTGTCTTATTTACTGAAATAAATTATTTATCACTGATGCTTTAAATATCATTGAATGTTACATATATTTACTGCATAACTGTTCAATAAATAGTACATGTTACATTGTAGTTAATTTAGTGATACCAGATCACAGAAGATTAAATTAACAGTTCCTTATAACCAAAAGTACACCATTCACGGCCTAGATGGAAATGAACAATCCATCGTGAAAGGTTGAAGTGTAAGGCTCAGATTGGCTTGTCTTGACCAAGAGATTACACTAGTGCATGACTGATGCACTGAATATGACCTACAGGAGGACAAATTCTTCAGCACTGTTAATGGATTTATGTGAATTGTTTATATGCATGATTTGTTGTTGAATTATTATTTGAATTAATATAAGATTAATTTATGCTAGTAATAATTGTTAGAATTAAATTTGTATTTAAATATTCATCCCGAATAGATCCGGGCAATTCATTCCCCAACAACTGGTATCAGAGCCTCGGTTTCGGGCTCTGAAATTTAAATTGTAATTTAATTCGATTGCATTAAATTTGAAATTGGATAGTAGAATTGCTAGATCTTTTTTGCAGGTATCCAATTGTCATGGAATTTAATGTGTTTATTTATGCATGCATATAAATTGTGGTTTTTAATTCGATTCGTTCGAATTCGTTTTGCCTCGTGAGAAAATCCACGAGTAGATTAGGATTTGTTTGATTTGATCAATGTAATAGACTAGTCTAGATCTAGGTTTATTTATTTTTTGTAAATAAATTGTAATCGGATCGGAAATGGAGGCGGAGATGAAGAATTAAAGGATAGATCCAGAACCGGGCGTAGGCGGCGTACGTCGCGCGAAATGTGCCAAGGGAGGCAAGCGCGCAACGCGAACGCATGCAGGCACGCACGAGTGTGGGGCGAGGCCGAGGGTCGAGCGCGCATGAGGGTCGCCGCGAAACGGCAGGCGATAGGCGCAGGTGGGCACCGCGGCGCGGGCGTATGGGCGACGATGGCGAAGGGCAAGACGGGACGGGCGGGGGGGAGGCGAGGGCCGGCGAGGTCGCTGAAAGCATCGGCTGGCGATGCTATGCAGTTAAGGCGACGGACGCTGTCGCCGCCAAGGGGCTGCCGGATGCGAAGGCATCCCGGCCGTTAGTTACTTGGTACGGGCGCTTTTGAGACGACGAAAGGGATAAATTCAAGATTTGCTTTCTTCAAAATCAAGACAAGAAAAATCAAACCTTGACAATTGAATAATTTGTGCCCAATATGTTTATTTTTCTGCTTTGCTTGATTTATTGTTGTTATTTCTTGTGCTTTATTTAATTTGTTTAAATGTGTTTGCATGAGAATTGCCCAATGAAAAATCTCACCTTCAAAACTTACTAAGTATGTTTAAATAATTAATTAACAATTTTATTCTGGATAATAAAATTGAATTAATTTTGACCTCCATGATTTATTTATTTGTGGATTCTTTTGGAGAAATTCCCCCCACGGGACGGCCAAAAGATGGATTTCACATGAATAAATTCCTAATGGATGATTGTGGGTTATTATTAGTGGCGACGATGACCATCCCCACGTGGCTCATTCAAAGCGAAGTAATAATTCTGTATTTAATCATGGTTATTACTTAGGTATAAAATTGATATGCATATACTTCCCCGAAGTCCCTGTCAATTTTATATTGGTCAAGTGGGAGCCAACTATTAATATGGATATTAAAGGTTTATAACTGTTTCTTGTTTGTAACCAGCTTGAATGTGTTTAAATAATGACCCACCCCACGTGGCTTATTTAAACTGTTTTGAGATGTAGGCTGATGCATGTTCATATTTTTTTGAGATTTTAATATGAAACATGTCATCGAATTTTGTGATATATTTGTGCTTATGCATATTATTATTTATTTCAGTTCATCATGTCGCAACCTTTTAATCCACTGTTAATATACTTAAAGTCAATAGAATAAGTATGGAAACTATATTGATTGGAAACGAGAAATTATAATTGTCCTAACTGCACAAAAACACAAGTGGATTCTTGACACACCAAACTCAAGCTTTGGCGGCAAGTGGTCCGTCTTCATCTTCTAGGCCAAAGGAAGGCAAGAAAAAGAAGAGGACCAAAAGCCATAAGCAATCAAACTCAATTGTTGCCAAGGGCAATGGTAAGATGAGAAATGCCGGTGGTGTCAAGGAAAATCCAAAGAGGAAAAGTGGACAATGGAGGTTTGCCTGTTCCAACCCCAAAAGGGCTGGAAAGAAAGGTAATTTTAACGCACTAGTTGTTGAAACTTGTTTAGCGGCGTATAATTCTCATTCGTGGGTAGTTGATACGGGATCTGCTGACCATGTATGTTTCACGTTACGGGGTCCCAAATGACCCGACAACTTAGTGGCAGTGAAATCCTCATCACACTAGGCGATGCTACGAGAGTGGCAGCTGAAGCAGTGGGAGAAGTGCACCTGCCTTTTGAAGACAGAGTTTTAATTTTAAAAGATGTTCTTTATGTTCCCAGTTTTTTAGAAAGAATTCACTTTGAGTTTCTAAAATTCTGTTAATGGATACTTAGTTTCTTCTAATAAGAATGACATCATTTCTTGAAACGCATCAGTTATGGAACATTGATGGACAATCTCTATACAATTAAGTGTGCACACCACTCACGAAACGCATCCTATAACACATCGACTGTTTTGGATAAAAGAGAACGTTCATCAGACATGAACGAGACACTTCTATGGCATCTTAGATTGGGACATATTAATCCAAAGAGGATCCAAAGGTTGGTAGAAAACGGTTCACTGGAGTCTCTTCAAGTTGAACCAATCCCAACCTGCGAATCATGTTTGGAGGGTAAAATGACCAAGAGGGCATTCGGAGCCAAGGGGAATAGAGCCAAAGAAGTGTTAGAAATCATTCACACAGACATATGTGGTCCAATGTCAATCAAAGCAAGAGGAGGTTATGAGTATTTTGTCACTTTTATTGATGATTACTCAAGGTACGGCTATATTTTCCTTATGAAGCATAAATCTGAGACCTTTGAGAAATTCAAAGAATTTAAGGCTCAAGTAGAGAATCATAGGGAAAAACGTATCAAGTCTCTACGATCCGATTGTGGAGGCGAGTACCTCAGCGATGAGTTTTTAAACCACTTGTCAGATGAAGGGATTGTATCCCAGCTAACTGCACCCGGAACCCCTCAACAAAACGGAGTTGCAGAGCGAAGAAACAGAACTCTTTTAGAAATGGTTAGATCAATGATGAGTTATGCGGATCTACCCAAGTCGTTCTGGGGTCATGCCTTGCAAACAACAGCCTACATTCTGAACTTGGTGCAATCCAAATCGATTCCCTAAACTCCCAAAGAATTGTGGACCAGGCGCAAGCCCAGTTTGAGACACGTGAGAATTTGGGGGTGTCCGGCCTACGTGTTGGACAAGGAAGCCGAAAAATTGGATCCTCGATCAGAATTAAGGTTGTTTATAGGATACCCCGAGGGAACAAAATGGTGTATGTTCTATGGTCCCGAAGATCAAAAGGTGGTCATAAGCACCCACGTTAGATTTTTGGAAGAAGACTATATGAACGAAAGAAAACCCAGAAGTGAGATTACCTTAAATGAGCTAAGGGGGTTAACCTCAGTGCCAACTGTACAAGATGACATACCAAACGACACACTTACACAATCGGAACCTCGTCGTAGTGGGAGGGTTGTGAGACAGCCCGAGAGATTTATGGGGATAGGAGAGTCCTCGGACTTGATTCTCGGACAAGACGAATCAGACCCATGGACATATGATGAGGCAATCCAAGACAAGGATGCGGTTTCTTGGCAAACAGCAATGAAAGTCGAAATGGGTTCTATGGATCATAACAGAGTATGGGAGTTAGTCGAACCACTTAATGGGATCAAACCTATTGGTTGCAAGTGGGTGTACAAGAGAAAAAGTGGACCGAACGGGAAGGTGGAAACCTTCAAGGCAAGGCTTATAGCGAAAGGTTATACTCAGAAAGAAGGGATCGACTATGAGGAAACTTTTTCGCCTGTAGCAATGCTCAAGTCCATCTGAATTCTCCTGTCGATTGCTCCGCATCTCGACTTTGAAATCTGGCAAATGGATGTCAAGATGGCTTTCCTTAACGGAAGTCTTGATGAAGAAATCTATATGCAACAACCCCAAGGCTTCATTGAAAAAGGCCAAGAACACCTAGTTTGTAAGCTCAAGAAGTCCATTTACGGACTCAAACAAGCATCCAGAGCTTGGAACCAATGTTTTGATCAAGTAATAAAGTCTTATGGGTTTGAACAAAACGAGTTCGAAAGTTGTGTGTACAAAAAGTATGTCGGAACTGCATTGGTATTCTTAGTACTATACGTAGACGACATTCTGCTCATCGGCAACGATGTAAAGGTGTTGTCAGACGTAAGGGCATGGCTTTCAAAACAGTTTGATATGAAGGACTTAGGAGAAGCTGGGAACATCCTTGGGATTAAGATTACTCGAGATCGCAAGAAAAGGATGATAGGCTTATCGCAAGCTTCATACATAGACACTGTCTTGAAGCGATTCAGCATGCAGGATTCCAAGAAAGGCTTCGTACCTTTCAGACATGGAATCCATCTATCCAAGGAAATGTGCCCTAAGACACAAAAGGAGATAGATGATATTAAAAGACATTTCTTATGCTTCGGCTGTCGGAAGCCTTATGTATGCAATGTTGTGCACGAGACCGGATATCTGCTTTGCCGTTGACATGGTGGCAAGATATCAAAGTAACAGGGAAAAAAGAACATTGACTAAGAATTAAAAAACATTCTCAAGTATCGTAAAAGAACTCGAGATAGAATGTTGGTTTATCGGTCGATAGTCTAATCCCCATCGGCTACACTAACTCGGATTTCCAATCGGACTTAGATTCGAAAGAAAATCTACCTCCGGTAGTGTGTTTTGCATGGGGGGAGGAGCCATGACATGGAGAAGCGTTAAGCAGAAATGCATCGCAGATTCTACCATGGAAGCCGAATATGTAGCTGCTTGCGAGGAAGCGAAAGAAGCGGTTTGGCTCAAGAACTTCCTAGTGGACTTCGATGTAGTTCCGAATTTGCCCAGCACAATCACTATTTATTGTGATTATGCCGGAGCAGTTGCAAATTCAAGGGAACCAAGAGCCCACAAGGCCAGCAAACACATTGAAAGGAAATACCATCTTATACGAGAAATTGTTAAGAGAGGAGATATAGAGGTGGTAAAGATCACGTCAGAAGACAACCTAGCAGATCCATTCAAAAAGGGTCTGCCTCAGAATACATTCGAGAGACATGTGGAAGGAATGGGTGTCAAGACCGCTGTCAATCTGCTTTGAGTATAAGTGGGAGATATTATTAGGTTCGTGTAAGTGACATTAGATGTCACGTATTAGGAACTACACGAGACATGATGTAGTATACTTAAAAGCAGAATTTGAGTATAAGTGGGAGATTGTTGGGGTTATACTGGAAAGTATGCTTTTACTTTGTATAACCGAACTGAATTTCTGTCTTATTTACTTAAATAAATTATTTATCACTGATGCTTTAAATATCATTGAATGTTACATATATTTACGGCATAACTGTTCAATAAATAGTACGTGTTACATTGTAGTTAATTTAGTGATACAAGATCACAGAAGATTAAATTAACAGTTCCTTGTAACCAAAAGTACACCATTCACGACCTAGATGGAAATGAACAATCCATCGTGAAAGGTTGAAGTGTAAGGCTCAGATTGGCTTACCTTGACCAAGAGATTACACTAGTGCATGACTGGTGCACTGAATAGGACCTACAGGAGGACAAATTCTTCAGCACTGAACTAGGAAGAATTAGACCTCAGTGGTTCGTTATTTCTTAATCTTCGTCCCTTAAATAGGATCGCGTGTGGTTAGTAATTATTGCTTTGACTTATTACGGGTAGAGAATCAACGAGATTCAATACTTTATATCTTGGGCAATATTATTGGTCACATGCGATTGCTAAGATTTAATACGAAGAATTGTGTGCAAGTACGCTTGTTCGATTTGCCCCCTTGGGAGGTTCATAAGATTTATCATACCAAATCTTGCAAGAGAAACTAGTTTCCGGTATGGATAATAATGTTGAACCGTTCCTTAACCAAGGACAAAAGATATTAATTAATGGAAAGCTATTTCAGTGGCTTGAATTAATTAATGGGCTAGATAATCTTAAACACGGGAAATAATAACCGGGAGCCATATTAACTGTAATATGGGTTAAGATGGATAGTGCAATATTAATTATGTAGTGGGATTAATTAATATTTATGGGCTTGAATAATATTGTGGCTCAATATTGATAATTCAAGATCCATTGGAAGGTCCAATCTTAATTCTCCTAAAGGCCCCTCGAGTAGCCCAAACATAAAGTCCAATAACTGAAAAAGGTGTTTAAAAATAAAATAAATTTTGTTGCCTAATTTTCCTATTTTTCGAAAATAATAAATAAAAGAGGGAGAAAGATTTTCTTTGAATTTTGTTATGGAATGAGGATAAGTATTCTTGGAATACAAGATAATCTCATTAAATTCAAGAAGTCTCGCACTTGGTTATTTGTTAAGGGATTTTTGAAAATTTTGATTAAATAAGGGAAAGAAAGATTTTCTTGATTTTCTTGAAAATACATTATGGAAGATATGTATTCTTGGAATACAAGAATATCTCATAAATTCAAGAAGATCCAAATCTTGGATTCCTACTCCTTATTTTTTGAAAAATACCATAACAAGAGGAGTTGGGATTTTTGTGGAATATTTAATTATGGAGAAAAGAATATATGGGATATATTCAAGATTTCTTGGAGATCAAGAAAAAGATTTTCCCATCTTTATTTCCACCTAAATTTTCGACCAACCCCTCATTATAAATAGGGGATGAATGTTTCATCCCCAGAAGAGCACGAAAATTGGTTTTTCGGAAAAATATCAGCATCGATAAAATATCAAATTTTTTGATACGTCGACAGATTGTGTATTTTCGAAAAACTTCAATTGTGAGTGTGCAATTCCATGTGTTGGAAAATTAGAAATCCACAAAGGTGGTGCAACATATTTTATTTTTCCTTTTGTTAAATTGTTCGCGAGTTCCTTCCACCGGATTGTTGAACAAGGGCAAGGGAATACTTGAGAAGACCTTTTGGTGTGTTCGTGTGAACGGGATCCATCTTCTCAACGGTTGTCACTCCGAGAGGTTAGTTCACGTAAACCCGTAGCAATTCCGCATGCGTATGATTTATGTGAACTGTTTATATGCATGATTTGTTGTTGACTTATTATTTGAATTAATATAGGATTAATTCATGCTAGTAATAATTGTTAGAATTAAATTTGTATTTAAATATTCATCCCGAATAGATCCGGGCAATTCATTCCCCAACATAAATAACATCTCTCAAAACTAAAATTATGTCTTTAAAAGACAGGTGCACGTCTCTCACTGCTTCAGCTGCTACTCTCGTAGCATCGCCCAGTGTGATGAGGATCTCACTTCAACTTAGTTGTCGGGTTAGCTTGAAACCCTGCACGTGAAACAAACATGATCAGTGGATCCCGTATCAACTACCCACGAGTGGGAAGCATACGCCGCTAAACAAGTTTCAACAACTAGTGCGTGAGAATTACCTTTCTTTTCGGCCCGCTTGGGCTTAGAACAGGCAGACCTCCAGTGTCCTTTTTCACCTCAGTTGAAACACTTCCCTTTGGATTCCTTCTGACACCTAACCATTTGACCGTCTTTCCTCTACTTTTCTTAGTAGTGGGGCCACTTTGGTCTTGACTGTTTTATCTCCTCATCAATCTTGCCTTCCATTGGCCTAGATTTTGACAGGAGATTTTTAGTCACCGAAACTTCATCTTCTTGTCCCAAATGTTTCTCTATTATTTCCAAAACTTCTTGTAGAGTGTATAGTGAACATGTGATCGCTCATCACAAAACTATAGAAAACTCATCGAAATATTTTGGAAGAGTTAGGAACAAGAAGTCGATTTGAGCCTCATTACAATACTTAGTACCGAGATAAGCAAACTTGTCAAAATGGCACTTGACTTTGAGAACATGATCTCTTACGGGTGTTCCTTCCGTCATT
This sequence comes from Stenogyne calaminthoides, assembly GCA_037126765.1. Lineage (NCBI taxonomy): Eukaryota > Viridiplantae > Streptophyta > Magnoliopsida > Lamiales > Lamiaceae > Stenogyne > Stenogyne calaminthoides. The sequence goes on along the minus strand of JBBCBC010000009.1, from coordinate 13,601,336 downwards.
TTCAGCCTTGCCACACCATCATGATTGAACTGATTGATCATGTGGTTTTCTGTTAAAAACATTCTTCAAGACTCTCCATGATTTTCGCAACGGATTCAACACCTTCATGAATGTATCTTAAATCATCAGACAAGGAAGTCAAGATTATACATTTCATTGGTTCGTTGGCACACTCCCAAACATCATACAAGGATCTCTCCGCATTGGTTGATCTTTCAGTAGGTCTATCAGGCTTGGGTACGCCAAGAACCCAATTGTGTTCTTGTGTAGTGAGGACAAATTTCATATTACGTTTCCAAATTACATAGTTTTCACCAGTAAGTTGATGTTCTTTGAGCATATATTTCAGTGGATTAAAAGGTTGCGACATGCTGAACTGAAATAAATAACGATTGTATAAGCACAAATAACAACATAATTTTGATCACATTATTCATATCAAAATCTCAAAACAATATGAATATGCATCAGCCGACATCTCAAAACAGTTTAAATAGTCAGCTTCCACTTGACCAATATAAAATTGACAGAGACTTCGGGGAAGTATATGCATATCAATTTTATACCTAAGTAATAACCATGATTAAATGCAAAATTATTACTTTGTTTTGAACGAGCCTCGAGGGGAGGGTCATCGTCGCCACTAATAATAATTCACAATCATCCTTTTGGGAATTTATTCATGTGAAATCTATCTTTTGGCTATTCCGAGGGGGAAATTTCTCCAAAAGAATTCACAAATAAATAAATCATGGAGGTCAAATTTGACGTGATTTTATTATCCGGAATAAAATTTGTCAATAAAACATACTTAGTAATTTTCGAAAGTGAGATTTTCTTTTTGACAATTCAAAATTCATGCAAACACATTAACAAATAATAATGCATGAAATCAAAACAAGTATCAAGACAAAATAAATCAAGTTGGGCACATATATCCAACTGTTATGGTTTGAATTCCAAGTCTCGATCTTGAGAAATCGTCTCTTCTTTTGCCTTCATCGTTCATCTCGAAAAGCTCCCACTGAATCCACAACAATTCTTCAAAAAATTGTCCTCCGTTTTGGGTTAGGACGACGTTCGCCAACGAGTAGCTCATGGCCCAGATCGCGAGTCCGCGTGCACCTAGGGCACGCCTCCTTCCGGGTCGAACATCTCGCCCTGTCGCCCACGGCATCCGCGCACAAGGCATCACCCGGACGCGTTCGCGGTCCCGCGCCCTGCTTCTGCCAACGCCCAGCCCACGAGCGTCCGTCCGCGTGAGCCATGCGCGCGCCATGCAGCTAACACCAAGTCGGCTCTCGTCGGCCTCGCGTCTTTGCCTTACCCTCAGACGTGACCGGCCGGTGGTGGTGATCGCCGAACCGGCCCAGCCCAGCGATGCTCCGTCTTGGCTTGCATACGTCCGGGCACTTGGACGTTTGTCTTATAATCTCTGTCTCCATCTTCGTTCTAGATCTGGTTACAATTTATTTACGAAAATAAATAAACCTAGATCTAGACTAATATATTACATTGAACAAATCAAACAAATTCTAATCTACTCGTGGATTTTCTCACGAGGCAAAACGAATTCGAATGAATCGAATTAAAAAATAATAATTTATTTGCATGTAAATTAGCACATTAAAATACCATGACAATTGGATACCTGCAAAACAGATCTAACAGTTCTACTATCCAATTTCAATTTTAATGAACAACAATTTCAATTACAGTTTAAAAGATCAGAGTCCGAACCAGGGCTTTGATGCCAGTTGTTGGGATACTATATGCCAGGATTTATAGGGATGACCTCATAAAAACAAATTTAAATTGAAGATTATTACTAGCATGAATTTACCTACGTGAATTCAAATAATAATCAAATCAACAACAACATTCAAATAATATTTCACGTAAAGAATCCTAGCAGACGGAATTTCTAGGAGTTTACGTAAACGTACCCATGAGACGGACAGGATCAAGTAACTTGCTACCAACCAAAAGTCCTTCTCAAGTATTCCCAAGTCCTCGTTCAATAACCCGGTGGAAGGTTCTATAACGAACAATTTATAAAACAAAGGAAAAATAAATAATTATTGCACCACCTTTGTGGATTTCTAATTTTTCTAACTCATGGAATTGTGTAGGGGATGATAAATTCATCCCCTATTTATGATGGTAGGATTGGACGAAAATATGGGCAGAAAAGGGTTAGGAAAGATCTTCTCTTGATCTCCAAGAAATCTTGAATATATCCTATATTTTTTTTTTTTCATGTGTATTTTTTCATAAAAATCTCACACCCTATTTTGGCCTATTTTTCGAAAATAAGAGAGAAGATTCCAAGATTGGATATTTCTTGAATTTATGAGATATTTTTGTATTCCAAGAATATATATCTTTTTCCATAAAATCTTTCCAAGAAAATCAAGAAAATCTTTTATTCCCTCATATCCCAAAATTTCGAAAATTTCATATTAAAGAGGCCAAGTGGAAGATTTCTTGAATTTATGGGATAATCTTGTATTCCACGAATACTTATCTCATTTCCATAAAATCTTTTCAAGAAAATCCTTCTCCCTCTTTTCTTTAATAAATTTCGAAAATAATAAGGAAAAATATGCAACAAATAATTAATTTATTTTAAGCATCTTTTATTTAATGGACTTTAATTGGGCTAATTGACGGGCCTTTAGGAGAATTAAGATGGACCTTCCAATAGACTTCTGAATTCCAATATTGAGCCACGATATAATTCAACCCATTAATATTAATTAATTTCACTATATAATTAATATTGCATTATCCATCTCAACCCATAACAGTAATATGGCTCCCGGTTATTATTGTTGGGGTTATACTGGAATGTATGCTTTTACTTTGTATAATCAAACTGAATTTCTGTCTTATTCACTGAAATAAATTATTTATCACTGATGCTTTAAATATCATTGAATGTTACATATATTTACTGCATAACTGTTCAATAAATAGTACGTGTTACATTGTAGTTAATTTAGTGATACCAGATCACAAAAGATTAAATTAACAGTTCCTTGTAACCAAAAGTACACCATTCACGGCCTAGATGGAAATGAACAATCCATCGTGAAAGGTTGAAGTGTAAGGCTCAGATTGGCTTGTCTTGACCAAGAGATTACACTAGTGCATGACTGATGCACTGAATAGGACCTACAGGAGGACAAATTCTTCAGCACTGAACTAGGAAGAATTAGACCTTAGTGGTTCGTTATTTCTTAATCTTCGTCCCTTGAATAGGATCGCGTGTGGTTAGTAATTATTGCTTTGACTTATTACGGGTAGAGAATCAACGAGATTCAATACTTTATATCTTGGGCAATATTATTGGTCACATGCGATTGCTAAGATTTAATACGAAGAATCGTGTGCAAGTACGCTTGTTCGATTTGCCCCCTTGGGAGGTTCATAAGATTTATCATACCAAATCTTGCAAGTGAAACTAGTTTCCGGTATGGATAATAATGTTGAACCGTTCATTAACCAAGGACAAAAGATATTAATTAATGGAAAGCTATTTCAGTGGCTTGAATTAATTAATGGGCTAGATAATCTTAAACACGGGAAATAATAACCGGGAGCCATATTAACAGTAATATGGGTTAAGTTGGATAGTGCAATATTAATTATGTAGTGGGATTAATTAATATTTATGGGCTTGAATAATATTGTGGCTCAATATTGAAAATTCGAAGTCCATTAAAAGGTCCAATCTTAATTCTCCTAAAGGCCCCTCAAGTAGCCCAAACATAATGTCCAATAACTGAAGAAGGTGTTTAAAATAAAATAAATTATTGTTGCTTAATATTTCCTATTTTTTCAAAATTGATAAATAAAAGGGGAGAAAGATTTTCTTTGAATTTTGTTATGGAATGAGAATAAGTATTCTTGGAATACAAGTTTATCTCATTAAATTCAAGAAATCTCCCACTTGGTTATTTGTCTTGATATTTTCGAAAATTTTGAACAAATAAGGAAGGAAAGATTTTCTTGATTTTCTTGAAAAGATATTATGGAAGATATGTATTTTTTGGAATACAAGAATATCTCATAAATTCAAGAAGATCCAAATCTTGGATTCCTTCATCCTTATTTTTTCGAAAATCACCATAACAAGAGGAGATGGGATTTTTGTGGAATATTTTAAATATGGAGAAAAGAATATATTGGGTATATTCAAGATTTCTTGGAGATAAAGAAAAAGATTTTCCCATCTTATTCACACACCTAAAAATTCGACCACCACCCTCTTATAAATAGGGGATGATTATTTCATCCCCAAGAGAAATTTCATGTGTTGGAAAAATTAGAAATCCACAAAGGTGGTGCAACAAATAATTTATTTTCCTTTTTGTTAATTGTTCGCGAGTTTCCTTCCACCGGATTGACGAGCAAGGGCTAGGGAATACTTGGGAAGGCTTTTTGGTGTGTTCTTATCAACCGAGTCCATTGCCATTCCAAACAGGTTAGTTCACGTAAACCCGTAGCAATTCCGCATGCGTAGGATTTATGTGAACTGTTTATATGCATGATTTATTGTTGAATTATTATTTGAATTAATATAGGATTAATTCATGCTATCTATAATTGTTAGAATTAAATTTGTATTTAAATATTCATCCCGAATAGATCCGGACAATTAATTCTCCAACAACTGGTATCAGAGCCTCGGTTTCGGGCTCTGAATTTTAAATTGTAATTTAATTCATTTTCATTAAATTTGAAATTGGATTGTAGAATTGCTAGATCTTTTTTGCAGGTATCCAATTGTCATGAAATTTAATGTGTTGATTTATGCATGCATATAAATTGTGGTTTTTAATTCGATTCGTTCAAATTTGTTCTGCCTCGTGAGAAAATCCACGAGTAGATTAGGATTTGTTTGATTCGTTCAATGTAATAGACTAGTCTAGATCTAGGTTTATTTATTTTGTAAATAAATTACAACCGGATCGTGAGCCAAGACGAAGACGTTGAATTAAAAATGGATTGATCCGGAAACCGGCACGGCGACATCGTCGCCAAATACGGATGAGGAGAGGCACGCTTGACGCGGATGCACGCGGTGCACGGGCGGGGCGCAGGCCGCCGCCGAAAGCGCGGCGGATCGGGAGTCGCGCAGCATATCGAAAGTGATGAACGGTGCAAGAAGCAGACGGATTTTATACAGGGTGGCAGACGGTGATGGGTGGGCGCTTCCTGATCACAAGTGGGCACCCGACAACTAACAAGCTTGGTAACGAAAGTCCATGACCCGCTTCGGCGATGTTATGCACCGGGCTTTAAGACACGCACGACGCCACTGACACGACGGGGAGCGTCAAGGGGGCACTGACTCGGAATGGGTCGATGAAGTTACTTGACGGTGAACCTTTCAAACAAACGGCGAAGGTGAAGAAGACGATTTTCGAGATCAAGACATGACAAAAATGTCTGTAGGTCCCGAACGGGTTTTTTGAGGGTTTAGTTCAGAGGGAGGGGTGAATAGACTTAGAAAAACTTTTTGTGCAGATCGTGTGGCGGCGCTACCTCGATCGAGGGCAAGGATTTTTGATCGATATCTAACTTATTGAAACGCTGAAGGAAGATCAGTTCGGTATCTATCAGTTTAACTGATTCTGCGGAAGCTAAGTTTTACCCGTGTGAAAAACCAATTTTAATAAATCAGATTCCAAAGTCAGTCTTTCAACCAGTTGACTAAAGTGTCAAACTTGATCGGATCGAAGCTTGGTGCTAATGATCTTAACTTAGAATATGTATGCGAACTTTAATAAGTTGAGTGCGATTGTGTAAAGCAGTTAATCAAAGCAGGTAAAAGCACACAAGATTTATAGTGGTTCGGACAAACCAGTCCTACGTCCACTCTTCCCTATCACAAGGGGCACCAACTGGACTTAGATTTTTGTGTTAGTCCAACACAGTACACCAACAGATATTTAAAGAGTTCTCACTCAACCAATCCCAGAAATCAGAACTAGAAACCCTAGTCTGAAATCTTGCTAAATAACTTAACCTAACTTTGGGTTTGGGTAAGATTGTTTTGGTTCCAACTTTGAAATCTTTTCTAGTTTATAAGTAGCCTATCAGCTAGATGAAAAGATTTATGTGCTAAGAGCTTATGGGATGAACACTAGAAAAATAATCTTCAAGCTCGTGTTCTTCGTGCGGAAATCTGAATATAGCTTGAGCTTCTTGATAGTTTCCGTTTCTTCACTTTGAAGTGCAATCCCATATTTATAGACCTCGAAATCAAAGAGCCGTTGGAGAGCAATTTGAATTTCAGGCTATATTTGGTAGACTTGCAGGATTGATGTGACGTCTTCGAGAAAGCGGCATGGCCGAAAAGCGTGAATAGTGTCTTTTATAGCCGTTAGAGAAAGCAACACCAAATCCCGTAATTACCGGCTCCGATCATACGTGTCTCGTTCTTATTGGTTAACAGAAGCACTTTTCAGTGTTGTTCTTCCAACTAAGGTTGACATTCTTCTTGTTGGATCATCGACGTATGATTTGGTGAAACATCGAGTTTTCACTGGTGGTGACATGATCGATCAAAACCGATCGGTCTACGATGGAGTCTTCGGTACGGTTGTCTTAGCTTCAACTAGCGGACTCGATCGATGTGGGTCTTTGTCCGATCTTACGAAGTCATCGATCTTCAAGTATTCAATTTGAGCTTCATGACTTGGTGATATATCTGGGCGATCGGATCGATCGATCTTCTGTCCTTCTCTTGCCTTCGACTGTCGGATATCACCGATGGTCCCGCTTTTGAAAACCCATTTGCACTCGGAAGCAAAACATTCGGTGCATATAAAAACAGGGGTGAGGGCAGAGTGATTCAATTTTTGCTTTTAAGCTCATGTGTGTGTTATGCTTTATAAACGAATGCATATGACAAGTAATAACATAAAGCAGTAAAGAACACACAAGATTTATAGTGGTTCGGACAACTCGTCCTACATCCACTCTTCCCTTCATGGGGCACCAACTTAACCAACGGGACTTATCACCCTCACGGGATTGCCGACCCTCCCTTTCGGGATTGCTAGATGTTTACCGAGTTCACACTCAAACGGGACTTATCTCCCTCTGCGGGATTGCGGCCCTCCCTTTCGGGATTGCTTAGATGTTTATCGAGTTCCCACTCACCTACAAACTTATCCTATCAAACTGATTTGGGTAAGGTTTGTTTGGTTTCCAACTAGGGTGAGATTTTCCCTTACATTTGTTTAGCCTCAATGCTAAGGTTGGGAAAATCTCTCTAAGCTTAGGATATAGCATTTGTGCTTAGATCTAGGGTAGAACACTTTTGAATATATGTGTGTATTTCTTGCTCTGTGTTCTTGAATGGAGTTGCTTGAATATTTGGCTTTTTTAATTTCACTTTGCGGATCCTCCATTTTCTTCTTTTTGAAGATAGTGCAATGTATTTATAGTGTAGATTTGAATATTTCTGGTTGGAGAGTAATATTCAAATCCATACTAATAATCTTCCAACTTTTCTTTGTCCTTTTGCCTTTGTTGTTTGCGGCTTTATGTCACTGACCATATATGTTGTTATCTTCTTATTGAATTTGCTTTTGTGTGTCTAACGGATCGATCATTTCGCCGGATTTGTTCATTGCTTCGATTCGGTCTTCGATCTGGTCCATTTGAAAATCTGTAGGGTCTTTGAAATTTCATCGGTGCCAAAAATCTTTTTTGTTTTGAAATCCTTGTTCAAAGAAAAATCTTTGTTCATCGAACTCGAAAATCGATTTCACGAACTGATTTTTTCTTGTTCATCGGTGCGATTTCACGAACTGATTTTTCCTTCATCGGGATGTTTCTTTGCATGAGCAAAGCGCATCTTAAAATGATGTCGGAACTTCAACTGAGTTAGCTCGAACTCATCCTTCTTCGATCTTGATCGGCCTCGTCTGTTTCGTCGATCTCGATCATCTTCGTCGATTTCATGAGTTCCTCAACTTGTTCTTCCATTCCCCTCAACTTGTTATCGTAAATTAGCTTCAAAAACACAAGTTGATAATGTTTTTGGCATAATTAATCAAAACTAAAATATCCCAACAATTTCCTTTTTTTTGATAATGGCGCCAAAATATTAAAAATATATGCACTTTTACAGAGATCGGGTTTTTGATTTAAAAGAATTCGGTGGTCACTTTGAAAAGTTGTGAACGTTTGAACTCGCTTTCGATACCAATTGATGGTGAGTTTAAATCCACATTGAAAAATGGTGACCTTTTGAACAACCCGCTCGATACCAATTGATGGTCCTGCTTTTGAAAACCCATTTGCACGTGCGGAAGCAAAACGTTTTTGATTGTGCATATAAAACAGGGGTGAGGGCAGAGTGATTCAATTTTTTGCTTTTAAGCTCATGTGTGTGTTATGCTTTATAAACGAATGCATATGACAAGTAATAACATAAAGCAGTAAAGAACACACAAGATTTATAGTGGTTCGGACAACTCGTCCTACATCCACTCTTCCCTTCATGGGGCACCAACTTAACCAACTTAACCAACGGGACTTATCACCCTCACGGGATTGCCGACCCTCCCTTTCGGGATTGCTAGATGTTTACCGAGTTCACACTCAAACGGGACTTATCTCCCTCACGGGATTGCCGACCCTCCCTTTCGGGATTGCTTAGATGTTTATCGAGTTCCCACTCACCTACAAACTTATCCTATCAAACTGATTTGGGTAAGGTTTGTTTGGTTTCAACTAGGGTGAGATTTTCCTTACATTTGTTTAGCCTCAATCTTAAGGTTGGGAAAAATCTCTCTAAGCTTAGGATATAGCATTTGTGCTTAGATCTAGGTAGAACACTTTTGAATATATGTGTGTATTTCTTGCTCTGTGTTCTTGAATGGAGTTGCTTGAATATTTGGCTTTTAATTTCACTTTGCAGATCCTCCATTTTCTTCTTTTGAAGATAGTGCAATGTATTTATAGTGTGGATTTGAATATTACCGTTGGAGAGTAATATTCAAATCCATACTAATAATCTTCCAGCTTTTCTTTGTCCTTTTGCCTTTGTTGTTTTGCGACTTTATGTTGACCATATATGTTGTTATCTTCTTATTGATCATTTTGCTTTTTGTGTGTCTAACGGATCGTCATTTCGGCCGGATTTTTGTTCATTGCTTCGATTACGGTGCCGATTGAAATCGACCAGAGATTTACGGTGTCTTTGAAATCTTTGTTCATCGATCTTTGAAATCCTTGTTCATCGATTCTTGAAAATTTGTTCATGAACTGATTTTTTCTTGTTCACGAACTGATTTTTTACGTTCATCGGTCGATTTCACGAACCGATTATTCTTGTTCATCGGTCGATTTACGGGTCTTTGATCGTCGGCTCACTGATCGGATCAGTCAGACTGCAGATCTGGATCGATGAGCAAATCGCATCGTAAAATCTCTCGGATGTCGGTTTTTGATGTCTCACTGAAAAAGCTGATCGTAAAACTGCTTGTGTCGGTTTAGACGCCCAGTTAGCTCGGAACTCATCCTTCTCATCCGATCTTGATCGGCCCTCGTCCTGACCTCGTCGATCTCGATCATCTTCGCCCCGATTTCATGAGTTCCCCCCTCAACTTGTTCTTCCGTTCCCCTCAACTTGTTATCGTAAATTAGCTTCAAAAAACACAAGTTGATAATGTTTTGGCATAATTAATCAAAACTAAAATATCCCAACATCAGCTGTTCTTCATATCTTCAGATCTGACCTATACATATTGAGGTTCCCCCTCAATATGTGACCTATCTATTACATCGGTTGTTTCTATAAAGTAATTATCATCGGTATCCTATAAGCGGTAATAAAACATTGTGTCCGACCGGGTCTTATTACATGTGTTTTAGAACTTTCATCAAAACTTTAAATTTCCCAACAATTTCCCCCTTTTTGATGAAACCAAAACACTTTGAGAAACCAATCACAGTTGATAAATATAGAACAGTAAAGAGCACATAATCAGAAGACAATGAGATTTTGTCTTAGGATCAGAAAATAAACTTTTCTTTCATTAGATTTGTCGATTACATATTACATCAGAAAAGTTTGAATTTAAAAACAGCTGATCCTGAGAGGTCTTCTGATTCTTCACTCTTTAGGCTTTTATCCTTCTGGCATTTCTCTTTGATCTTGAGGGATGTTGAAAATCTGGTATAGTTTCCATTTGACATCATTGATCTACTGAGGATCGGTTATCGCGCTTTTGCTTTCGGGATGTCAAAATCGAACCTCTGAAATGCCAGTCTGTCAAATGAGCTGTCTGCCTTCTTCGAGTAATCTAACACATCATACTCTTGGCGAGATATTTTTACATTGATTATTTTGGCTTCATTTTCCAAATACTTCAGAAAATCTGGATATTTGTTTTCTAACCAGTTGAGGAATTTTGCATCTGGAGATTCTTCTTGTGGAACAAGATCTAGAACAAAAGCATCCAGAAGCCATTCACTACGATCTTATTCCATTCCTCAAACCCTATCGGCGTGTGCAAGCAGGTTTTTGGAATGATCTCATCAACTCTTCTCGGTTGAGTTTTGGTCAGATTTTCCAACTTTTCCTTTCTTCGCCCTCGATCGTATTTCTTCTTGAGATCTTACGCCTCTTTTTTTTTTTACGCCATTCTTTCTTCTTCACTAATTAGACTTCTTGACAATCTGCTCTTTGGGCCGGTTTCTCGGCCGGTTTCTTATCGGCTTTGAATTTGGCTATTTGTGCTTCTTGTGACTTTCTTAGTACGAGTGGTGGTACAAGTTGTGATGTCCTCAAAGACCGCAGTTAGCCTAACTTTCTTGCCTTTGACTTTTCCATCTTCTCACGAAATTTCGTTAGCAAAGAGATCCGGATGGTCTAGTCTTTGTCCATAAGGATTCATTTATGCGAATCGGGTCTTCGTTGTTACGATCGTGTCGGTTGGTTTCTCACTCTGTCCTTCCCCTTTTGGTTTGATCAAAAAAAAGCGGTGAGGTGGGAAGTCGAGAGATCCAAAGTCGACCGATATCATACTGTTGAGATCGCAGCAGATAAACCTTGAGCTTGGCGGTTAGACTTTGAATCTTGAGAGCAAATTTCGGTCTTTGATTCCGCAAGAGAGAGGGTAAGAATTAGTTTGTCAAGTTTCTCTTGATCAATTCTAGCTTTTCGGTGAGCATCGGAAAAGAGACTTGTTGTTGATCAACTTTGAATTAGCTTGTCATCAAGCGACTTTATAAGCTCGTGACGGGTTGGTCACAGTTTTGGGAGAAGCGATCTTTGATTGCCTCAATCGGGGAAATAGCCAATTCCGATTGATCCGTTATTTCTTTGAGGCCAATCTGCCTCGATCGATTATCACTCCCTCGACTTCTTCTTTCGGGAGATCTTTGAAACATGATCGATCTCACGAAGTTGATCGTGATGATGTGAGTTGTAGGAATGTTTTGCGTCACGATCTCTTTTCGGTTGTTTCGCCTCCGGTGGTTGGTCATGAACTGCGGCACCGGTTCCACTATCATCGGCGACTCCGCATCCTTCATAGGAACATCGCTTGGGAGCTTCTTGGCGATCTCGATTCACCTTGTTCGATCAACCCGACTTCGCGTGGATCACGGCTTTGATTGATTGGCGATTATCGGCTCGGTGGTGATCTACTTGAGCGATTTCTTCATATCGAAATCAAAATCTGCAAATTCATCAGCACCTCCCATTTGTTCTATAATCATCATAAAATCTGAGAAGCTCTTTAACCGGAGATCTTTCCAGGTGAGGATCTCCATAACTTCCTCTCTAATAACAGGATGGGCTACCAGCTCTGGATACATCGCATCGATATCTCGTTCAATTTTCATTCTGACCATTTTCCCGGTGATGGTCTTGGATGATCTGGACTCAGGAATTATTTGTTCAGATCGACCAGATTCTGGTTGATGAGATATAGAGGGTTCTGGTGGTGTCTGAGTAGGCGGAAGTTGGCTGATTGGCTGAACCTGCAGAGGTTCTGTTGTCGAAGCAATTACGTCCGGCTCTGCAGCAGGTGATTTTTCTGGTTCGCGAACTGATGAACTGTCAGGTTCGCGGGCAGGTGGAAGAGAAGGAGAAATATGCTCAGCAGCCATAATTCGGAGTGGCGAATCAGCTCGAGATTGAGGAGAAGGAGATCGTTCGTCTCTGGCTCTTCCCTCAGAATGTTCTGGCGAGCTCTCAACTTGAGAAGCCTGCCTGTCTGATTTTTCGGCTAATTTATGTGGCTCATCAGATTGCTCTGGCACTCCTTCTTCATCTGACTCATCTTCCAGAAATAGAGTCATGGAGGCCTGTTTTGCCTTCTTAGGCCTCTTCTCCTGAGCCTTCACCAGTTTTCTTTTCTTCTTTTGGGGAGCATCTGGTGTCGACGTGGCTGCCTCCTTGGTTTTTCCTTTCTTCACCTTTGGAGGAGTGGGCCGCATATCATCATCAAGGTGGCCCATATATGGCTGAAGTGGTTGTGAGGAAGGCCTTGTAGGACTTCAGTCCATTCTGGTCCCATTCAGCATTTGGCAGTTTGTCCTTCAGAATAACTGCAACCTTGTTGAGATTTCTGATCCTCTTCTTCAGATAGACCTGCCTTCGTTCATTAACTCCAAATTTTTCATGTTCTTGGAGCAGAATGGCCTTCAGGAAGCCATGCCAATTGATATTCTTGGCTTCATCATTATCGCAGCCATGCTGTACAATTTTACGGATGTTAGAGCATCTGGGCTGAACGAAATACCCATGATTGTTTTTGACAATATGTCAAACAACAGTCGGTATTTCCTTTTTAACATCGGTCTGACAAAACCTGCGGTCTGATGTTTGTCGGCCTCTCTGAAGAGTTCGTTTCTGATCAGCTCATCTTCATTCTCCCTGTAGTGAGCAGGCGAGATTCTTCCTTTGGGCAAGCAGAACAGACGTGTTATGTCCACATTCGACAGTCTGATCTCCTCTCCGTTGACTGAAGAGATCAGTTCATCTCCAGGAGTGTCCGTATCCACCTTCAAATTCCTTAAGAATTCGAGTGCTTCATACTGCATCACTGGATTGCAGTGAGCAGCACTGAATTTTTCAAGACCTCCTTTCTTCAGAATTTGTTCAACTTCCATGGATTCTGGATCCCGCGTAGTACCAAACTGTACAAATTTGTCATCGACAATTTTTGTTGCTAGATCCGCATAGTTGCACATTATCTTTCCCATTCCGTGAGTGGCCATCTACAACAAGATAGACTCAATTAAAATTGTGCATAATCATAAAGATATCATATATTGATTATCAGACCTATTCTCAGGCCTAGTAATCGATAAACACATACGGATATCAAAAAAAGATAAGGCATATCGCAGGATAACATATAGACATAATCTATGTGATCAAAGGATTTTTTAAAAGAAAATCATCAAATAACCAGAAATTACCAGATTCTGTTTTTCCGAAAGATAAGTTTGAATCGCAAGAAAAACACTTTGAATCGCAGAAAAGTAATTTTGAGTTTTCAGAGAATAAATCACAAGTTTTTGAGAATAAGAAAACTCTGGTAGGGTTTTGATGAAACTTATAAGGAGGAGGAGGGAAAAACGAGATTGGAAGATCAATCGTTTGAAAAGGTTAAACGATCCAGATTAAGCGGTTTTGATCGTGTGGTCAGGAAAAGCACGTACGATTGCCTTTTGGATTTAAAAGCACATTTTGTGGCAATTAATACAAGTACCCCACGTCCTCATTAAATGTTTTGCAGGAAATACATCACAAAGGTAATGAGTACAGTAAGGCAAATATTATCAGATAAAATCAAATAAGTAAGCAATAAACAAGGAAACAGAAATGCGTATCTGGTTGACTGATATTGTAATCAGTCAATACCACTTGTAATTGTTGATTCCAATTGTTGATCTTAGTTTTCTGCCTAATCCTTATAATCCCAACTGTCCTTTCCAACTGATCCGCTTTACTTTGCATCTGAATTCCCTTTTCTGATCCTCCTCGGTCAGTTGAAGTTCCCCCTTCAACTGTTATTTCTGATTTCTTATAGACTGATATATCTGATTTGTTGAGGCATTAAGCTCAACTGATCTTCCTCATCTTATCAGTCTCTTATCTAATCAGATTTCAGTTGACCTAATCTGATTCTACTCAGACCAAGCCAATTCTTCGGATAAGTGTTACCGCCAAAACTTAGTTCTTGAAGAATTGAATAGTAGTCTCGATTCCCTAAGTCGGCACGATTTGACATGTGTAATAGTAGTCTGGATACTTCGTAATGTCAAATCACCGTAAATTTATCCAATTATCAGTCGCGTGTTTCCTACATGCTGTCCTTGTGATGCAAATTTCTCTAAAAGGTTTTGAGAACTCAAATTTGCATTTGCACCCTTGCTTGGCCTCTATAAATTGGACCAATGATTTACACAACATAACCCATTCACCATGCTTATCTTCTTTGTAAATCATGTATTCTGGTGAACCCTTATTTCCGGTGAAACTTCCGGCAAAAACCTTTACCCCTTTTTCAATGAATTCAGCTTCTCAATTCAACCCTGTGTGTCCCTTATTACTGTTTTTGTCGTCATCAAAGATTACACATACAATCATTGCCAAGCTTCTCTACCACCGAGGCGGCGGATCTGCTACCGCAACTGAGAAGACACTTCTCCTAACCGTATGCACCTTGTGTGTCTATCGAGATGACAGAATTAACATCAACAGACTCAGTCTGATATAAAACATGAGTTTGATATACGGTCTTGATCAGACAACAGCTGATCTTCGTATATCAACTCAATTTTTGCATGCAACACATGTGCCCATATGATCTTTGTATCACTTTCTTGGCACATGTGTTCCATTTAACAGCTGGAGAGCCCATTGATTTCAGGTCTAAGGGCTCCTGGCTTAGAAATCCTATCAACGCCGCTCTCGCTCCATTGATTTTAGCTTCTGCGAGTGGCTTTAGGATTATTTCAAAGACTTCTCACCCTTGTTAAGTGGGGGAAAATGGGAGCATCAGATTTTAAAATCTCTCTCTCTCCCCCCCTTCTAGGGTTAGGCTTAGGGTTTTTGGTTTAGGGTTTAGGGTTTATGACTTATGTACTGACCTCTTGGTCCTCTTGTACTTGTAACTTGTAATGTAAACCTGACCTTCGGGTCTTTATCAATGAAAATTTCTATTATTCCATTGTTGTGTAAATTTCCTGTTTTCTTATGCGATGTAAGCTTTAATCTTGTGAATCTTGCTTGTTGAATATCAGCTTAATCGACTTACAAAGTGTGAAATAACCAAACTGATTTAATCAGATAATCCTTTAATCTGATCAGTTCCTTTAATCTGATCAGTTCCTTTAATCTGATAATCCGTAAATCTGATCACTTTCTCATATCAGTTCCTTGGTGATCTTCCGATCGATTGAGATACCAAACTCAATCGATTCCTCTTAACTTTCGTTAGTCTCTTAACATTTGGTTGGAGATCATCCATCAAACACTTTAGGTGCTTTTTTCTCCAAGATCCGAAGCCCTAGCTCATTGCATAATTCTCGAATCTGATCAAATTTAGTGGCTTGGTTAGAATATCGACTTTACGTATGTCAAGATGAATCTTTTCCATTTCGATATTCTTCTTTTCAACATGATCTCTTATAAAATGGTGTCGACATCCACATGCTTGCATCTTGTATGTAGAACAGGATTCGAGTTATTGCAATAAGACTATTATCATCACGTAATATAGGTACATTCTTAGCTACAATGTTATAATCCCTCACCGCCGACTAAGCAGAAGCGATTGGGAGCAACGACTTCGCAGCCTATATATATTACGCTTCAAGAGTAGATGTCGCGAATCGATGTCGCTTCTTTGAAAACCACGAGATCGGTTTACTTCCTAAAACCGACATGTTCTTGAGGTTGACTTCTGTCAATCTTACAACTTCCATAATCGTAATCGAGAATACCCACTAAGCTCTAGATTATCATCGATGGGTAAAATAAACCAAGGTTTATGTCCCTTCAGATACTTAAGAATCCGCTAACGCTTCTAGGTGGCTTTGCATTGGATTTGCTGAAAATCGCACATACACCCTCTTTGCAAAAGTGATATCTGGTCTCCTTTGGCAATCGGGTATAGTAAAGATCCAATGAGAGCCCTATATTCTTTACGATTGGTTTTCGACCATCCTCATACGGATCCATCTTGAATCCGATTAACATAGGAATTTCGGCTTCCTTACGGATTTTGAACTCCAAACTTAGCCAAGAACTCCTAGTGTACTTTTGCTTGGTAGATGAATATCCCTTACGTACTTTGTTTAACTTGTAGACCCGTAAAAGTAACTCATCGACCCATCATGGACATCTCGAACTTCCCTTGCATAAACTTTTTGTGAATCTTTCACATAGACTCTTGTTGGGAGATCTCAAGATGATGTCGCCCACGTAAATCTGAACCATCGAATATCTTCTCCATCTTCTATTCGAATAAGGTTACGCCCCTTTGTTTTTTTAGTGAACCCTTTGTCTATCAAGAACCGAGAGAGTGTATCATACCAAGCTCGAGGAGCTTGTTTCAGACCATAAAGAGCTTTTCTTAAACGGTACACTTGGTTGCCCTTTTCAAAGCCTGGAGGTTGTTCGACATAAACTTCCTCTGCTAGTTCCCCGTTTAAGAATGCACTCTTTACGTCCATCGATACACAAATGAACCCTCGTGGAAAGCATATGCGAAAACAAACCGAATGGCTTCTAAGCGGAGCTGGTGCAAAGGTCTCATCATAATCAATTCCTTCTGATTGTGAATACCCCTTAGCAACAAGTCTTGCCTTATTCCTGGTTATGACATTTTTCTCATCTCTCTTGTTCTTGAATACCCACTTTGTGCCAATTACGTCTTGATGAGTTGGTCCATCCACCGGTTCCCAAACTTGATTTCTCTCAAACTGATTTCGGCTCCTCCCGCATGGCTAGAATCCGACTTGCGTCTTGTAGAACTTCTCTCTACGTTGTTGGTTCCTTCATAGGCGGATATGAAAGAATACATGGCACTTTCACCAATCGATGTCTAGTTTTCACTCTATCGGATGGGTCTCCGATGATCGATCGGTTGGATGGTGGTTATCCAGTCCTTCATTACGATTTGCGTCGGTTTGGAGAACATCATCCATTTTCGATAATAGTTCATTACTAGCGATTGGGAGTGGTGCGAGTTATGATCCACTTGATAAGAACATGTCTCGGTGATGTTGGACTCATCATGTGTGGCGATGTACGTTCGTGGGAACTTCAGTGTTCCCCCGAAGCAGGATGGTTCGGTTGATATTATCTCGGTTTGCAGCTTCTTCATCGACAGTTTTTCGTACCTTAGGATCTGATTGACCTGGTGAATCAGCTAGATCTGGAATGTATATTGTTACGAGTTCTGATCCTTTTTCCTTGATCGTTAGCTGATCCATTTTCTGAGCATCAGGTACTGGTTGATCAGGTACTTCTTGTTCTGAGGCAGATTTCTCTTGTTCAGAAGATGTTTCATCAAAGACTACATGGGGTGTTTCTTCCACAACTAGGGTTCGCCTGTTGTAAACCCTGAAAGCCTTGCTAGATGAGGAATATCCTAAGAATATACCCTCATCAAAATTGGCCTCAAAAGTCTTCAACTGACTCTTCCTATTATTGTGTATGAAACACTTACACCCAAAAACATGGAAGTAAGAAACACGAGGTTTTCTGCCCTTCCACAGTTCATAGAGTGTTTTGTAGTGAGCCTTAGTCAGAAGACATCTGTTCTGAGTGTGGCATGCAGTGTTGATAGCTTCTGCCCAGAAACGGCTTGGTATTGCATGTTCAGCTAACATCGTGCGAGCAGCTTCTTTGAGTGTTCTGTTTCTCCGTTCTGCTACTCCATTCTGTTGTGGCGTTCTTGCAGCTGATGTCTCATGATGTATACCAAACTTAGAGCAAAAATCAGTAATAAAAGAGTTCAGAAATTATGTACCTTTATCTGATCTGATTTTTACTACACTGACACCCTTCTCATTTTGTAATCTCTTTAGCAGCTCGGGTATCTTTGTTGTCGTCTCATTCTTCTTATGTAAGAATATAACCCAGGTAAACTTGGAATAGTCATCCACGATTACCAGAGTATATTTGCGTCCGCTGAGACTGACTGGTGTAACTGGTCCAAATAGATCCATATGAAGCAGCTGAAATACTCTGCTGGATGCCGGTCCAGGAATTCCCTTGAATAAAGCTTTGACCTGTTTTCCCTTCTGACATGCGGCACATGTCTGATCCTTAGAAAATACTTCATTCGGAAGACCTTCCACTAAAGACATCCTAGTTATCTTATTAAGAGTTTTAAAGTTCAGATGGCTCATTCTTTTGTGCCAGAGCCAACTGCTACTTTTGGAACTCTTAACAATCAGGCATGCATTTCTCGGGCAACTGTTCCAATCTGCTGTGTAGATCGTCCCTTTCCTTGAACCAGTTAGAAAGATCTGTTGAGTGGCTTAATTTTTGATAGTACATTAATCAGTGGAGAACTCAACACTGAATCCGTTGTCGCAGAATTGTGAAACCGATAATAGGTTATGCTTTAGACCTTCGACATACGAGACTCTAGTGACCTGTACATCATCATTCTATAAGGTTCCGAATGCTTTGGTATAACCAAAGTTATCATCACCGAAGAGTACACGCGGGCCCTTTTGTTCTATGTAAGAGCTGAGGAGGTGTTTGCTTCCAGTCATGTGCCTTGGGCATCCACTATCGATGTACCAGATAGTTGCTTGCACACCTCCTTTGTTGGCCAGACCCACGCGAACCTGCAACCAAATCAGGCTTTAGGTACCCCTTTTGGATTGGGTCCTGAGGGGTTAGGTTTGGTTTTGGGGATCCATACAAACAGGGCACTTCTATTAAGATCAGTTAGATCAGAAGGCCTGATTTGTCTCCCATACCTATCAACATAATCGTACGTCTCTTTATATGCTTTCTGATTAGTATGATTATTAGTGTGAACCTTGGGTGACTTAGAAGACTTGGGATTTATCTTTTCGTTTGTCTTCTTTTCATCCAAGGTGGTTCAAAAAAGGTGACCCTAGGTTTTACGATTATAGGGGTAGGTACGTTCGCTACCATCAAAAGATTCATATCTTTTTGGCATAGGTGGTTTTTGCAGTTTACCTATAGCTTGCTTATTCGGCAGCTGACCTTGATTGGGTCTCAGATTAAACTTCCCTTTTACAGGTTGTCTTTTCTGATACTTAATATGTTGATCAGGTTGAGGTCTCTTCTTAAGAACCGGGTTCTTCGTTGATTCTCTACCGATGCTTTACCGATTTGGGGTCCATTTATGTTCCCTTTCGATTAGGGCACTGCTTTTTACCGCTCAATGTGTTTTTTTTTCCTTATTAGATACAAGTTTGGCTTTTAGTGTATCTTTGTCAGAAACTCATTTGATTACACCTTTTTGAAGTGAATCAAACGAGGCTTTTGAGGATGTGGAAGGGTTCTCATACCCAAGTCCCTTCTTGTTAGTCGCTGTTCGAAAATAGGTGTTCATATCTTGAACAGTTTTAGATGATTTTTTGAAAACCTCTATTTTCTTTGCATAAACTATCCTCTCGAAGATTTTAGACTCTCATGTAGTCGGAATAGCTCATCAAATTTAGCTTGAAGGATTTTGAAGTCATCGAACTTTGTTGTTTGTTGATTGCTAGTCGATCTATGATCTGCTTCTCCTGATCAGAAGATTTAACTTTCAGAATGTTAAGTTCCTCAGTTACCTTCTGAGCAGTTTCAGCAGATTTCAGTTTAGTAGCTTTACTGAGATCGTTCTCTTTACCAAGTTGATTATTTATAATCCTTAGCTTGTCATTCTCAGCTTCCACTATAGCATAAGTGTCTCTTTGCATTGGAGAGATCATCAAGCAATTTTCGAGAGTAGAGTCACAGTCAATCTCCCCCAGTGTGCTAATAATAGCAGTGTGAAAGCGGAACCATGAGAAGGTTTGGAGGTTTACATGATTGGTCCTCCTTGGCCATCAGCAGATTTCATAAATCATCTGAAGAGAATATCAGATCTTCATTCTCATAGAAGTCAGCAAAGACTGCTTATCGGGGAAATCTTTCTGAGAGGAGTATCGAGAATCCTCGGAGGGCGATAGGAATCATCAATTCGGATGTGTCGGCGACCATGGCTTTTCTGTCCCTATAAGCGTTGCTCTCTTACGTTTCGCTTTTCTTCTCTTTCTTTTGGCGTCAGTGCGGGCAATCTGTATTTGTAGTGACTGGTTTCTCCACCGGTTGAAACACGCTCCATGATCCACGGAATCTTTTCTTCGGGTGAGTCACTCAAAATCAGTAGGATCTATCGGTGACTTCCCTTTCGATAGTGTCGAACTCCTTCGTCGGATCTGTTATCTCTTCTCTCATCGGTCCGATTATCTCTTTTCTTTTCTTCTCTGCAGGATCTCTTCGATCATCGGATCAGTTCTTTCCGGAGATCGTTGGGCGATCTCCTATCTCTTCCCGGCTATGTTGATAATCTTTATAGAATCTTTGATACTTACCAAGTTGAATATTTGATTTTTCAAGTTTCACGGTAAGAGAGCGATCTTTTTCGCTCGACTTATTATGTTTCCAACAGTTCGTTGACCTTCGATCTCGTTCTTTGGTTGCTTTAATCGCAACTGATTTAGACGTTGAGGCTTCATCGGGTGCCTCGTCTTCATTTGCTTGTCCACTTTCGATTAAATCGAACTCGTGAGCTTTAAGGCTTAAGAACAAGCTACTCGGCTTCATCTTTGAAATGTCTTGGCAATCCTTGATTACCGTGACCTTCATGTCCCATTTCTTGGTGAGAGATCTTAAGATCTTGTAGTTGATATCTTTGTCTGACATCTCTCTACCAAGTTCTCGTAGCTTATTTACTGACATAGTAGTCCTTCCATCGAGTTCGTTGATGGTCTCGTTGGGCAGCATCTTCAGTTTTTCAAACTTCACCAGTTTGGCTTGTAGTCGGTTGTCTTTGATCTGATCATTTCCTTCGCATATCTCAGCTAGAGTATCCCATATTGCTTTCGCAGTTTTGAGATATTTAATCTTCTCCTTGGTGACTTTATCCATCGTCTTCATGATTATATGCCTGGCGATTGTATCTAGAGTATACAGCTTCCTTTCCTCTGCATCCATCAAGACTGGGCTTTTTCGCACAAGACTTCCCGTGGCAAAGTCTGGATCTCCTTCAACTGCAGGGTTGTCGTGATATATGATGATGGGTCCTCTTTCAATGACTTCCATCATTCTGCCGCTTATCGAACCTAGATGGTTGCACATATAAATGGCCCAATCTGCATACTCATCAATTGAGAACTTCGGCAGATCATGATACATACCGGAGGTATTATCCATCCGAAAGTGATTTTGGAAAAACGAATGAGTTTTAAAAACGGTTTTTCAAGATCTGTTCAAATGACCACAAAGATTCTTCATCAAGAATCGATGATACTCAAAGCCAGTGGTCTATAGAACCACTGCTCTGATACCACTTGTAGGTCCCGAATGGGTTTTGTGAGGGCAGAAGTCTAGAGGGGAGGGTGAATAGACTTCTGAAAACTTTTTGTGCAGATCAGGTGTGATGGCAGTTAGCCTGATCAGAGTACAAGTGAATCGGTTTGGACTGATATCTAACTTCTTGAACGCTGAAGGCGATCGATTCGGTATTTATCGGTTTAAGCGATTGACAGCGGAAGTTAAAGTTTTACCGTGTGAAAAACCGGTTTTAATAAATCGATTCCAAAGTCGGTCTTTTCAACTTGGTTGACTAAAGTGTCAAACTTGATCGGATCGAAGCTTGGTGCTAGCTGATCTTAACTTAGAATATGTATGCAGCTTTAATAAGTTGAGTGCGATTGTGTAAAGAAGTTAATCAAAGCAGGTAAAAGCACACAAGATTTATAGTGGTTCAGACAAACCAGTCCTACGTCCACTCTTCCCTATCACAAGGGGCACCAACTAAACCAATTGGACTTAGATTTTTGTGTTAGTCCAACACAGTACACCAACAGATATTTAAAGAGTTCTCACTCAACCGATCCCAGAAATCAGAACTAGAAACCCTAGTCTGAAATCTTGCTAAACAACTTATCCTAACTTTGGGTTTGGGTAAGATTGTTTTGGTTCCAACTTTGAAATCTTTTCTAGTTTATAAGTAGCCTATCAGCTAGATGAAAAGATTTCTGTGCTAAGAACTTATGGGATGAACACTAGAAAAATAATCTTCAAGTTCGTGTTCTTCGTGCGGAAATCTGATTATAGCTTGAGCTTCTTGATAGTTTTCGTTTCTTCACTTTGAAGTGCAATCCCATATTTATAGACCTCGAAATCAAAGAGTCGTTGGAGAGCAATTTGAATTTCAGGCTATATTTGGTAGACTTGCAGGATTGATGTGACGTGCTTCAGGAACAGCATGGCCGAAAGCGTGAATAGTGTCTTTTATAGCCTTTAGAGAAAGCAGCACCAAATCCCGTAATTGCCAGCTCCGATCATACGTGTCTCGTTCTTATTGGTTAACAGAAGCACTTTTCAGTGTTGTTCTTCCAACTAAGGTTGACATTCTTCTT
This sequence comes from Stenogyne calaminthoides, assembly GCA_037126765.1. Classification (NCBI taxonomy): domain Eukaryota; kingdom Viridiplantae; phylum Streptophyta; class Magnoliopsida; order Lamiales; family Lamiaceae; genus Stenogyne; species Stenogyne calaminthoides. The sequence goes on along the minus strand of JBBCBC010000009.1, from coordinate 13,578,680 downwards.
GTTCAGATCATCGACGTATGATTTGGTGAAACATCAATTTTCACCTGGTGAGCTGAACTGATCAGTCAAAACTGATCAGTCTACCTGATGGAGTCTTCTGGTTCCAGTTGTCTTAGCTTCAACTAGCAGACTCGGCTGATGTGGGTCTTCTGGTCTGATCTTCTGGAAGTCATCTGATCTTCAAGTATTCTGAATTTGAGCTTCATGACTTCAGCTGAGATATCTGACTTGATCAGATCAATCTGATCTTCTGTCCTTCTCTTGCCTTCTGGCCTGTCGGATATCAGTTGTTCTTCATATCTTCAGATCTGACCTATACATATTGAGGTTCCCCCTCAATATGTGACCTATCTATTACATCAGTTGTTCTATACAGTAATTATCAACTGGTATCCTATAACTGGTAATAAAAACATCAGTCAGCTAACAGGTCTGACTGGTCCTATTACATGTGTTTTAGAACTTTCATCAAAACTCTAAATTTCCCAACAAATATTAACCGTGACAATTGGATATATGTGTCCAATGTGTTTAATTTTTTGTTTTTGATCTTATGCATTATTTTATGCTTATTTAAATTGTGTTTAAATTTGCGATGCATGAGAAAATGTTTTTTTGAAAAATCTGACTTTCGAAAATTACTAAGTATGCTTAAACAATTAATTGACAATTTTATTCCGGATAATAAAATTGAATTAATTTTGACCTCCATGATTTATTTATTTATGAATTCTTTTGGAGAAATTCCCCCCACGGGACGGTCAAAAGATAGCTTTCACATTAATAAATTCCAAATGGATGATTGTGGATTATTACTAGTGGCGACGATGACCCTCCCCACGAGGCTCGTTCAAAGCGAAATAATAATTTTGTATTTAATCATGGTTATTACTTAGGTATAAATTGATATGCATATACTTCCCCGAAGTTCCTGTCAATTTTATATTGGTCAAGTGGGAGCCAACTATTAATCTGGATATTAAAGGTTTGTGATTGTTTTCTTGTTTGTAACCTGCTTGAATGTGTTTAAATAATGACCCACCCCACGTGGCTTATTTAAACTGTTTTGAGATGTTGGCTGATGCATGTTCATATTTTTTTGAGATTTTAAAATGATGCATGTGATCGAATCTTGTGATATATTTGTGCTTATACAAATTGTTATTTATTTCAGTTCAGCATGTCACAACCTTTTAATCCACTGTTATATACACTCAAAGAACACCAATTAACTGGTGATAACTATGTTGTTTGGAAACGGAATATGAGTTTTGTCCTACCTGCACAAGAACATCATTGGGTTCTTGATGTACCCAAGCCCCGTATGCCTACTGATGGATCAACTGATGCGGAAAGGCACTTGTATAATATTTGGGAGCAGGCCAATGAACCCATGAAACGTGTAATATTGACTTCACTGTCTGATGATTTGAGACACATTCATGAAGGTGTTGAATCTGCTGTAGAAATTATGCAAAGTCTTGAAGAAATGTTTTTAACAAAAGATCGCATGATCAATCAGTTTAAAAATGTCGACGTGGCCAGGCTAAAGATGGCTGAGGGAACACCCGTAGGGGAGCATGTTCTCATAATAAAATGCAATTTTGATAAACTTGCTTATCTCGGTACTAAGTATTGTGATGAGGCTCAAATCGAATTTCTTTTGCTAACTCTTCCAAGGTGCTTCGATGGGTTTTACTGTAGTTTTGTGATGAGTGATCACATGTTTACTATGGAAACTCTGCGAGAAGCCTTGGAGAAAATAGAGAAGCATTTGGGAAAGAAAGACGAAGCATTGGTAACAAAAAGTCTTTTCTCAGAATCTAGGCCAGTGGTAGGCAAGATTCAAGAAAATGAAAGTGGTCAGATCCAAAGCGACCTCATTGCCAAGAAAGGTGAGAGAAAAATAACTAGCTGGATGGGTGTCAAGAAGGTACCAAAAGGAAAATGTTTTAACTGCGGTGAAAAAGGACATTGGAGGTTAGCCTGTTCCAAACCCAAAAGGAATGGAAAGAATGGTAATTCTCACGCACTAGTTGTTGAAACTTGTTTAGCGGCGTATGCCTTCCATTTATGGGTGGTGGATACGGGAACCACTGATCATGTTTGTTTCACTTTACAAGGGTTCAAGCGGACTCGACAACTTAGTGGGAGTGAGATCCTCATCACCACCGGGCGATCTACGAGAGAGCTTTTTGAAGCGATGGGAGAAGTGCACTGTCTTTTGAAGAGCGAGTTTTAATTTTAAGAGATGTTCTTTACGTTCCTACTTTTAGAAAGAATTTAATTTCGGTTTCTAAACTTTATATTGATGGATATTCAGTTACTTTTGATAAAGTTGTTACCATTTCTTTTTATGATAAATTTATCTGTCATGGAACGTTGTTGAATAATATCTATACAATTAATCATGCACACCACTGCGAAATGCATCCTATAACACATCAACTGTTTTAGATAAAAAAAAGCGTTCATCGGGCGTGAGCGAGACACTTCTATGGCATCTAAGATTGGGACATATTAATCCAAAGAGGATCCAAAGGTTGGTAGAAAGGCGGTTCATGGAGTCTCTCCAAGTTGAACCAATCTCAACACGGAAATCATGTTTGGAGGGTAAAATGACCAAGAGGGCATTGAAGCCAAGGGAATAGAGCAAAAAGTGTTAGAAATCGTTCTGCGGACGTATGTGGTCAATGTCAATCAAAGCAAGAGGAGGTTATGAGTATTTCGTCACTTTTATTGATGATTACTCAAATTCTGGCTATATTTTCCTTATGAAGCATAAATCTGAGACTTTTGACAAATTCTCTACGATCCGTCGTGGAGGCAAGTACCTCGATGATAAGTTTTTGA